>OX578145.1:23373117-23393117 GCA_951213105.1 Amaurobius ferox | reverse complement strand
TTTATGATTAAAAATTAGACAGAACACATTTCTTCCAGCAAATGCAAGCATATCTAAAAGCAATAACATTAATAAGCTAAGGAGATAACCATCAAAATTTTTCCCAAGTCTGAAATGTTCAACATTCTGGAAATTATCATTCTAATATATTGATCTCAGCTATGTTTTGAGTTAAAAATGTGATGTTCATTTAATCGTAATGATTAAAAGAATGTACCCGACGTTGCCCAGGAGTGAAGATACAGACCTCTGATTATAACTGCACCGAAACAGGCAGCGATTTCTCGATACCAAACGCTTTAACAATAAGGCCGTTTACAAAAAATTAAAACAGTTGCACAATCACAAGTAATGTTGCCCCCTGAAGATAAAATTAAATGTTTTAATTACTCAAAATATATTTTTGTTAGAATGTGAATATATATATGCAACTTTTTGTTTGTTAAACTATAGAATTGTGCCAATCTCACTTTTTTGGGATGCAATAAAATAAGTACCAAATAATATAAATAGTGGAAATTTCGATGTACTTGAAAAATAAATATGGATGAATTGTCCCAGGAATTCGTTTCAAATATTTTTGCAAAAACTCTCTCTGGTATTCCCATGGTGTCAAGATGGAAAATTTGTGATAGTACTATATGTCGCTAAGGAACCGATTTGTGTGAAAATTGCTAAAAAACATAAAATAATTAGATACTACTAATTCGAATGTTTAAAGAAATCCCACCAAGGCGTATTTTTCCGGGTCCTGAATTACCTGTGTTTTAAATTTCGACTATGCCAAACGCTTAGATTTCCCGCTACAAATCACACAGATACACACACAGATACGCACACATATATCTTATTTTATTATGTAAGATGAGCTGAAAGCACACGCTTTCCTAATTGTACTTTTTTTTGCTAGAGAGACGATATTTTTAGATCCCTATGTTTACTTTCACATACTATGTGAAATAGTAGGGAGAAAATATCGTTTTCACGAACATTTTCGAATTCGAGATTTTGATGGCAAGATATGTTTTAAGATCTCTTGAACAAGTCTTGGCTATTTTTGGAATAATGCCGGTCTGTCTGTCTGTCTGTATACTACTTATGTATATTATGTATATCTATTGTACACGATATCAGCCACAAACATTAAGGGGTTTTCACAAAACTTTATATCCAGATTTGTTTTCAAAAAATCTTGAACATGGTAGCTTTTTTTTTAATTTCGAACGAAAACTTAGAAATTTATACGAAATTTTATATATTTTAAACGTAGAAGCACAGAACATAATTTGACATAAACATGCATAAAATCGTTTATTTATAGATCATTGGTCGCGAGACTTTATAGGTTCAATCATTGTTGTGATTTTTTTTTCGTGACGTCATTGATCCCCTCGTAGGCAAGTTACACCCCCCCCCCGGGGAGGCATACTGTCATGTATGGTATTACTTGAAACATTTTTTCAAACTCATTAAAGTGAAAGGTAATACGCTATAATTGTAATCATTTATACCCACGATACCAATTTTTCAAAACATTTCTGGCAAAATGTGCATATAAAGGTAAAAAAAAGAAGCAAGCTAACTAAAAATGAATTCTGGTATGAAAATGAGAAAGTAGAGTTGAGACACACTCCAATTAATTTGCTAATACACACCTAAGCAACAAAATGTCTCGACATATTGCTACTTTCTTTTCTGTTGATTTTTTGAACTGTTGGGTTGCGCGCTACCACCGTCGAGATAAAGGTTCCACCCTTAAGGTTCCGCAATCCACTTCGAGTATAAGAGCTTGCAATTTCGTCCCAATATCTCAACGGCAAAGCGTCAGTTGGCCAGTTCGGAGATCCGGGGTTCGAATCCTGGTTGGCGCAGCAAGGTTTTTTTCAAGGTGAATTATGAAATAAACTGTATATTTTAAATATACTTTATAATCCGACCGATCCATTTCTAGAACTAACAATATGTTGCTTAAAAATAGAAATACAACTCAGTTACCACATTTTTAATCTTTTCTCTCTATAAAAATGTATCTCTGATGAAATGTATAAGTACTTATACTAATAATTCGATTTAGAATACATATTCCCGACAGATCTACTGAACTGCATTAGAATGTCGTAATCTTTGAATGTTGCAACTTCGTAGTTGAATGCAATAGTTTGTATAAATATTGCACCGATAAATTTAATCATAGATTTTAGAGTAACAAAGTTATTGTATTTGTTGAGATATTAAATTGTCTTCAGTTTTAAATTGAATCGTAAAATAACGAATATCAATTAAAAAGCAAAATGTATGACATTTGTTTTTTTGATTTCAACTTCAAATTCAAGTACGATTTATCTTTCGATTTCTGAACTTCACGTCAGCTGGAAGATTTCGTTTCACGGACTGAAAAACGGAATGCCGGTCCCCGGATTAATGTTCCCCTCAATGGAGGTGGGTCATAGGCTACAGAGACAGCACCCGTCCGACCTGGAAGGACAGCTCCCCTCCCCATGGGGGATAAAATACTTTAACCAGGAAAGAATTTGCAGAAATAAAATCTAAAAGCTTAAAGAATAGATAGGAAGTTTTAGCTGATTTTAAAGATCACTTCTTTTCCTGCAGAAACCAATTGGTAATTTTAAACAACATTGTATGGTTTCAAACAAACGAAGTATTTCTTTTCGTAGATTAATTCAGTCAGCTGTTTGATCGAATTTTCAAACAAAAGAGAACTGACGAAATTGCATAGATGTTATCAGGGACCCTATTTAAAACTTAGTAGTCCATCGACATAGTTTGCTTCAATAGCCGAATGGCAAACTCTATTCAAAACACATTTGTAGCATTTGTAGCTCCTCTGTAGGAGCACCCTCTATCGATTAACGCAGAACTACGAACGCCAAGCTTAGAATATCCGATTGAAATATCAGAAATTTTATTTTTCTAACATACAAAGTGATATTTATCAATATAATTGAGTGATTGTAATGAATATTTTTGTGCTTTTAATTGATAATTAAATAAACCCTTTAATTTTGTACGAAATTTAATCATAACTGGACTCCGTATTATGGAATTATTTGTCTCAAACTCACTTTGTTAGCTTGTAGTAAACGTCATGTTTGGGACATATTCCTTTTTTCTATTGTATTTGAAAAATACAATGTGCATTAACGAAGACTGTCTCTGTAGCGAGTTTTAATACAAGGAACAGATATTTTCTTCAAACAATTTATCCAGTGTAAAAATATTTTTGGTCAGTTTTTATGATCGTGTTTTGAATGGCACAAACACTTCAGCAGGAGTTTTATATATAATTATGTTTTATTTATAAACATTGTAGTTTACAGGAATTGTGATTGCCAGCTACCAACAGGAAAAATACATTTCCGTTCATTTCAATTGTTCTTAGCACGAAAATTTCTATTTCGAAATAGGAAATGTAATTCGAAATGTAATATGTTCATTGCCTCAATTGTTTAAACTTATCTGGTGGCCAAAGAAGGCAGTCATACAGCGGACGTTGTTTCAACTAACGACAGCGTATTTTATGGATAATTTGTTTCTGAAAAGTGCCAATATGCGCAAAATGTAGTAAATACTAGTTGTTGCACTTGGAGTATTTTTCAGATTTCGTGATTTTTTATAGAGGAGTGATAACAACCCCATAAATTATTTATGTAGCCATGATATAAGTGCATATTTTTCATGTGAATTCGCCAAATATATAGTATCACCCCCAACACTGCTGGTTTCTATAGTCGATTATAACTCATCAAACAATTGATGAATTGTATAACATTGATGAAGGAGCCAACGATAACACTGTCAGTGAGTAACGCTGTACAATTATGAATTAGTCTTGTTAAACCGCAAACATGAAATGTATTGGGGGTAAATTCCAAGCAAATGAACACTCAAATGCGGATATAGTATTATGATTCCTATTGGGAATGTTGCAAAGGAAATCTTGACAAATATTTGACATTGTTGGCAGTCCCCAATAATAACGAGAATTGTTGACAATAGTTAAAAATGCTCTAAATTGTTGTTTTACCCAATTTTAATATATATAGATATAAATTTATGTATCTCCTATTGATATTAAAAAAATAAATATATTTAAATTTTAATAATTTGTTTGAAACGTGGAAATTAAATTTCTATGTTTGAACTTTTAAAATTAAATATGCATTCATTGACATTATTGCAATTGTTAAAACTTATTAATGATTTACCTGCAAAAATACAAAACGTTATAGTTTAGTGTGTTGCATTTATGTTTTGGATTTGCAAAAAGCAGTTAAATATGTCTGGCGAGTTTTATTAGTGTAATTCTGAAAATTTTGGAAATCACGAGAGAGAAATTGTTTTAATAGGGATGGGCATATTGCAGTTTGATTGAATTATAATTTTATACAATAATTAGTTTTAACTATGTTTAAAATATTAAAGGATTTTTGTCTAAACGTGGCCCAAAAACAATGTTTAAAAAATACTTCAAAAATCATGAAATTGTGTTACGAATGCCGAGCCAATTTTTATTTAAAGAGCATTTAGTTAATGAACGGGAACAGACAGTAATACATGCTTTGCATTGAAATCCTGACATGCAATGAGAAAGTGATTTTTCTGGGTTTACATGATTTTTCCTTGTAATCTCACTGAAACAATGAAAATCCTGGCATGCAATCACAAATCCTGGCATGCAATGAGAGAGTGATTTTTCTGGGTTTACATGAATTTTCCTTGTAATCTCACTGGAACACAAATCATCACAATACAACAAAGGAACTGTTGAACCATAAATGCATTTAAATATAGAAACTTTTAATAAAAAGTATGTTTTTCCTTTTATAATAATCACAATGGCATGCAGGTTACACTATCTTTACCTCTGAGGTCAATCACAGAGCGAAAATTAAATTTTACCATTTCACTGTTTGTAAAGATCTTCTGCATATAATATACGATTACCTTACACCTTTCTGGTAGGTCGGACTGTCTGGGTCTCAGCAACAACAAGATATAATATACGATAGCTGAAATGGTATTAAAATTGCTGTACATTATTTTATAGTTAAGTTTTTCAATGAAGATGACAATTTGGGAATAGCTTATAATGAAGATTTCTGGCGACCATAAATTTGACCATTGCAACCTTAGCAGAATAATTTTGAGGCCGACCACATGTTATAATACACATCATCAGTCAGGTCAGTAGTTTACAAATTTGTGGCATTTTTCACGTTTCTTAATTGAAATTATATTCTATATTGACAATCATTAAAGAGCTCGAAACCCATCCAAAATTTGAAATCACTGATTCCACTTTGCAAAATTGTTGTCAATGTACTGTAAAATTAATGCAAATATATGTACTTTTCTAGCTGGAGTATATTTAATCCTCAATCAAGTATCACTCACGTACCGTTACTCAAAACTAAAAGATATCAAATATATAAATAAAACAATAGTTGATAGCCATGTATCTTTGCGGAAACTTGTTTACTAATAATTCATTGTACGAATGGAGATAGAACCTTTTTAGTCACTAAATTTCATTTATAAGTTTATATTTCCAATTTTTCAAATGGCATTTCGAGACACGCTGCATTTCTTATGACAGGAGTTCAAAATGAATTCCGGGACATTTTTAATATCGCAAAGTTAAAGTGAAAGCTGTCACTTTCAGTGAGAAATCTAACTATAAAGTGATGGATGGAAACGTAGTTATATCTGAAAGCTGATATCTAAAAAGGACATTTCCTACTGAAAGTTAGAAAGTCTGCTTTATTACGTATGAAGACCCCATGCGATTTCACTTCCATTAAATATACTAACATATTACGAATAAACATATAAATTATGAGATTATTAAAAGTGTATACCGATTTTTGTAAAAAAATTATGATACATAACAAAAATAATGCTTCATTTCTACAGTTTAATACAAAAATAATAATGTAGGTAATATTCACATATTTGTCGGTGTTTACAATGTCGCCACGTAAATTTAATTCATGAAGACGAAATAAGAACCACTAGAAGGCGTAAATATACAGTTTGTAAAGAGGGGGTTTCTTGGGATCATAACGTATCAAGGCTCTAAACGAGAAATGCTAGTCAGCAGTAGTCATTTTCAGCAGTAGTCTAGTCAGCAGTTTCATATGACACGGGAAAATTTGGTAAAGGGATTTCAGAAAAATATTTTAAAAATGCAACTGTTAGACTGGCGAAGTTGAACACACTTACCTTATTACATTTTTTCTATAATTATTACAACTTTGCAATTTTTATTTACTGAAATAAAATAAAATATACGGATTGATATTTTTTATTCATGGAATTTCGCATGTTGCTCTTTTTTCTGTAAAATATATCCACTTGTTCAAAAATTAAAAATAAATATGTTTTCAGTCTGAACGTGATCGTCCATTGATCACAGAATATAATGAAAAAACAACCCTACATGATTAAGATGATGGATTTATGATAAAATTGTTTAACGAAAAGAACCACATATTAAACGTATTACTGATTAACTCAGCTCCAAAATTCTGTCAAGTGTTTCTTAATTCTAAGAGACATTAAATACTGTATGTTAATTCTGACAGCAATAACTGCTGATATGGGAAAACATAAACTAAATTGGAAATTTTTCTAAGGAAGTAGCTCTATTTTATAAGAAATGAATTTAATTATTCCTTTCTTCTTAAAATGTAAGGAATGGTAATGGTTCAAGGGGTATTTTCAGCAGATCTACCTGTGGAACCAATAATTTACCAAGATTAGGATAAAGAAAACTTCAGAAACCCATTTAACAACAAATAAAAAACAATACAGCTATGTCAAAGAGCCCTTTATCTACCTTTTTGAAGATAAATAACAAAGGAACCCATCCAAAATAACAACATAGGCACAAATAGAAGAAACATAAGTATGTATACCGAAGTTTTGGGTTAAGACTTAAGAGTCCACCTGAGAGAGACAATCAGAAAGCAGAATGAAGAATTAATAAACTAACGCCGGATTCAGATTGCAAGGACTGTTCTTCATTCTGATTTCTAATTGGCTCTCTCAGCTCACTCTTAAACCCTAGTCTTAATCCCTAGTACATACTATTCTATGTTTCTTCTATTTGTATTCCTTCTTTCTAAACGAGGGTATCCATCAAGATATGAAAGTATCTGGCATTGAAGATCAAATATGGAAAATCATTTAAATTTATTATAATAATAACTTTCAGATTCCCTGCTAGGCACATGTGGATCTTGATCTGCGACATACTTACGGAAAACGTTATCCGCAACATATAATTTTGGATTAAGATTCGTGCGAAGAGAGTTTGTTTACTTCTCCCCAAGATAAACTCAAAAGTTCGGACAAGAGATGGCGTTACAATAATGCTGCCTCCTGAAAAAACGGTAAGCCGGTTTTTCTCATCAGACTTCACTAGATTGTCGCATAAATAACAGGCTGCAATGAGCCACGGGCTTCCGCAAGTGGAACCGGACATCTCTTAGTGGGAGTGCTTTATTACCTGGTAAACTGTTTTTTTAACTCGATATCTGTCACTTCTACCGCTGTCTCTGGTGAATTGGTAGTTTTCGTCTCCAAGGTATTGAACGAGCTGCACAGATCAACCTGAGCATTACTGCTAAACCAACCAGTCTTCCGTTAATAAAGGAATGCTTAACATTATGCTACTATCACAAAATGCTATTTTGTACTTTTATCATTGATGTGGGGATGCGGTGGTTGTCCCTCAGATGCACCAAAAAGAAGGCATCTTGAAAACATTCTGTATTTTTGACTTCAGGGTTGTTGGTTGTCAAACCCTGGCAAAGGTGATTCAACGCGATCCTCCTCGAGACAGTTACATGTTGCTTTGTTATTACATTTGTGCGTAAATGCCGTACTCAGTTTTTCTTTAACATTTTCACAAAGTGTCTTCTATTTATTCCAAATTAGAATAGTCTCACATATAGAAATTAATGCAAAAGGAAATAATGATATCACAATCAGTTATGAATTGACGCACATCTGAACGAATAAATTGTCCTAAAAAATTAACTAAATATCTAAATACGAGAAGAGATAAGTGTTATGCATTTTTCGAGTTAAAATACAAAGTAGAATGACAGTATATCATTGTCCTTACTTCATAGCTTCACAAGCAAAAACAAAACAAAACAAAACCAAAAACAGTTCCAGAAAATAGTTCCCGATGTCCTTCACATTTTCCAAAACATATTGACATCTACCATTAAAAATTTCTGTAATTCTTTTTGATATTTTTATCATTTTTCAATTCTTAGAATTCTGAGTAGGAATACTCATATATTTATCTTTACAAAATTATCTAAATTCTGACAAAAGTGACTGTAAAATATGATGCACGATTAATCTTTATCAAATGTCTGAATTTGAAATTCCTAAAACAGCACATTTTTAATGGATGAATAAAATATGTAATCACTAAAACTCTAAAGTTTTACATTAGATAACAAGTATAAAAATCCTATATTGGAGATAATTTATATCTCCTAACCATAGTTCAAATTCTTATTTACCGAATTTTGAATACCATAAAAATATTATTACCCATATAAAGATTGTCTGAACTTTTGACATGTCTGGGAGGAGTTTCAAAAATAGCAACAGAATTTGAAATACGAGTTTTAAAACTTTTTCTAACCGATCATAGTGAATGACACAGAAAATAAGAACTTTCGAAGAGGACATTAAGAATGAAATTCATCACATCGCATCTACCTCCTATATTTTTACTGAGCCTTACTTTGATAGGTTTCAGATATTCATTTGGGTATTTTACAGCTGTTAATAGGTTTACTTTATGTATTATTTTCAGAAACTCTTAAACAAGCATGTTTCATTATGTCCTGTCAAAAGTGCTAATAGACCCCTTCCCACTGAACTTTTAAAAGTTCAGGCATAATTATATCGTTATATACAACTAAATAATGTACATTTCGCAACCCGGTAGTTAAATTAGATATAAATGTCCGGGAGTTAATCTAAAAAAATAACATATTAATTTAAGAAATAGTAAAAAACATTTATTTGTATAAATAACAGTGAAACTTACCAGGGAAAAATTAAATTTATTTATCTGAAAAATAACAAAAGAGGATACATTTTATTTATATAGAAAAGTGAAAATTACACTCAATGGATGAAATAGGTTTGGGTATTTCACAGCTGTTAATAGATTTACTTTATATATTATTTTCAAAAACTTTTAATATTTTGCTTACGGGTGGGACAGCATCCATCCCAAACGAAAAACCTCCCAAAAAGAAATGTATTTGGCATATCCTGTCCCAAACAGTTCTATCCTTCTTACAGACATTGGCGTAAATGGATGCCAATATAAAGTAACTAAAAACTAATTCAAATTTACAAAAGTAGCACCGGAATGCACCTATTCGGATCCTGAATTGCATGTGTACCAAATTTCATGGCATGGCCGTATAACGTTAAGATTTCCCGCTACAGACTGCACAGTCACACACCCAGACATCTTTCTTTGTTATGTAAGATGTCCATAGATTCTCTCTGCATTCCTTTCAACATATTAAACTCCTCTAAATCGCAAGTCATACGGGGCGCGCAATTACAACACTATGTCTTGTAGTTACTTAACAACCCAGTTACTTCCGCCGTGATGATGACTCAAACATACGAATATATTTTCAAATTTAATTATATAGATGATTAAAATTCTAGTTTACAGAAATTTGATTTTGATGAACTGTTACTTTACACCTAGAAACATTCCCTCGAACTTCGACATATCTTATGAATGGATGATATATATAACTCCACGATTTGAAAAATGAGTTTTAAAACTTATTTTCTAGCATTGAACAGTGAATGAATCATAAACTAGTAATTCTCGGTAAAACGTCGAGCCTTCAATTCATCACGCAGATTCTCATCCAACACGGCGTCTTGCATTCATTAATTAATGCTACGTGTCTGAATTTTGTCAAAAAAATAATGATGATCTTATTTTTATGATCTTATTAACACCTATAAAGGAAACCCAAGAATGTACTTAAGCACACCAGTCATTTGCAATGACAAGCTTATGAGTGTACCTATTAGATCTATCTATAATAATGTGAGCATGTCCGATAGAATATAAGCGAGTGCAGCGCCTCTAACATAAAAGTAAAAAAAATCCGCAACGGACATGGCAACAATATTGATAGAAAATGCAATTAAAGTTGTGGATTACTGCCTAATCAGTAGAAATCCTCAATAAATTTGTTGCAGAAAACATTTACTTGACACAATATGATCATTGACATATTAAGGAATCTTGAAAAACAACACTTACATGAACAAGAATCAAATTATACGGTATGTCCAAAATGTCCTCTGACAGCAACAATGCACTTTTGAATTCGAGAAATAATATTACCGTGTAATACACGCATTGAAGGTGGTACCATGTAGATGATAAAACATTTTGACAGATATGTTTTGCCTTCCATATATGCATTTGTTACGCGTATGGTATCGATTATTACCAATTAGATAAATCTCTACAACTTAGTCATTGACACTTTTTATATATTTTGTTTTGTTGCCAAATTCTTGTCCTAAATTTTAAATTCTGTACTTGGAGAGCTGCAACCCCTTATATTGGATAGGAAATGGTCACTATACTATACATATACCTAATGTGTACACGCATCGACCTTTCCTTACAAAGTTATTAGGATCCTTATGCACTTTCTAACGAACTATGTTTATCTATATTACACTGTGCGGTGAACTTAAAGAGCCATAACATCAAATTTTAGAAACATACAAATGTGTAGCAAAGAATGTATAACAAGAGGTATATATGCTAGAGTTGGATGTTTGTATACCTTATTTATGTATTTATCCTATGAAAGCCTTAGTGCAATAAAAATATATCTGGTATTTATACTCCAAACAACTTTATAAATAAAATTGTTTTCTTGAAGAATGTGTGCAAAATATGCGCTATTCTCTTACATCTACTTTAGAATTACTTAGGTAGTAAGTTAAATTTTAAATGGAAATATTTAGAATATTAGATAAAAATGATATGCTCAAAATGTGTAAATCCCATAGAACAATTGAATTATGCGACGCCTTCAAAATACTTTTCCTATTCATTTTATTATCCATGTGTGAAAAGTAGCAATTGTATATCACATAAATATCTTACGCGATATAAATTAAACATTGCTATTTGCGTGATTTAACTGCGTGAAAGACTTATTTTGAAATATACTGCTTGACGATAACACCATAGTATAACACTTGTTAAACATATATTAAAGATATTTATTCAACTTTTAATCACGGGGTCACAAAACATTTGCATGTTCTAAACATATTAAATTAAATTTTAGTAATGCACAAAATCATAAATTGATAAAGTTAACGTCACATTGTTGTAAACAGAATAGAACATTTTAAGCCTGTGCTGTAAATTATATATTTGAACATTTCCTATCTTCCATTTAAATTTATGTAGGTAATAAGAATCCAAAATACAAAATTAAATCAAAATATGCTAAAAAAATTGCTTAACTAATTGTATTTGGTATATGACAAACATATCTTCTGCATATTTATATACATAAATCATGGCATAGCGAAAACGGAAGAGGGTGATTAAGTGACCTTAGCTTTCTCATAGTAATCTCTGAGTGTGGCAAAGTTTAGATGGATCCTGACAGCCAACAGACGATCGCTGTAACACATGATGTTTTCATTCAAACACTTACCACCGACCATGTTTTAAGAATCCACCTTCCTATTAAAGAATCAACTATCAATATATTTAAGAACTTGATTATTGAACTTTATGTACCACAAATATAAAAGTTTTATTTAAATATGTATTTGTTTCGTTTTTTCTTTTATCTCCAAAAGGTGTTAAAAATGAGTCAGTCTGCTTCACCTAGCTTATCATTTCGAAAAGTTAGATTTCTTAAGTTTACCAATCAATGAATTTCTGACATTTATTAAATTGCGTTTGAAAGGTTGATATTAATATCGTGTCTACATACAGACATAAATATAGACTTGGAATTATTGAAAAGTGGTTGAATCGGAATTTTGATCTAAAGCAGTATTTCTTATAGGCTATATAGGCTATATTTCTTATTATTACTTTCTTTATATACATAGTATAATCTATAAAGAAAGTATTGTTACGAAGTCGAAAATTCGAATTGGACTTTTCAACAGGAGAGCACGTTTCAAGCATCACTGAACACGAATCAAATATTTTCGAGGTGCTGTGTGTGGGGGGGAGGGGGAGACGATATCAGACGAACGAATGGAGAGATCTGAACTAAATTTAGTACAAAAACTGCAATCAGTGAATACTGGGAACCTATTGTTTTTAAGCGCAATCGAATGTGCGGAAGTCCACTAAATTTCCGAGTGAAATTTTGAAAAAGTCATTAAAAAACCAAAACTTTTAATAAAGTTACGCAAATAGTCATTTCGTATGTAAATTATCATTAGAAAACGATTGATATAAACTTTAGAACGCTAGCATGAACCGTATTCAAGATATTGCACACTTTTGAAATATATGTATCCAAAAATCACATAAAATGAAAGAAAAATATTAAAAATATAAAAATATTGTGAAATATGTTTACTTTTCATATGTAATATCATGCGATAAGTTTGATGACATCATTCTCTAGCTCGTTCCATTCATGAGAAAAGGTACTTTGGATGGTACTTTTGTATTTGGACAAACATAATCCATACATTTATCTGCTATAAGAATAACTTATTTTTCCGTCCATAACGTTTGGCGAGATGTTGGCGAGGAATTTTGCGAAACGTCGCCAACTCGGCGACATTTTAAAATGTTTGCCAGAGTAATAAAAATGTCGCTAAATGAATGAAAATGACGACTAATTGGCAAAAATTCAATATCTTGGAAAGAAAATAAGAATGTACTATGAAATGAACCTATTTTTCCGTCCGTAACGTTTGGCAAAATTTTGGTCGGAATATTTCCAATTTGTTGACATTTTGAGAGTTGCCAAATTGACTAAAATGTCATTCAATTGTTAAAAATTCCCCAAATTGATGAAACCGACGCTAAATCAATGAAATGACGATTAATTGATGAAAGTCCAATATCTTGGAAAGAATATATGATTAGACTATAAGAATAATCTATTTTTCCGTCCGTCTGTAACGTTTGGCGAGAAATTTAGCGGGACGTCGCTAAATTAGCGACTATTTTAAATGTTTCCAAAGTGTCAAAAATGTTGCGAAAATGATAAAAATGACGCCAAATGGAAAGTAATGTTTTACTAATTCTGATTTCCGTCATATGACTTGCATAGCTTGTAGTATATAAGACGTGCTCTTTTCTCTGTTTGTCTGTAACACTTGGTGATGCATTTGGCGAAATTGACGAATAATCTAGCAAAGTATCACCAACTTGGCGATATTTCGCCCTTAGATTGACGAAAATATCGTCAAAATTGCAAAAATGACTCTAAATGAATGAAAATGACGTTTAACTGGTGAATGAATGAATTATTAAACTATTTTAATATATGGACTATATCGCTTATTGAAAATGCTATCAATATTGATAAATGGTTACTTAGAGTTGCGCAAAATATAAGTTAATTGGTTACTTTGAAATAGTTTTACATGTTGTCATCCGGAAGATCGCCAGATGTACAATTTAACGTTAAAACCCGGTACCGTGGATCTTATACTTTATTTTTTAACATGTGTTTCCCACATCAGATTTGTTACTGTTCGTTGCAGAGATAAGGAAAATACATTTTTTCACATACATTGAATGTCTTGCATAAATATTATGATAGCACTTTTGATCTAAATTATATATTTATTTTATACACCTAGCACTATACCCGTTATTCTTATGACATATATAATATACAGAAACTTAAAACTCACAATTACGTACAAATTGCTATTGTATTGTCATTCAAAACATTCTGTTAAAATATATAATTTAAACGACGTACAAGTGAAATTCATGTTCTCTAACGAAGTGTAAAACTCATGCTATACAAAATTATCTATACAAGTATATATGAAGAATAAATTATCCTGGTCTCGTATGTAAATAAATTTATAAAAATGTGATTGTTATATGTCAAAGTGAAAGCGCTAAAATAGTATTAGAAGATATATACGTACAAGATTAATGTGTTTTAACATCAGACTAATCTCATTATAAAAGTTAAGAAAACATTTGCCGAAATAAAACTGATAAAATTAGAAATTGAAAATATCAATAATTCCCTTAATATTTGAACCCGAAATCTGTAATTGATATAATTCAGTCAAAAATGCAATTCTGATAAAATAAATGTAGACATTATAATCATTTTAATCGGAAAATATTTAAAATAAAAATCGTCAACTCCATAAACTCATTGGGTTTAATTCCGTTGTTTAACAACATTATAATTTTTTTCAAATTCATTTGCCAAAAAATATCAATTGCCTAATGCTATGGGAGGTTCGTTTTCTACTAATATATCGGAACCCCTAGAAAGTCTAAAAATGGACAAAATTTTAACCAATTCTCTGTACAAGCGTTTTCCCGTGTTGATAACACAAACCCACAGACATACAGACATATATTCATTTTCACTTAAATAAATATTGAATTACATTTTAATCAATCCCCTTTGTACATTTTTCAGCCTCAATAAAGTTTCAAAAATTTGAATTCTTGCTTTCAGTAATCCTGCATACCAAACCGTGCTATAATTTCTGACTTACTGCTTTTTAAATTCCATAAAACTGATATTACACCGAAAAATATAGCCTAGACCCATGACATATCTTAGAAGTGTTTGAAATATAACTTCAAGATTTGAAGTATGAGTTTTGAAACTTCTTTTCAAACTCATAAAAGCGAATGGCACATAAAATAAGAATTCGCGCTTTCCTGTCTCGATTTCAATTCATCATGCAGGACTTTATCAATCCTTCATTTCATCGTATCTTTTATAATGGAATTATGAAATAGGTCAAAATTCGAATCAGGCTGTTAATGTATTAAAATTTCGATTTCCCCTCTATTAACGTTTAAACAGTCCAAAAGTATATGGGGTCGTAAACTTGCCGCAAGTTACGATCATTCAATTTACAAAATTAGATAAATTAAGGATACAACATCGTTAGACAAGGTCATTTAATAACAAGAAAGATCAATCATGCATAAGCATTGATTATGAAACACTTTCCAACTGAAATGCAATTTCATTTAAAAATTTGTAAAATGTGATACATTCAGTGGTGATATCTTTTACATTATCACAGTACTACAGTAATTTATTATACTTAAATATTTAAAACTGTATCGAAATATAAATCATCTGATTCTCTATGCAAAATCAATGAATATTTCATTCATATAACTTGTATTCCAGACTCCAGAGCTAAGTAAATTTGTGTGAAAAAAATTCAGCAATTCTTATGTAAATCACCTTACAATCGCTTGAGATATTTGCATTCTGCATAAGTTAAAATTAGGCTTCGTTGAAGAAATAATAAAAGTTTAAGAAACATTTAAAACCACAACTATTGTAATTGCATAGGCAGGGAATTTAGATACACAGATGATACGCAGATAATATATATGTGTGTGTGTGTGTATGTATTCAAAGTATTGGAATCGTGCCGAAGATCGGTACTCGAGTTTTCGAAGGATCTGCACTTTTGGGGACTTCTAGAATACAAAAAAACTATTTTTAGGAAGACGTATGTGTGCGTAAGTCTGTCTCTGAGCATGTTTCTGTGTGTCTGTGAGGATATTACATCCACTCTAATTGAAAAACTAATGGACCGAATTTCATAAAATTTGGTAGGTATGTTTTTTTTTGGAAATCCTGATGTTCATTAGATTATAGTACGATTCGTAATAAAAGAATCTGCCTTCTTTGCGAAATGGCCGGCAGAAATTGCCTTTATCCACTCTAGCTAAAAACTAATGGAACAAATTTAACAAATTTTGGTGTATAATATTTCAATGACCTACAAGTGATTTATATACCATATTTAACAAAATTTGGTACATAAATCATTTGTTGGTTATTCTAGTACGATTCAGGAAAAAGGAACGTGCTATTTTTGCGAACTGGCCCACAAAAATCGTTAAATATAAAAATAAAGTACTACGTGTGCTCAATTATATCAATTAAATTCCTATTTTATACGTGATTTTCAACAACAAAAAGAATAAGACTAACCCCATTACTCGAAAACTAGCTGTTCTTGAGATATTCTAGTTTTTTCGCGTTTTCGCTACGCCACATTTGACAATAAGTCCAGCTATCAAATAAAAACCAAATTTAAGTTTAACGTGCAAATTCAATGTTATTTAAAATACTTATGGCTGTTATTTTGTGCAGATAAACTCAAATTATTATTGAAGAAATAAAGAGAACATGAATATGAGTCTGCAGGGAAAGACATGTGCTGCCCACATCAGAATTTTTAACAATATTACAGCAATGATTTATAGAAGTGAACGGGGATTATTTGCAGGCTATTTTGAAAAAAATGTATGATCTATATTTAAAGATCTACCAAATTTTTGTAGAATAAAATGTTCAACAAATTTAAGCTGTGCACCAAATTTTAACTCTCTAGGACGTAGGAAAGTGCATTAAAAATGCCATCAAATAAGTATGTCATGAAGAGTTATATAAAATTAAAAAAAAAAAACTTAAAATATTATTATCTACCAAATTTATTTTAAGATGGGAAGCCTCTCTCATATACAAAATGTTTGAATCTTGGAAAGATATTTATTATATAATATGTCTCTTTTTTCTTTCTGGAGGATATCCCAAAAGTCAGATATTAATTGAATTTGTTTTTTTCCGTATATTAAATAATTTTTAATTTAAAAACTACTTAAGATATTTTACTGAAAATTTTAATATATACTTTATGGGATAACGTGAATATTTCCTAAAAATTTCGAAGCAATTTGTGAATTTTAAAATTGCTTAAAAAATGTTTGAAAAATTAGGTCCAATAGGGTTCAATGTATTTCATTTTTTCAACCCGGGTTCAATAAAAAACTAATTGGGTGATATTATTTATTTATATTCCCATAGGTCCCACAGACCGTCTGAAAAATATACTGAAATTTCATTTTGATAAAGTCATTTTTACGGCAGTTATCGTGCTAACGGACAGACATACAGACAGACAGACAGCCCGACAGACAGGCAGACAGACATAATGAGCAAAGTCATAAGCATTTTTCAACTATGTTGTAAAGTGTTAAAAACATCCTAAAGATGTACAAAGTTAAAAAAAAAAATTGAAACATTGTACGTTTTTAACACTTAACAACATAGTTGAAAAGTGTTTATGACTTTGCTCATTCTGTCTGTTTGTCTGACTGTCCCATAATTTCTAACTACAATACAGAAACTACCAAATCATGTGACCCCCATTGCACATTTATTACTTTCCTTATATACAAAAATCTGATGTGGGGAACACATGACTTTCCGTATATAATGCAATGAATTTACAACTTTTACAGTTAAAGAAAATATCATTCTTATAGTAGAAACTTATATTCTTTCCAATATATTGAATTTTCTTCAATCAGTCGTCATTTTCATTGATTTAGCGTCATTTTAATCCATTTGGCGAGATTTTTGTTAATTTGACAACAATTAAAAATGTTGCCAAGTTGGCGACATTCCGTCAAATTTGTCGCCAAAATCTCGCCTAGCGTTATGGAAATAAATACGGGGAAATAATTTATTCCTACAGCAGATAAATGACTATTGGTGGTCAAATACTAATAAATATTACACAAAGTATATTTTTTCCTGAATGGAACGAGCTAGTTCCTTGAGAATGATATCACCAAATTTATTGCATGGAATTACATAAAAGTGAACATGTTTCTCAATAGGAAATATTTTTTTTTATTTTATATGACTTTTTGATAATTTTTTGAAAAATGTGCAATACCTCGAGAACGGTGCATGTTAGCGTAATTAATTTTATGTCAATCGTTTTCTAATGAAAAATTACATAAGAAATGTCTATTTGCGTAACTTTATTTTTCAAAATTTTACACGAAAATTTAGGGGGGGGGGTTCTGAATATTCGATTGCGTATAAAAACAATAGGCTTTCAGTTTTTACGGATTGCGATTTTTGTACACAATTTCGTTCGAATCGGTCCATTCGTTCGTCAGTTATCGTCTCCACAGACTCACTGACACACACACACATACATACTTTCACACACACTCACACACACATATATACATCACTTCAAAAATATTCGATTCTTGATCAGGGATGCTTGAAACGTGCTCTCCCGTCGAAAACACGAAATCGAATTTTCGACCCCGTCAATACTTTCCTTATACATTATGTATATAAGGAAAGTAATAATGCTTTCCTTATACATTTCCTTATTACATTATATATATATATATATATATATATATATATATATATATATATATATATTTCCTGAGTAGTGCCTTTGATTATTGTGGATATGCATAGGAATTCTATTTGAATTTGTTTACTGGCTTTTATATGATATATATATGTATATATATATATATATATATATATATATATATATATATATATATATATATGTATATATATATATATATATATATATATATATATATATATATATATATATATATATATGTATATATATATATATATATATATATATATATATATATATATATATATATGTATATATATATATATATATATATATATATATATATATATATATGTATATATATATATATATATATATATATATATATATATATATATATATATACATATATATATATATATATATATATATACATATATATATATATACATATATATATATACATATATATATATATACATATATATATATATATATATATATATATACATATATATATATATACATATATATATATATATATATATATATACATATATATATATATACATATATATATATATATATATATATATATATATATATATATATATATATATATATATATATATATATATGTGTATATATATATATGTGTATATATATATATATGTATATATATATATATATATATATGTATATATATATATATGTATATATATATATATATATATATATATATATATATATATATATGTATATATATATATATATATATATATATATGTATATATATATATATATATATATATATGTATATATATATATATATATATATATATATATATGTATATATATATATATATATATATAGTTTTGCAATTTATTTACCTTTACCTTCAGTTTACAAGCAATTTTCTTTGGTATTTCTCGGGTATATATATATTACAAGTAATCATAAAAATCTTCAATTATATATATATATATATATATATATATATATATATATATATATATATATATATATATATATATATATATATATATATATGTATATATATACTAAGTCAAAAACATTAGAAAAATCAAAAAATCGGAAAATAAGATGCATTAACATTAATGTTTTGAATTTTATTTTTGCAAAAAAATGTAACTTTTGTCAGTATTGAAACTACGTTTTGTGCGCCCTTATAATGGTGTATAGTGGCATTCTCGATTATCCAGTTTTCCTATGAATTCTTGTTTAGTAGGAATTTTCATCTATGATTCATATTCATATTCAGTTCTGCATGTTTGGGAAATTGTATTCTGAATTGCTTGTCCAGTCTTCAGCTTAGACTCACTGGACGGGTTTGGGAGTATTTCCGTGAATGTTCGTACTGCCTCCCTGGTAGAATTTCGACTTGTTCATTCCGGTGCTTCTAGATTAAGTTGTTGAGGTTGATCGTGTATACACGTGGTAGAAGAGGAATGATTCATGCCGCATGGTAATACAATTTTCTTAATGTATCCTTTTTTCATTTTTT
>OX578145.1:23308700-23372917 GCA_951213105.1 Amaurobius ferox | reverse complement strand
TATATATATATATATATATATATATATATATATATATATATATATATATATATATATATATGTATATATATATAAAAAAATCTCATATATCAACCCTACCCAAAATACTAATTGACTAAATTTCACGAAATTTGGTAGATAAGTCACTGGTAGGATACCCTGTTGATGGTTAGATTTTGGGACTATTTGAACAAAAAAACCTATCGTTTCTACGAAATGGCCTGCAAAAATCGTCAAAACTAAAACAAATGACTACGTATGCTCAAATGTATCAATTAAATACTTGTTTTGTACTCTGTTGTGACACGTCACAACACTTTATTTTATTATTCCAAATTAACTTATTTTTTTATAAATCATTAAATATTTTATTTTACTTTATTATTATTCCAAATTATCTTATTCAAAATTGCTTTTATTTTATATATCCATTAATAGACCAATTGTCTATTTTATTAATTTTAATTATATTGTGCTGCAGTATTCATATTCTTATGTATGTGTATGACATCCACTTTCTTACTGCGGTAAAATGACACCCGTTTTCGACAGTTGGTAAATCCAGTTTCAGGTGATACGTGGATCCTTTTAATCTCCTTGGTTGAGCGAGAGTTAAGTTTTTGTCTGATGGCAACTTCCTGTTTAGGCGGGAATTTCTTCTCTATGGAATAACTGCTGAGCCATTCTCTTCTCTCGAAAATTGGTGTATCGTGAAGGTGATATTTTTGGGGTCCCCTTCTGGGGACCTTATTCTGGGGTGCCTCGTGCTTTTTTTTTTAGCCATTTTGTTCATTGTGTGAACTTTGAGTATTATAAAATGCAATCTACTGTAAAATGAAATCTATCTGATTATGTACCATAAGAAAATCAACGTATCTGTTTTGTGTTACGATTTATGAATTAAGTATGAATTATTTGAATTCTTATTTCCTGAGAAAGATATATATATATATTGCAAACTGTAAATACAAAAATCTGCAATTGTAAAATTGATTGATGAGCCTTTCATTAAATTTATTTGAGTCAAGTTAAAGAAATGTTATTTATTTCTTGGTTCGACAGCGGCATTTGCCACTATGGATATGTTTCTGTGGATTTCAACCTTTTTGCCAATTACTATGCATTTCTTATCTCAATGCAAGGAAAGTCATGTTTGTTACTGTGCATCTATGGATTTGATTTTTGTCAATATACTGTGCAGTTCTGGTCTTATATTCTTCTGAAAGAATTGTTATGTTGGACATAAATTAGACCTAATTATTATCACCATCTTTCATCTGCCTTTTGTGGATTATTCAAAAAAAGATTTGCTCGCAGAAAAAATAAAATAACCTAACAAGTCATCATGATGATTGAAATATTAGTCATTTTTTTTATTTTCTGGCAAGGAATGATGTTAAGACAGCAAAGTGCATATTGGTATCTCTGTGTGCAGTTTCATTCTACATATTAGAACCGTGTCCTGCTATAATTTCCATTTTTCTTTCCGCACGGTGTGTTTGAAACTTTATAGTGAAGCAGAAAAGGGGCTATAGATGTAGCCATTATCATTATGGAATCATGTGACTTTACACATTCTGCTTGATGAATATATATACATAAAAAAAGAAAATCGATTTGGTTAAAGTAACTTTGACTTTAAAATGCATATATTATTTTATTTGAATGACTGAATAATTAGTGGTAACTAATAGTCGCAAGGTGAAGTTATAATTCTATTGAGTCATTTGATAAAGAAAATTTAGAGTAATGAATTAAAGTTGCAGGTAAGAATTTTAAGGCGCTCACATACAAGTATGGTTTAATATTTAAAATAACACAACGCAATGCTTTATATTCAAAATTCTATTCCCCATTATACGATCCCATTCCATTAAAATTAACTATTTAATTAATTCCCTTTCATTTTAATTGTATGTGAGTGTCCGACCCAATCAGGTGTTGAGATATGATCGTTCAATTGATTATATTATTCTTTAATTAAGTCTCTTGAATGGTTGTATCACAACATACTCAATGTTTGACGAGGAAAAAAGTAAGACAAAATCCCTTACTCCAGGACTGACCGTTCTTGAAATATTTTAGTTTTTCAGCGGTTCTGTACTCCGTCTTTAAAGAATATTCAATTTCCAAATAAAAACAAAAATTAAATTAAAAATGCAGCTTCAGCGCTATTTTGTGCAATTAATCTCAATTTAACGAATTATTAAAGAAATAAAAACAGCGTGAATATGAGTCTGCAGGGAAAGTCATGTACTACACACATAACATTTTTTGAAACTGAAGACATATGTCAGTATTTTATATATATATGTATTATTTTCAGTTATATAACTTTCATTTAATATAAAGTGAAATGCATTGCTATTAGTTAAAAAACCGAAATATATATTAGAATTCAGCAGTATATATGTTGAACATTTTGTGAAACACTGAGGGAAGACAAAACGTATCTTTATTTGACAATCACTGCCTGCATAGGTACCAATAAATAACATGCCTGGGACAGAAAATTACGGTTTGTCTGACGTTCCCTTCCAATCCAATTTCATCTGGATTGCAGCAGAATTGGGGTTATTGAACCAATGTGCCCTTTAATGCAATTGGGTTATTGCATTTCTAGAAATTATCCTGATCTATGATTGCATCCATCAGACCAGGATTGATATCGTTTAATTCTTTACGGAACAAGCACAAAATAGTGAAAATGAAACTATTCAAACTTAATACTTCAACTACGAATTAGATATATTATTTTTGATAAGTTAAGTACGTTGCGGTAGTTAAACAATTCGGAATTTTATTTTATACAAAATATAATCATCCATTTAATTATTGTGTAACGTGTCTGCTTCTTTCCATACTCTCTAGAAGCCTTTGCACGGTGACCCAGAAGGCTGATTCTTTATACACCTATAGTATCAACAACATAGTGTATCCTAATTGAGCCAGATGGATTCACTACTCCAGGAGGCACAGAGAAATGGTTTGTTAACGAATATACTTTGCAAACATCCCAGAAGCTCACTCAGTGAATTAGAAATCTAAATATTTGAACACCTGTATAACCCACAAGGGTAATCGAACGGAGCCGGACTATTAAATTTTATTCCAACTCCGAATATTTGTGGAGTTAGTCTCAAAAATTGTTTCCAAACCCTCCAAAAGTCCTTCTTCACCAATTACGTTAAATACTGAACATACTTACATTATCACAATCAGGACGACAAAGTATATATATAACCGAACCAATCACCTTTTAAGACGATTAATTTCGACCCTAAGCTCCATGGGTTAACAATAAAAAATATCAGTTAAATACCAAGCCGGCCCTTCTTGTCTGCCATGGAAGCTACCAAACTACAATAGATCAGATACAAACTATGTACCTACTCAAGAGTAGGAGAATTTTCCCCTTGAGGAAAGAAATGTGCTACTGCCGATGGCCGCAGCATATTTTCCAATCTTCATCTGGGAGGATTAGTATGGAAATCGGTGACGCACAAAGTGTCACTTTTCCAACAATAGCATATCTGTACAAATGGATTATATTCTGCGCGGGGGGAAAAAATGCACACTTTAAGTCGGGTTGGATATAATATTCTGAAGTATCAAATCGAAAACCTGATTGGTACTTAGAGAGTTAAATATATATTGTAAAAAGTTCTAATCGATATTTAAGAGTGTTCGATTCCCTGTGTTTGCCAGGCTTAAATACTGTTACATGGAATTTTGCAATTCCAATGTAACATTGCAGTTATAGAGGAGGCAGTGAACCTAAGAAGACGGCCCCTCATGCAACGAGGCAATGTTTATTACATTCCCTGTAACGCAGCTGCACCGGACACAGATGTGAAATATTGGGTGTTACTCAAATTCAAGGGAGAATACCGTGCTGTACGAATGGAAGGGGTTGACCCAGCTGACCTAAAAGGTCAATTTATATCATGGGGACCCTGGGAAAAAAATAGTGAGAACTTTCTTTATGTAAAAATAAGAGGCTAGATATCTAATATTTCAGGAGGGACCTGGGCCAATAATATAGCTGAAAGGCGTAGTTTTTAGTATACTTGACCAATTGCAGACAGGGGCGCTTTGTAGAGGGGGCAGAGACACAGAGCAACTTTGAAGTTTGAAATTTTGAAATCGAGGACTTGAGTTTGTGAAATGAGCGAAGGAGGTCGCAGGAGGCGACAAGCGTGAAGCAAACACCTTCCCCGTGCAATCAGCCGGACGGTCCGAGCTCCTTACTGATGAAGAAGGTAGGCTCAGATTTTTATACATATTTGCATGCAGGCTAGTTTGGCTCTCCATCTCACCCTCTGCCCTCTACGTAGGTTAACCTGAGCCAAAAGACGATGGTATGTTTCCAGTGGTGTCAGGAATTGTTTGGAACTGATTCTATTATATAGTGTATTTTTAAAGAATAATATTATGTGAGTTGAAATTCATAAAGTGATGTTGTTTTCTCTTAATAAATATTTTTGTTCTTGTTTTAATTTAAGTCTCTTCATTTTAAATACTTGTGCAATGCATCTTAATTTGCTTCCTTATACGAAAGCGGCCTTTTTTGCGTTCTTACCGGACGCGTGGGATTTCCACGTAACAAATACTATTTACTAATATTATTATGTGTTGATAAACATCTGACAAAGCTAAATGCAACTGATACGCAAAGAATATGGAAGTGCATATGGAATATGGAAGAATATACCAGTGCATTTCTCTTTAAATCTGAAACGTTTTCATGTAGAACGACAAACAGTCTTTACATAAGAATCCCAAAGTTGTTCACTAAATTTTTTATAACCTGTTATATATGACAAAAACCACACAGGAAGAAAGCGTGATATATTTTTATTACCAGTATTCTGATTTAAATCCACAACAAATGCGCGGGAAATGCTTACCAAATATTTAGGACTTGGCAAGAAATTTTATTGTGCACAGAGCAGATATGGTCATAATAAAGGAGGGCCTTAACTAGAGGACTTTGAATTGTATACTCTGTGCGATATTTAAATTACACACTAGAAAAATCACGCAAATTTAGCATGCAATGACTCAGACAGAACTGTCTGAATCAAATATTTGAGACAGGGTATTTTAATTATATTTATATTATCTATGCAAATAGATTTATTTATGTGTTAATTGTTATCGGATACTCTGTATATTTTCGATTTCTAAATACAAATATAATGCATTAATAATACATAAATTCATCTATATATACATCCAAAATTTACCTTTCTTACGAGATCTGATATATATACGGTCACCTTTGAAAAGATTAGCACAATAACACAATTTTATAATCAATTTTATAAGTAATTTTAACCATTGTAATACTTTAAGTGATCGCATTTTGTCATCGCAATGGACCGTCTGAACTTGAACGGAGATTCAGTTTCTTCCCTCTGGATCAGACCCATTTTAAAGAAAGGTAAGATAATTGCGCAAAATTGGTGAGTTTTTGGCATTCGGGAAGAACTTTTGGAGAAAGGTTAGAAATATTATATTTTTTGGAAATATAAAAAGTACTCTGATTGCTAAAGATATGGACAATTGTAATTCTCATTTTGTGATTTGGAAATTTTACTTGTATTGTGAGAATGATTTAATTCAAAACACGTAAGTAGGAAATTGAGTAAGGTGTTACCTGTGTCTGTATTATTTCAGTGTATGTAATATTTAAGTGTTTTAAGCCAGTTATTTAAGACCCGGTCGACGCAGGGTGACTCGTTTTGTATAGCACAAAACAAGAACCAATTGGAACAAATCTCATTAACCGTTTTTTTAATGATCCCATTCTTATGTGGATGCTTACATGCAAAACAGGGATATTTTATTGTCATATTAACAATCAGCGAAACATACTGTTGCACAATGATTAATTATATTAAATTAAATATAAAAAATATATATTTATTCTTATCACCATTAACACCAAGTACAAAAATTTTCGGAAAAATGTAATTAAATAAAAAAAATTTCATGTTCGTAGATTAAACAACAACAGAAGTTTTAAATTCTTTTATAACGATATTGCATGAAAACTGAAATTATGATCAACTCATTGTTTTAATTTCCCATTTTAATTAACATTCAATCCCTGAAGCAAGTTTTACCCACAGTCATTATCGGAATTTTCACATCAGTGACATCAAAACTTGATTGGAATTTGGGGATGACTGAGCCCATTTCGGATTCCTCGTTATTTGACAAATGATAGATTTTTAAGTATGAAAACATTTTCATTGCTTGAGGGCATCGTTTGAAAACCACTTTATTTTAGAAGTTGCGATTTGTATCTATTAGAGTGTATGAAATAATGAATTAACGTTTTAAATGCCATAGTGAATTTGTTCAAAAACTATTCTTTGATAATATATTTTCAGTCTGCGAATTGAAATTAAGAACTGTATTCACGTTTAAAACCATTGAAAGAAGTGCAGAAAACCTGTTACACTGAGAGGTGACTGACTGCATGTTAACGTAGAGGGCTACCAGTGACGTAAAAAAAGTATCACGCCTTACCCCATGAAATATTTTATGGCGCGATTTCAGGAAAGTCTCCTGTTTCCCGATTCCAAGATTGTTTTTTATTTGTTGGACCCAAACAGTCCGACCTACCAGAAGGTGTAAGGTATCTGTTTGGACGGCGAAAAAAAGACATGTTAAAAAACTATATTTATTTTCTAGTGTCCGAACTGTATATCCATCATAAACTCGGACGTCTCTAATATCCATCGGATGGATATACACAGACTCAAAGTTTGTGTATATCCATCATAAACTCGACTCTATTCCAGTAATTTCCCAAAACACTTCCACGTGTGATCAGGAAAGTAAAATGGTTGATATAAAAATACTTTTGGTGTGATATATGGAGTGAGTCTTGAAAAACGCATGACTTAGGTGAAATGGGATTATGTAATGGAAAGGACATCATATTATTACGAATACTTAACAGAAAACATTTGGTATACACTCCCTTCCAAAACATAAGCACGAAAAGCAAATTATCGAATCAGGGGTGAAAGAATAAATATTACTGGATGAAACTTCCTGCATACTTCCAGTACAATAGACGAATATAGAAACAAGTGCATACTAGCAATTGGCTCCGTGACGAATACTTAAATCAGCGTCTTGGTAAAATCAGGTGTTTCTTTCTGGGCTTTCTGACTTCTGTTACGGACGTTAGGGTAAGATTCCGAAATAGCCATGTCATTCGATATATCTCAAAGATCACGTTTAGGTGGTGGTCAGCGAGGGAGCGCCGTGGGAAGGTTAGATTCCGTCCAATCTGTTGAGAAAATTGCTGAATTCTTCAGAGTCCACCATTCAGTGACATCACGCTTATGAACCCAAATCCAAAACAGCCGAACAATAAGCAGAAGGCCAGGATCGGGTTGTCCCTGAGTCACAACATCTTCCGATGATAGCCACTTTTTGGTCAGATTCAACATGCAAACAACAGCACTTGCTTTACACTCTAGCCTCGCTTCAGCTACAGGTAGTTCTGTAGCCGTTATAACTGTGAGAAGGAGATTGCACGCACCTGGCTTTTATGCTCGGAAACTAACCATTTGTGTTCCATTGTCTGCGAGGCACAGAGCAGCCCATCTCCAATAATCTCAGGAATACGCCAATTGGACTTTAGATTATTGGAGCAAAGTCATATTCACCGATGAGTACAAATTCGCTTTGTAGTCTTACGATAGAAGTATTTTTGTGTTGAGAGAGGCTGCTACACGGTATCAAGCGATTAATATCATACAGCGCCACTCATTTCCTGGTGGTGGTATAATTGTATAGGCTAGAATATTCTTCGGTGGACATACTGACCTCCATTTTCTTTCTCAATGGTACTGTCACTGGCCAAATATATTGAAACGAAATCCGTGATCCCTATGTTCACCCTTATGCGGGTGCAATAGATTCTTATGGACGACAATACCCGGCCATATAGAGCTCGCATCGTAAGCGATTACAAGATGACATGGGGATGCAAAGAATGAAGTGGCCAGCGTATTCCTCAGACCTAAACCCAAGAGAGAATGTATGAGATGATATCCAGAGAACGATAGCTTCACGACAAACCCTTTCAAACACTACCCAAGCTCCAACGTGTTCTAATACAAGACTGGCGATTACTGCCTTCTGACCTCATTGAGAACTTAATCGGTAGCATAAATGGTCGTTGCTAAGTCTGCATTAGTGTGAGAGGAGATCGTATTCATTATTGACGGGCATTTCACATTCAAAACTATAACATGCTCTTTTATAAATTGTAAGCAAATAACAGGCAGAGTCCTATGCTATTGTAAAATTTGTAATACATTGTTGCAGTAGTTTTTGATTTGTGCCTGATTTTTATTTCCGCTCTTAATTTTTGTAGAAAAGTGTAAATTGAAAGTCTGGTTTGCTTGAACTTGAAGACAAATTATGTGACTTTGGTAGAAAATTATGCGACATATAGCTTACTTGGCGGATTTTGGAGATTTAATGAAACTTTTGGATTTTTGTAGATTTGCTAAGAAATTCACGACTTACTTGATTTTTCCTGTACTTTTCGCAAAATGTATGGTTTATGCTCGCCATCGCTCAGCTGGGTTGTTAACGTCGTACGAGTAAAGGTATCTGCCGTACCCAATGCATGATTTTCTTCTGATTATGTATACCCTCTGAGCTGTGTAAGAGTACTGGTAGAACAGAGTAAAAGCACATACAAGTTTGATCTGCGAAATCTGGGTATGAAGTCTAAGCTATACGTTAGTATATGCTTAATGTTTGGGCCAACAGCACGCATGCACGGTGAAATGACTTCAAAATATTTTGTCTTTGATAACTTCGTTATCTGTTGGTTAATTAGGACGAATAAACTGCATACTTCTAATCTATTGAATATGTATAATTAAAAGAAAATAAAAAAATCAAAAACCAGAAGGTATCGACACTTCATCCTAGGTAACTTATACCATCGTGACACATAACACACTGACATTTTCTCTATGGATATTTGAGAAGGAAGTGATGTTTAACATCAATCTATAACAAGTAACAGCGTTACTCTCTATTTTTTAATTTACTAATAATTCATTATTATTAAATAATAAATCAAATTGATGTTTAATAATAATTGATTTAATTGATGTTTAACATCACTCTATAACGAGTAACAACGTTACTCTCTATTTTTAATGTAATAATAATTTATAAAACTAATTAGTATTAAATAATTAATTGATGTAATTATAATAATGAAATACTAAAAAGTAAAGTTATTAATATTTACAATATTTCAAAATTCAATGATATGTAACTAGCAGTTTTTTTTTATCTACCAAACCAATGGAACGCACAAATAAAAACACATTTTCAAGCACGGAACGTAAATCAGTATTAACAAATGAAAATCAGCAATATAATTTCTGGCGGAAATTTAAAGTCTGCTCATCAAAGTGGTTCTCCTTTCAACTTTAATTAGCACTAAATCTCCAACTGAAAGTCATATTGTGTAATCATCTGAATTTTCGCATCATCGACATCAAAGCTTGATTGGAATTTCAGGGCAACTGAGAGTAATTTTGAGGAGTTGGCGTTCTACGACAATTGATTCGCTGTAAAAAGAGATAAATATATAACTCAAAGTCGACGTTTGAAAATCAGGAATGTTATTTTCGGGCATTAGTGAGTGTGAAATAATAATTTTAAGTCTAAAGAACAATGGTTAATGTTTATGAATACCAATGTATTTGAAATGCATTTTAAATGTGAGGCATATAAATTGTAATTCTTTTGTTGAAGAAAATATAAAAATGGCTAAAATTAAAAAATATTTTTATAACTCTAATGCTTTATTTATGAATCAGACATGCTGTTTTCGGGTATTAGTGAGTGTGAAATAATAACTTAAAGATCTAAATACCAATCATTAATGTTTATTAATACCGATTTATGTGAAATGCGTTTTAAATGTGAGATATATAAATTGGAAATGTTTTATTGAAGGAAATATAAAAATACTTAATGAAAAAAATTCTTTATAACTTAAAGGTGTCGTTTGAGAATGAGACATGCTGTTTTTCGGGCATTGGTGAGTCTGAAATAATAATTTTAAAATGAAAGAGCAGTTGTTAATGCTTATCAATACCCATTTATTTGAAAAGCATTTTTAATGTGAAATATATAAATTGTAAATGTTTTGCTGCAGAAAATATTAAAAAGCATATTCTTCACCTATCCAAACATTGATCATTGTTGTGTTTAAGTTATGGAAATACTAAAAGTACAACACAAAATATAGAGGTTTAAAAGTAAAGAAAAGTGTATTTTACTTTGAGATATTACATTTATTTGTTATTTTGAAACCAAAGAAAATTCGTTTTGAAATCACCAACAGCAACGTACTTTACCAGATGAAAAAATGTGTATTGCAGAAAATGTCAACATTTATTTTTCTGCATTATTCATGGACATAAGCAATTTTCTTGGATCTAATGGAATGAGAAATAATACTCAACAATTTAATGTACACGCTTCTTCCCCTGACCTGTCACCTCTCGGATGGACTTCAGAACCTACATTTTATGTTGTTGTTGAGACCCAGACCGTCCGACCTACCAGGAAGGTGTGAGGTAACCATTTGGACGGCCGGGAAGTGCCACTCAATTTAGACCGGAACCCAGTGGGGGAGGTATCCACAGGGACCGCCTACATATTATGTGTACATTCCCATACTTACATACATTCCTATACATCTCTATACTTCTTGTACACACGGGGATATATTTGAGCCACGTGGAGGCTAGAACACGGGTCTTCCTTATATCCACTTGTCTCCCACTGGGCGATCCCGATCCAATATTATTACCCATAGTACAATCCCCAAGTAATTTGAACCCATGGTACAATCTAATTAGCAGTAGACGCATAAGAAATTTAACGATCAAATTACATGATATTTTAACGAGTCATTTTAAGATGGTGGAATAGATACTGCATTCCCCACACAGATAGACACATACTAAACTCACATAGACATCATACTAAAAAGAATTGATGTGTGTTCTAAAGTACCTTAACTGAGTATATTCCTAGAACATTTGAATTCCTGTTTTCAACCTTATTTCAATTGTTTCCTTATACACTTCCACTACGGTGGGGAAAGTATTTTTTATTCAATAATAAATATTATAGAATTAATTATATTTATTATTTTTAATAACTAATTAAATTAATTATTATTAGATAATTAATTATAGTATTTACAATATTAAAAATTACAACATTGAAATATTTAAAAATTGACTTACTTTAATATTTACAGTTTTTCAAAATTGAAAGAGTTACGAATAATTTTATATCTACTTAAAAAATTGGTTTAACAATATAGGACAAACCTCTTAAGTAAAAAATCTCATGTGGGCAGCACAAAACTTTTCCTATATAATGCAATGAATTTACTACTTTTACAGTTAAAATTTGGCTGTTCGTATAGTAGATATTTATATTGTTTCCCAGATATTGAATTTTCTTCAATTAATCGTCATTTAGCGTCATTTTTATCCATTTAGGAAACTGTCGTTAATTTAGCAACATTTGAAAATGCCGTCAAGTTAGCGACATTCCGCATAAAATCTCTATAAGCGTTATAAACAGAGAAATAAGTTATTCTTATAGCAGATAAATGACTACTGGCGTTCAAATACAAAGTATTACTCAAAGTATATTTTGTCATGAATGGAGCGAACTGGATCCAAGAGAATGATGTCACCAAATTTATCACATAATATTACATATGAAAAGTGAACATGTTTCTCAACAGTTAATATTTTTTTTAATTTATGGGAATTTTTGATAAATGTATTTGAAAAATGTGCAATATCTCGAGAGCGGTTTATGCTAGCATTCAAAAGTTTATGTCAATCGTTTTCTAAGGAAAAATTACATAAGAAATGTCTATTTACGCAACTGTATTAAATATTTTAATTTTATACATATTTTCACTTACATTGGCACATAGACATCGCCTCAAAAATGTTCGATTCCTGATCAGGGATGTTTGAAACGTACTCTCCCGTCGAAAACTCAAATTTGAATTTTCGACTCCGTCACACTACTGTCCTTATACAGTATACTACGTATATAAGGAAAGTTATAAAATGCCATTTTTAAGTTCGGCATATAAATCAATATTCATACATCAGCAAATGAATGTCATCAGTATTATCTTTCCTGGAATTTAAAGTGGGTTTATCAAAGTGTTTCTCCTTTCAACTTTAATTAGCACTAAATATCCGACTGAAAGTCATATTGATTTATTATATGATACCCACATCATCGCCATCAAAACTTGATTGGAATTTGAAGACAACTGAGAGCAATTTTGAGAATGAGTCACAATATAACATTTAATTCGCTTTAAAAATAGAAAAATATATGTATACCCCTAGGGCGTCGTTTGAGAGTCATAGATGCTGTTTGAGGGCATTATTGAGTGTGAAATAATAATTTAGAGACAGGAGAATAATCGTTAATGTTTATCAATATCCATTTATTTGAAATGCATTTTAAATTTGAGATATATGAACTGCAAATGTTTTGTTTACGATAGTATAAAAATTTTTAATTTTTATATGTCCGATCGATGGGAGTATGAGGAAAACTAAAAATTATAGTGCATAAAGGGACATAAAATTAGAGATAAATGTATTTTATTTTGAGATTTTATATATATATTTTTTATTTTAAGCTAAAGCAATACTCTTTAAAATCTTCAACACCAACTTATTTCAGCAGATGGAGCAATTTGAATAGTTGAAAATAGTAATAATTATTATTTGGTATTGCTCTTGCACATATGAAATTATATAAACTTTAATTATCTGATAAAAAAATACTTTGTAAATAAATATATCACGGTAATAGATTTAAATCAATATCATGTTTTTAATCAAAAGGTATTATATTATTAAAGCGTGCATATTTCATTCTCACATAAAAATATGCATGAAAATACATATCTAATATGATTTATTTGATTGTATATAATAAATTAATCATAAATAACTAACGGTGACTAAATATTTAAATACATTTACTATAACAACGAAGTTCTATGTTTTTATTTCAGAATGAGAAAAATTGTATCATACTGAATAGCAATAAATACAATTTAACAATATGGTAATTAAAACAAATTAAAGATTCCTGAAAAAAAAAAAACTGATTACAATCTAGTTTTAGGTTAATATTTCGTTCATTCTAGTATGTGCAACTCCAACTTTAATTTAAAGTAAATCATTTGCACAGCATATTCATTATTGCATTCTACTTGTTACATGCAAAATGCAATACTTTAAATAGCGTTGAGTGATGATATATGTGCTCTAACACTAGAGGCATGAAATCTAAATTGGAAATTCAGGAACAATTGATTCAGTTTATAGATTAGAATCCATGACATTGTTTGATAAAAAACAACATTCGCCTTGCCATCGTTTGATAAAATACAACTTTTTCCATGGCATCGTTTGTTAAAATACAATATTTTCCATGGCATTGTTTGATAAAATGCCACTTTCAACAGATGTTTGGCGTGTTATCTTTATTTGCGTAACAAATAGCGTAACAGTGTCTTGCTCGCAGGACTGGAATTGAGATTTTATGTTTATAAAAGAGCATAGCACAGCGGAGGTCTATTAAATAGTAAGTGGACGGGATAGCCCAGTGGTTAAGGACACTGGGAGGACACGAGTTCAATTCCAGAAACTGAATAAAACTATCAATGGGTCTACGCGGAGCACGAGCACGTAAAATGTATGGGTCTTCCGAAAAATTGGTGGTAAGGAAGTATGTCACGTGTCCTGTGGATGTTATCCCTACTGGGTTGTGGTCTAAATTGAGTGCCTGTCCATATCGTCCACACAGATACCTTACACCATCGAGTAGGTTGGACGGCCGGCTTTAGAGAAAAAGAAAGGGATTTGTTCAGAGCAAACAAATAAGGTGCATGGAAATTTAGTTGTGCAATAGAGCATTCTGCTGCAAATAAAACAGAAAATTACACGAGCATATCATAACACTTGTATTACCGAGCTTAGGATTTCATTTTTGCCGCATTAATGGGCATTGATGTGGTGAGAAAAATGCTTAATTTTAACGCTGCGAGGACACCTACTTATTTTATGATTAAGAAATCGCGCGTGGTGTATTAATTAATCCTAAGAGCTTATCTATTTGTTATGTTTCATAAATGTGTTTCTATGAATAACAGGGTGGGTCTAAAATCAATTTCAACATGGTCTACAAGTACCATGTCTGGAATCATCAGTATATTGCTGGTTATTTTCATTGTTTTCATAGATGTATTACTTTTTGAGTGATGTGATTAACAAAGAATTATAAAAATAACAATTTTTACTTTTATCGAACTATATTATGCTACTTTTACTTTTAATTAGCCTCTTGTTCCCAGAATAGCACACTAGTACGCTATGCAAAAATTATTTAAGTTCATAAATGTATCAAAATTTTTGAGGGAAAAACAACTGTTTTAATGACTTCCCCTAGGCAACAGTGATGCATAGAAACGTAGAAAATAACTTGTAAACGCACAAGAAATTGATCAAAATTGAGGGTGTAGGCAGACGCAATTTAAAACAATAAAATGTTAAAAAAAGCAATAATTATTTTCCTAATTTTTCATTAGAAAATGATTGCAACAAACTTTAGAACGGTAGATTAAACTATTCTCAAAATATTGAACGTTTAAAAAATAAATTTATCAAAAAATTACATAAAATTAAAAAAATTATTAACTTTTGTGAAATATGTTCACTTTCCATATGTAATATTTTGCTATAAACCTATTAATATCATTCTTGGGGAACTAGGATATATATATATATATATATATATATATATATATATATATATATATATATGTGTGGGGGGGGGTGCGCGCGCGCGTGTAACCGAATGATGTGAATACCGCAAATTCTCCAATGAATTTTTAAATTAAGTTTTAAAAAAGTCATAAAAATAATCACGATATAGATAATTATTATATATGTAATTTTTTTAATCTAAAACAAATGACATGTGCAGTGAATACACAATTGTACAATGAATATACAACAAATGTACAGTTCAACATTAAAACATTATGTTGTAGATGTTATGTTTGCAAAAAATAAACTAATGCAAAAATAATATACAGGTGAACCTCGATATGTCGAACCTCGGAATCTCGAAATTTTCGATATCTCGAAATATTTTTATCTCCCTTAACGCACAGTATAAAACTAATGAAAAACAAACTCTTTAACTCGAAATTTTTTTAATCAAACACTCGATATCTCGAAATTTTTCATATTACCATTTGGATCATTTTACCATTTTCATCTTTTCACTTGGAAAAATACGATCCAAAAAATGTGTTTAATGCAGATGAAACAGGACTATTTTTAAGTGCATGCCTAATAAAACTATGGCCATTAAAGGCATGTCGTGGCACGAAAAGGAGCATAGAAAGATTAACTGTGCTATTTTGCACTAATATGGATGGTTCAGAAAGGCTTAAACCTCTTATAATAGGTAAATCTGCTAAACCCCGATATTTTTCAGGAATGAAATCTGTTCCAATGACTTATTTTGCGAACAATAAGGCTTGGATGGCTGCCGAAATTTTCACTCATTGGTTGAAGGAACTAAACAGAAAAATGTCCCGTGAAAATCGCGATTTTGTTCTCTTCTTGGACAACTGTATAGCACATAATAGTGTGCCGAAATTAAAATCCGTGAAAATTCATTTCAAGCCACCAAACACAACTTTTCTAAGTTACTGTCTTTTGATCAAGGTATTATTCAGAGTTTTAAAGTAAACTATCGCCACAAAATTAAGCTCATTTGGATCGGCATAGCTCATTAGAAAAATGTGATAGATATTGAAGGATTCAATACCTGTAACCAAACTGTCATAGATGACTATTTTGCAAGTAAAGAAGAAATGTAAGATTAAATTTTAATAATGTATATTACATTAAATGTGTATCCAATCATTTCAAGCTTCGCTTTATTTGTTGTCAGCATTTTCTTGGGTAATACCCAATTTTCTGTCTGTAAGATAAAGTAGGTGATTTTTTTTTAAATGTGTAAAGCATAGGACTAGGATGTATATATTATTTTATGAATTCCTTAAAATTTTTCAAATTTTCGTTATCTCGAATTTTTGATATCTCGAATTTTTTTTCTACTCCCTTCAAATTCGACATATCGAGAATTGACTGTAATGCAAAAAACTTGGAACTAATTGAATCTCAACACACTGAGGAAGGAATTGTTGATTTCATGGACATGAGTATTTATTATAATACACAAGAAAAAATATGTTTCAAGCTTTATGACAAACGTAACAACTTCGATTTTGATATTAATTACATAATCGATTGGAATTGAAACTTGAGAAATATTATCTTTAGAAATGTGATAGTTAACCATCCACATCGTTATAAAAGACTTAATACAGAAAAAGAAGAACGGGACCGATGTGCATGCGAATTGATGAAGGAAGCAGCGAAACATCATTATCCTTTTCGTTATCTAAGGCATTATGGCAGAGCAATCTATGATAAGACGTATGTACACCTGAAGTTATGAATTATATGTTGTCATACTGTCGTATAAAGGGTTTTTACGCTGATTGTGGACATGGATAGGATGTATTATGAAGGTGTAATTAAATTCTGTCTAACTTGCTCCTTTGTGAATTATGGCTTGTTTTCCCCTTGGATGTTTCATTATTTATTTTTGGACGGAGAAATTATTCAGGAAGGTCTCCATGGAATAAAAGCGTTTTAACCGGGAACGGGGGTTCACAATCCCCCCCCGGCCTTTTTTACTGCCGTTCCTGTAAGTTCTCTCTTAACTCCTCCCCCCCTTTTTCACGCCCTCCTCTTTTCAAACTTTTTCAACGTTTTTCTATCTTATATATATATATATATATATATATATATATATATATATATATATATATATACAGTGGCTCCCAAAAGTGTTCGTACACTTTAAACATTTGTAGTAAAAGCGCTGTTGTCTGGAATTGAATTCGAATATAAAGTTCAAAATGGTTTCATATCATCTCCATGTGATTCTGAATAAAACCTATCATTTTATTTTTAAACACTGACTCATCTTTTTTTCATAGACATTAAAACACAAGGAGGCAGAGGAAGAGCACATCACAAAAGTGATCGTGCACCGAAATAAATTCATAAATAAAATTTTCTTCTGCCGCTTTTTTTTAATTTTTGCATTATGGTGACATTTAAAAAAGCATTTGGATTTAATCTTTGCTTGCTTACTTCGTAATATTTAGTATCATTTAAAAATGACGCATAGGCTTAGGAAAACGACGGATACCATTCGAAAATTGATTATTTTTCATCATAATAGTGGTAAATCAGTTTGTAATGTCGCTAAATTAGAACATTCATCCCATTCTATGGTGCAGTATGTGAAAAAACGCTTTAAAGAAGAAAATCGGATCGTAAACAAGGTAAGAAATGGTAGCCCGGCAAAGTTAACTTAACGCGATCAGAGATTTGCAGTTAGAAAATATGTGACAAATCCACGTTTGAGTGCTGTAAAACTTTCTGCAAAATTTACTGAAACATTTTCTGCTTCAAATTCACCTGAAACTGTTCGAAGAGTGCTCAGATCAGCTAAATTACATGGGCGTTCAGCCCAAAGAAATTTTTTTGTAAAGTGCGAAAAATAGAAAGATTAGGATTTCCTTCGCAAAATCACTGATAAATAAGCCCGAAACGTATTGGAATCAAGTTTTATTTGCAGATGAAAGCAAATTTAACATTTTTGGTTCCGATGGGCATATATATGAAGAAGAAAAAATGAGGAACTTAATCCCACGAACTTAGTTGGAACAGTAAAGCATGAAAGTGTAGGCGTCCTTGTGTGGAGGTGCATGTCCGCATCAGGACTAGGTAATTCGGTATTTATTGATGGCATAACGAATCATGCCCTTTATTTAAATATTTTAAAGGACAATTTAAAATTACCAGCCCAAAATTTGGATATTAGAAACAATTTTGTTTTTTATCAAGATACCGATCCTAAGCACACAGCTCTCAATGTTCGCCACTAGTGTCTCCATAATCATCCACAAGTTCTGAAAATACCACGTCAGTCGCCGGTTTTAAACCCAATAGAACACATCTGTAGAGAACTGGAGGTTAGACTACGAAGACATGACATTTAAATGAAAAGCGGACTAAAGACAGTAATTAACAAAGAATGGAGGAACATTGATGCAGAAATTACAAAAGAACTAATAAGCTCTATTCACAGACGTTTAAAAGCTGTTGCGGATGCTAGAGGATATCCTACTAAGTACTAATTTACCGAAATATTACAATACTTACTGTATATAGAGATTTTTTTTAAATGTACAAAGAATTTTGTGATGTAACTTTTTGGTTACTCTTTGATTATTAATTTTTAAGAGAAAAACGTTTCACTATATTTTAAAAATATTGTATGTAGTTTTGTTAAGAACAAGTTATAGATATTATTAAAAAATTCCCATTCTGAAATATTAATTGTTATTATTTTATTAATGGATAGAGCAGTATTTCATAGAAATTCGTAAGTGTACGAACACTTTTGGGAGCCACTGTATATATATATATATATATATATATATATATATATATATATATATATATATCATACATAAAAATCATTTACATCCAAAAAAAAGCACACCAGAAATTTCACTAATAAGGCTCATTGCTACCCATCAAAGAAAATTATGATATAATATCCATAAGGGAAACATGAAAGAGAATGAAATACCAAGGTACCACAAACTGGCCAGGAAGGGGGGCAATTTGCGGCACCTTGTTTTTTCATTATATATATATATATATATATATATATATATATATATATATATATATATATATATATATATATATATATATATATATAAATATATATATATATATATATATATATATATATAAATATATATATATATATATATATATATAAATATATATATATATATATATATATAAATATATATATATATATATATATATATATATATATATATATATGCATATATATATATATATATATATATATATATATATATATATATATATATATATATATATATATATATATATATATATATATATATATATATATATATATATAATATCCCGATTCAGGTTATTGCCTCACTAAAGTATCTCTATACATAATTTGCAAAACACTTAAGCAATAAGTACAGGGATGAACCATAGCCCCAACCATTTAATTTCCAGATCAGTGTTGCAGAGAGTTTTTGGATTCATTCGAATGCATGCTAAATGCAATAGAACAGCTAAAATTAGCTTGAAGAGCAACACCAAATTGATCTAATAGATATAGAATGCTCTGCAAACATATAACAATTTAAGAATCAAGTTTTCTCCATCAGTGTAAAAGAAAAGAATCCTTTAGTAAACTGCGTGTACACAAGTTTATCACTTTGTTAATTCCAGATTAAGCATATGATCATTGTGGAACGGAGTGTCAAAAAATGCAGAATTATCTGTTCTTATGGGTCGCAACTAAAATGATAAAATATGTCCTACCTAAAGATGTTAAATGATTGACTTTTCACTAGCAGAAATAGTTCGCGAAATGAGAAATAGATAGAAAGGTCAACCCATAGACTTTTTAAGCCGCCAACTATTGTACAATTCCTGAACTATTCCTCTTAGAAGTAAATCAATCTAAGATATTCACGAGATGAGCAGTAGATGACGGTGGCTATCCACTGGTTTTTCACACCTGCCATCAATTGAACTTTTGCTGAACAATTTCTCTTAGAAGCATATTTATCTAAGAGAAATAGTTCGAGGGATAAAAATAGATGACTTTGTCTCTTCATTGACTTTTCAATTCTCGCCATCTCGCACTTTTCCTACTCTATTTTTCTTAGAAGCAAATCAACCATTTATCTAGGATGCATGCATCTCTTTAAGTAGGTTAAATGTAAATAGGATAAATTAAGTAGTATATTCTTAAGTAGGTTACAAATCGTGTGTGTATGTGTCCATGATCCTAAGGAAATGATATCTCAAGAACGAATGGAACAAATCGAACTAAATTTGGTACAAAGAACATCCCCAAACTTTGGAACGAAATATTAAATAAACATTAAACATTATAAACGTTCATTAAGAGAAACTTATTAGTATTCAAAACTGATATTATGCAAAAATATCAAAAATAAATGAAGGTGTAGGCAGATGAAATAGTTACGACAATTTTGCATAATACCAATTTTAGATAAGGGTAAAAAGTATATTCATTAGTGTCCCGTATTCGTCGGTATTACGTATAATATCTGGCGTGGTTAAGGGTAAGCGCAGATAACACCAAACGCTATATATTATGTGATATTCGTTCAACATACGGCGAAGTTCAATTGATAAATTATATACTGCAAGGTATTACAAGAATTAAAAAGTAATAATAGTGTGTACATTACTTACACTACAATTTACAGATATACACATAGTACTATACACTGTACTACATTGTTAATATTTTATAGATAGGCAAGTTTAGCGAGATAAAAGTGTGTGCCGAGTTTCAGTCCTCTAGGTTTGCTGGGAATAGAGAACGAGCCCGTAAAAGAGGAAGTATGTGAATGACGTTATGACATAACGACGTGAAAATTTTACATCTAACTTGTTAGAACTATGAAACATTTCCTCTGAAAACATATAACCGTCGTTCGCGATAAAAATGCTTACAATACGTAAAAACTTAGCCCTAATGTACTTAAACGACGTAACGAAATGATGCCAAAATTTTATAGATGAAAATGTTCTACGAAATTCAAACGTAATTTGCAAAGAAAATGCATGAGAAGTATAAAACATAGGCATAACATGCGTATGCAACATAACGCTATGACGTGAAAATTCAATGGATAAGATTTTTTTGCTATAATTGTGTGCCGAGTTTCCACTCTCTGCGTGTTTCGGGGGAAAAGAACGAACCCATGAAAGTTCTTACATGATGGTACAAACATAGTCCATATGAAGTGAATTAGAATAATTTAAAGAAAAAAAATCTTTAACTATTTCCATAAATTCAAAAATAATTGAAGCTACTCTACATTATAAGATAGTTAGCAAGTTTTATAAAACTGTGAAATTGAATAAAACTCAAAAATATAAAACTATAGCTGATATTTGAAACTAACATTAAAAAATGCATAATATGCAATGCTTTGAAAAAAATGTATATGAAAATGCTGCAGAACACTATATATAGTATCATTATATCAAAGAAATCCTCAAATGGATTGTAAATATAAAATCTTCATTGATTAATGTGTTACCATGTCATGGAACTTATCTTTCAGTTTTTCTTCATTACTAACTGTGAAAATGAAGCATCTGAAGAGATGGGGTGATAATCAAATTCCTTAAAAGTTACTAAAAAAGTTTCCAAAAATTATTAAGTTAATCGATTCTCTACAGGATAACTAAATGAAAATCGAATATTTATATTTTTCATTTTCTACAATGAGTAATACCTCTCATTTTTATATAACCTTTAAAATGGTCTCTATTCCTTGGTTAATGTTCTACTTAAATCTCTGTGACATTTTAATGGATTTTTTTTTTGCTTTTTAATGCTCTTAATGAAAAATAACGAATACTTCCAGACTGTGAAATTTTCCTTTGAATGCATTTTACATTTTGGAAAAAATAATGTGATCTGTGATAAGGTATTAAAATAGAATATGTGGGATATAACTTTTCGAACAACTTTCTGGATTGGGTATTTTAAATCCCTTTAATTGATAATGTCATTCGTGGGGAAAAAATGCATTCATGATTTCGGTAGTAAATGCTGTAAATGCGGTAATGTTTTAAAACATAGTTGTTAAATAATAGTTTATATTGCATGCCGGGCCGTGCATAGAAGGGGTGTGTGTTAATGTTTTTAAAACGTAGTTGATAAATAGAAGTTTATATTGTACGCGGGTCCGCGCATAGGGCCAGTCCTATATTAGGGATAGAAATATTCTGATATATTAGGGATATATTAGGAATAAATTTTTGATATATTAGGGATAGAAATATTGTACGACTTCATCTTTTTCAACCCAGAGATCCTGACTTAATTATCCTTACTGGAATGTATTACGACTAGTCGACTGATAGCTTTACTTGCTATTAGTCATTTAAATTTGTAGTCCTTTATAGTGAATATTTTTCCAGTCTTTTTCAGACAGGGAGCTTTATGTTCATATTAATATCGTCAGATAGCAAGTAAATAAAATTACGAAACTAAATACTTGTATTCTTTAACCACCTTTGGAGTTATCAAACAGATAATTTATTTTTTTACAATTATCCTTGTTAGAAACCACATTATATATTATCTAAAAGTTAGTCTATGAATATGTATTCACACATTGGATGATTTATAACATTCTTGTCTACAAGGAGAGTATGATAAACGTTACATTGTTGAAAAATGTTGTCTTTAAAAAGTTCAATATACACCATTACAATTACTACGTCACAGTGAATAGAAAACTTAGAACAAACGTTATTGATCATAGTTGTCGGTTCACTTATTTCAAAATCAAGCAATTTTCATACCACTTATATACAGTGTGCTTTACTGTCTACAACGCCAAATTGCTACTGGTGTTAATTCTAGAGCTATACTTTTCATAAATTGTCCTTCCAATATGTAATCGAATATTCCTATTTTTGTTGTAAAGCAAGTTTAAGTCTTGCAAAAGCTATATTTTGATTAGGGTAACCCTATACACAAGTACCGTCCGTGTTCATATGAAGGTAAAATAAGCGAATATTGATTACACTGACGCTCAGCATTAAATACATTTCTATAATCCATTTTCCAGTACCAACAATGCTACTTGTTAGAATGCAACATGATTCATCTTTGCCATTTGACAGAGATGATGCTTGCTTATTTAGTTTCATGTGACATATATCAGAACCGGAATAAGCTATAGCGCAAAGTTTCTTAGGAACATGATACTTTCCATATTTTAATAAGCGATTATTGTGGTACTTGTGGATTTCCTAACTAAAGAATTAGGCATGCATTTAAAACAGTTTGGATTTTCTAAACTGTGCAGGACAAAAAACTTGTCTCATCGTTATTCAACAAAATATGGAGCTTTTATTTAAATAATACAACTCAATATTTATATAAGATTACATGTCTTATTTTATACAATAATTAATAAATCATTTGATTACCTCAATAATATCTTTAAAAAGTTTTAAATTTATCCATCCGCTTCACAACTGGGTATTTTATCACCGATTTTTCAATTACAAACGTTATCTGTTTTTAGGAGAAATATAGATTTCAATTTATCATGGATTTATTAATTTTGTCTTAGAGACGATAGGTTCATAACATCAAAGGAATGTGGTCAATTGTATTGATCACATTGCATTGTGGTGTTTATTGTTAATCGTGACTCATCTTCTTCCGCAGCATGCATGAATGTGCGATGGTTGAGAGACATAACCGCCCTATATGTGGGCCTAAAGGCGACATCCCACAGTTATTCCAAGTTATAGGTCTGGTAGCATTTAAAAATAGTTAGAAATTATACCACAGTAGCAACCTAAGGCGGCTAGTGTTTTCATTATCGGTACATATGATCGGTACAACACTACTATAAATATGGTACAACTCTACTATAAATATGAGTGCATGTAAATATTAGGTTACCAATCCCAGAGGCTACAGCATAATTGTTTTTTATTATGTGTTGGAATTCGGCTACGCTTGATATGTTTTGTTAATTATACGGATATTATTTTTAATATATAATATATCATAAATAAATATAAATGAAATTAGTATAATGAATTATCACAATATATGTTAAACATTGATAAACTAGTAGTTAGGACAATAAATATATTTTCAATAAGCACATCAAAAATGGCTATTTCGTTTTCACATCGTAAAGGAAGTGAAACAAGTTAAACCGTATTCAAAAGAAGCTGGATGTTTTCAAATTTGTAATCTTATGAAGTCTATTGTTTTTGTTTTTGCATGACATTTAAAGCCAATGTCTGTAATGGCTGTTGATGTAGTCCAGGGAAGATATATTTCAGGTTAAAAAAATCTACTTTATTTGATGGCACTCTTAAAACACAATCTGTTACCTTGGGCCGAGCTCTCCCTCGGCGTCCATCTCTTAAAGGATCTTAGAGCAGTGCGCATAGTTTCACATAAGTTACAGATATGGCGGAGGGGATGACGGCATGAGGAACATGTTGTCTGCACGTTATTATGCTTCAAAAATGTAATGGGATGCAGTTTCGTATGATAAAGTTTACGTAGAATTTATCATTAGTGATCATATATGGTATAGTAGAGGAAAAGAGGAAGTACTGACAACCTTAATATTAGTAACACGGAATAGAATTTGATATAGTTGCAATAGTGCGTGGCATGATATATGGGTTTGAAATAAGAATTATGAAAGACAATGGCGCGTTATTGGAGAAAGCTTAAAATTTCTGTTTCAGTATATTTTATTTAAAATCTATTAATGCATTACATATCTGTGGTTTACAAGAATCAAGCAATAAAGTGGGATCATAAGCTGGAGAATGGAACACCTAATTATTTGCATGCATTCATGTATATACTTGTAATTGCAATTTATTCCGTTTGGTCTTTATGGTGGCATTTCGAAAGGTTCCTAAGTCCATATGCCATTTTTTGACAAAATTTTATCAAAGTTATTTTCGAGCCTTGTTATCAATAAATTGTTTTACATACTCATGACCCATTGCAGTATGTCTTCCCTAATAAAGCTCATTTGACTGGGACTAGTGCTGGGGTGATGTTGTTGTTGTTAAAACCCAGACCGTCCGACCTACCAGAAAGGTGTAAGGTAACTGTTTCGACGGTCGGGAAGTGCCACACAATTTAGACCGAAACCCAGTGGGGGAGGCATCCACAGGGACCGTACCCTCCTTCCCCTACCACCAACCTCTCGGAAGGACTTTCGGACCCATATGTTTAACGTGATCGTACTCCGCATGAACACGGCGGCAATTTTGGGAGCGGCTGGAATCGAACCCGGGCCTACCGAGTGCAACTCCAGCGCGCTAACCGATGGGCTACCGCGCCCTCTAGTGTTGGGGTGTGTATTTCAAAATGACATTTTTACATATTCAGTGTCATTTCAAATAATTATCGGTGTTAATTTGTACTTTTTAATTTTACACGTATGCTCCAGTTTTTCCTTGATGAGGCTATTCTTTGAGATACATGTGTATTAAGTATTATCTATAATCATTTCGTAATCCAACTTCACGTTTAGATGGTCTTAAAATTGCCCGATATAATTTCAAATTATGAAATGTACGAATTTCTTACCTACAACTCCCAAAGAACAAGCTTTTTGTATCACAAACAAAAAACAATTCTTGAGTATAACATTTGTCAGAAATGTTTCATATAATAGGAAAATTCCTTGTAACACAGAAAAATTCGATCACCGTAATAACGAAGTAAAACTTTCTACCATTTTTCTGTCACCCTAAATATCGGAAATTTCTTTTCGGTCAACTTATTTATTTTCAACCCGGTTCTTTGATTAATTTAGTGTCTGCAAAAATGCTGAAGGCATCTTCTGAAGGCGCAAAAGTCCTGCAATAGGTGAAAATATGTCCGATATATATATTTTTTCATTGGAAAGAGTTTATACGAGTGCAGGGCGGAATTCCATTAATTTCGGTGGTGGTTAGAGTGTCTTCTGCCTCTTTGTCTGATGTGGAAGTGATTCGATTAGGGCTCTGATAAATGAGGAAATCAAAGAATCACTCAACAGAATCAGGTAGACTTGCTTTTCTGTCTAATAGATGGACTTTTTTCTTGCTTGTTTTGTCTAATAGATAGTGTATAATATATAGATGGAAGTGGATAATCATTGCAGCATGAAAAATGTTGATTTTTAATGGCAAAATGCATTATTTTAAATTATTGCATGAAGGGCTTGGAAAGAGAAAGCTGTGAAATTTTCGTACTTTCGGTGGATTTACGCATTTTGGGTGTAAACAATTTTTAGATCGGGAAAACGAATAGCATGTGGCAGTAAATTTACCCTGTGCCTGCGCAGCGTGCTGTAAGTCGGACAAGGTTGCATATTTAGGACATATTACGCGCCCACAGTGAGTGTACGCCCACAGCAAAAAAAGGCGTATTTAGGCGTTTTATAGACCACATCACGATTGCTTACATAAATACTTTGTATACGGTGATTTCATGCAACCACTTATAGGGTGTATAAGCGGTCGACAGTTACTGAAAGACACCTGTTACAAGCTAAGAGGGGGTAGACGCCAGATGTTGACAGTTAAGTAAAAAGAAATAATTATTGCCTTGACAAAAACCATACTAGCATATAAAGCCCCTATTCAGAAGATTGATATGTTCAGAAAACTTTGCATAAAACATCAATCTAAGAATATCAAACGGTTTCAACCGGTTTTAAAATTTAAAAAAATAAAAATGCACATTCTTCAGAATAACTAGATAGCCTGATCAGCACTTCCTGCAGGCAAAATCATCTCAGAAACCGATCTTGCCTTCGTAGATTTAATATTATGCACATTTATCGAAAGTATTAGTCAATTATAATGACTCATCTTGTTCTTTGTACTGTACACCTTGTTCTTTGCTCATTGTACTGTTGCGAACGCTCAATATTCTCTCATTGGCGCCTTCTCTTTCGTCTGTCTCAAAAGCCAGACGAAAGAAACAAAGTCCATGACGTCAGCATGACGTAAACCCAAGGTTGCTATGATTTTCCAGTTATAAGGAGGGTTTCCATATTTGGCAATTTATCGCCAATTTGTCAACATTTGTCAACTGCAGGAATGTTCCAGAAACTTCTCTATATAACCATTATTCTTTGAGATATAGAGATTTCCAGAAGTTGCTATGAGACTATAAGTAAGAGTATGTTTTATGAAATTATTTTCATCAACATTTTGAGAATAATATTACTTATTATGTGAAATTAGTGGATCATTTAATGACTGTATGATTCCATACTGTTCCTGTTTACATTATGCTCTTTCTTGTATCCTGCGTGTACACTCACGATTCTAGAGGATATGTCCGTAATAGTATAATGTATGTTTACTTTTTTAAGAAAGTTGCTCTTTGTAAAGATCAAAACCTTTATATAACTTCAAAAGTAAATTATTTAATTAAATAAGTATATATTCATAATATGAGTTCATTTGGATAATCCCTGTTTTATATATAAAGAAAAATATGTGATTTAAGAGATTTTATTTGAAAAGCAAATCTACCAAACAAAAAAAACTAAAATGCAATAAAAATGAATTCCATGTTCCCTTTAGAGCTCAGTGGAGTTACTGTCATCAACGTAATGAACAAGCACATACTTCTGTCATCTTCCGTAACACATTAATGATTGGAAATTTATTTATTACCAACTTTCATTAAGATGAGTCATTCTTTCATTAATTGAATGTCGAGAAAGAAATGGACTCATGTATTACAAGCGAAAAATATGATCCGATTGCTTAAAACATAGTTGCTTTTTTATGGTGGAAAAAGTTTATACTGTTACAGAACATACTTTCTTTAGTTTGGATGGTGGATTTCTTGCGAGTTTTAGTAATAGCTGATATTTAATAAGTGAGAAACTTGTAAAAGATTATATTAAAAGTAACTAGACCTCTTCAAATCATTCTGTCCACTTTAATTATGTTCTAGATAAAATATAATAAATAATTATTAATTATTAAGGTAGCTAAAGTAAAGAGTGTATGTACATTGCGTAAAATCTGTCTGCAAACAAAAAAAGAAATGAATATAGTGAAGATGTTTAACATACTCGTACTATGTCCTCAGTATAAAAATAGTCACATGAGACAATTATCCATCTATATTGATTTAAACCAATGTAATAATATTTTATAATTTTCTTTGTATAGACAAAGAAAATAATTTAGTATTTTTATATAACATCTCTAAACAATAAAAGGCAAAGCCTGCACACCTTGCACATCATGATATATTTCAAGTAAAATGGATATTACATTGTTATGGTACTGATTTCCTGCTATGTAAAGCATGTATGGATATGTGTTCGTTAAATAATGTATAATAAGGCAATTGCGATGCAGATATATTATCATTATAAAAAAGCAAGTCGATTGTTTTACAAATGCCGCTCTTTTGGAACTGCATTTACCAATGAAAATAGTTTCGCTATTAATTTCATGTAATTATTGCTAAATTACTGTAAATTATATTTGATGTATTGTTGTATATATTTTGAGGCAGTTTAAAAAAAATATTGAAAGCATGTTAAGTATTTAAAGCATGTTGTTGCGTGGCCACCATGCCCAGAAGCCGGGAGGAATAGCGCTAGGCCTAAATTGGAAGCTGATTCGATTTAGATTTCTTTTTAATGCTGAGTATTTAATAAAGATTGATCAAAACAAATGCTTGTTTTAGATTACGTCGATAGTTGGTCACTATGGACACCATAAGCTTAGTTTATAAGCAAAAAGAAAGGATTAAAATTGAAAAGGTTTTAAGAATGCAAGTACTATCATGAGGCAGGAATTACAAGATCTATGTGCTAACTCAGAGTAGATGAAATTGAACGAGATAGAGTTAGTTCAGTTGTGTTCAAGAGAAAGGGAGTAAAAATACAAAATAGACCTTGGATATGAAGGGGAGACTAAGAGTTGAAGGGACTTCCACGGCAACTCAACTCAGGAAGTAAGTAGTGGAGATAGACAGCTGTAAATAAGACAGGGTAAATGGAATAAACAAGAATCATAGAAAAAATGCTTTTTATTATAATAAATAGGAGGCACAGGAGAAATGAATGACAGAGTATGTCACTAATACCATTAGGATGGTATTAATTTCGCTGCTGCAGACTGGCTAAAGGTACAGCATATTTTTAGGGAAAATGATTTCAAAATATTACTTATTTATAAACTATATATGTCGCGAACGTTTTGGTATACTCGACAGAGAAGACAAAGTTTTGAAATCAAACACATTTATTAAACATGAAATAACAAGGCAGTTGATCGAAAACAGTGGAGTACAAGCATTTCTCGCAATAACTCAGAGTTACACTCGGTAGGGTGACCATTAAGAACACCCCTGGAGGAAGAGGAACCAAGAGAATACACATATTTTCTGATACATAAAATAAACACAATATTCCTCATATTATACTTGACATTTATATATCACATTTGTATACTTTGAACATATACGACATTTTCATATAACATCATCAATGATTCGATGCTCACGAGGATTTGACAATTAACACTCTATTCGTTAGGTGGAAGACTAAATATATATAAAACTTTACCTCGTCTCTTTTAAATATAACATTTACAATTCTGTACCATGGGAAAGGATATCAGGATGGACTCTCGGCATAAACTCATCGAGATTCTTGCGCAGAACAAAATCCATAATGGTCGGGAAACTTGACTACACAACATCATGCTGGCGGAATTCGACATCTTGGTTGGTTACGGAGATTGGTTGATTCGTACCTTAGGACACAAGGAGGAGTCAGGCAAATACAAATCGCTGTAAAATGAGCTTTCCCTCTAGCCCTATTAGCGATTCAAGCCGACCAGTGAAAGAACCATTTTCTCTTTTCACAAGACTCATTATTCCATTACTACCAGGCTGATTCATTTAAAAACACGAGTGACTCATCTCTGAACCGAGCCAAACGACTCTACGCACAACTTGTCGAACTATGTTACATATTTTAATCACATCCTTCCACTTTCAAAATTAATCCACCTTTTCTTAAAATTCGCGATCATACGCGAATCAAACACACACGTCTACATTTTTCCACGACTCCTTCCACACTGCTTCCAAAATCCTTTTTCAAACGCGCGCGTGCGCAAAACCTGCAAGTTCCCAACTAGCGACTGAGAAGCGAAAATACAAAACTATTACTATTTTTCTGGAACATAAACACTTTTGCGATTTTAGAGTTCACTTCCCTTAAAAGACAATGTAATTGAAAACATGTAGAAAAGACATTTACATTTCGAAATTGACACTTTCAATCACACAGAAATAAAACAATACTTTAATATACAATTTTAACACAGAGGTGTGAAAGCCTTATCACACTCCTTCGGGGCCCGGGAGAAAAATTTCCTGCAAAGCGGGGAATTTTTCCACACAATACTAGGAAAATACCTGCATTAAGTTCCCAATGACATATGTTCCATTGAGAGGAATTTAGTGTAAATTTTGAGCGATGTACATGTACATCAAAGAAAAAAACAAAAACAAACAAGATCATGACCAGCATAATAACCAAAATCCAAGAGTGGCCTAAAGTTTGACTCGTGAGTCAAAAAAAAAATAAGTCTCAATACAAGCATAGACCTTTACAAGACAACACCAAATTAACAAGACACAAATGATGAAATTGCCCCTTTTAAAACTTAAACACTAATACATTTTCTGGTGAGTACCACAGAGACATGAAAATTTTAATTTACTCAACTCACAAAAAGTTTAACTAAACAAAAAGTTTTCTTTCTTCGAAATTCTTACAATTAAAATTCTATAAATTTACTTTTCACAGAAATCAATTTATTAACTATTATCCAACCTTGCCAACAAATTACTTTAAAAGACATTTAAAAAATTTACTAATTTAGAAAATGAGACAAATTTTCAAACCAAGAATGTTGATCAGGCACCCAGGCAAGAAACAAGTCCATTAGAAAGTTGCAAACCTAGAGGTGGCGGTACCCCCAACCAATAAGTCAACAAACACCAAATGACAAAAAAAAATTTCTAAAATTTACTAGACCTTTAAATTAAAAAAAAAATCATTCACACATTCATAAAATAAAACAGAGATAAAAATTATCAGTTATCCTTAAAAATCCTTACCAAAACTCTAATCCATCAAGTACTTAATTATCTTAAAATTACTTTAAAACATTACTGCTTATCATTAAAGTAAAGCAAAAAAAAATTATTATTTAAGTATTTAGAATTTTAAAACACTACTTCAACCTGATTAACATGGCACTCACATTCAGAAAGCTGCACTGGCACAGAACTTGCAGTACAGAACATTCAGCTGACTGACACATAAAGCAAATTACACAGAAGTTCAGAAATATTGGATCCATTTTAACATAGCATACAGTTTTGCAAAACATTTTGTGAAACAATTGAAAATATAATATTATGAAACATAATTGTCCATCTCACAACAATATCAGTCTTTTTTTTTTTTTTTGAAAATGTGAGAATTTCATAATCTAAACATTTTACTTTACTTTTGAGCCAATTGCTCTCTTGACATATTGCCTTAATTGACAAGTAACTTTAATGAATAAATTGGCCTCTTGGGCGCAAGTCATACTTGTGTGAATTAGGAACATTTTGAGTTTTAACCCTATTTTGATGGTTTAGAAAATATCTACTTTTAAATTGTCTTGTTTCTTGAGTTGAAGAATTATCAATGTTATCATTATATGTGCTAGAAATCAATTCACTACGTCTAGGAGGTAAAGGAGTTAATCTATTAACGTGGACCAATTGCTGATTACATGGATTGTTTTTGTGTTGAATGACAAAGTTAACTTCAGTACCACCTCTAACATGATTTTGCTTTTCCCCCATATGCAAAGTAACATTCTGTGCATTTACTACCAAATCTCTAAAAGATTTGCTTCCATTTTCCAAATCGTTAATATGTACCTCTTCACTACCCAAATGTGGCACTACATTATTTTCCGAAAAATTTCTGCTCACATACTCTTCCCGAATGACCTGAGACTCATTCACTACCGGTGCCAGATCTGCTTTGCATTTGGCACATGCATTCGTATGGAACTCTTTCGGTTTACAGTCCTCTACCACACGAACATTTTTTCCACTACTCATCTGCGAGTCAGGCACAGCAATACGCTTTGCGACACTACTTAGGTTTGAGTCTGCAATTTCCGACTCATTTGCCGGTTCATGATTTGAAATCGAAAGTAAATTATTCGTACATTGATAACCAACAAAAGGAATGGAAGAGTTTGAAAACTTAAAACAGAAGTGATTATAATCTATAATAGCATTATGTTTATGTAAAAACTTGTTACCAAGGATTACATTATATGAAATAGGAGCTGGTGATTTTAACACAAAAAATTCGGTAGGGAATCTTTCTTTTCCCAAATTTAGCGAAATAGTGGCTAAACATTCAACTTTAGTATCTTGTGAACTAAAGCTACGCAAAATTGTTGGTTTGTATGTTAGCAACATATGTGCAATGGGTACAGTATTTAAAGCTTCCTCATACACTAAATTAATTGAACTACCCGTATCAATCAATATTGACACTTCACTGCTCACTAATTTTCCTTTTATAATAGAAGAAGATGACAAAGAATTTGTAATATTATGACAAATATTATTTTCCTCAAAATGTGATGTTTGCCTATCAAAAGTTTTTCTATTATTATAATTGTGCATGGGATATCTACTCTGATTCCCAGAAGAATGATTTTTGGAATTTTGCAAAGATTTATATGACTCCTTATTTTTATAATTTTGCGTTCCTTGCTTTCTATACTTCCACTCATTTGCAGACATTTGCCCTCTGTGTCTTTCACCCTGGTGATACCTAGTTCCAGGACTGGTATAAATTTTCCTACATTTTATACCGTACGCATCTCTTTTTTGAAAAACCTTTTTCCAACACTGTTCTTGAACGTGACCTAATTTACCACATTTGTCACACTTTGGACGCGGTGAACGCTTTTCGTTAACTTTATCTGAATTAAACTTAAATTTTTCTATTTTACCCCTAAGAAATTCAATGTCCCTTTCCTGTTCTAACACTTTTCTTTTTAAATCTGACATACTTTCACTTTGATCTGGTGTGAGAACATATTTTTCTGGTGTGAGAACACCTTTTTTTGTAAGTACCGGATTAGTCAAGTACATAGCATTATTTTCATTTAAAATAGATTCCTCAAGAATTGCAAGTTTTCTAGCCGAATAAAAATCTCTAGGGTTTTGTGACAACACCAATCTTTTTAGTTCCGGATATAAACCATTAATAAATGAAGTTTTTAAAAGTGTTTGCCTGATTTTATTCTCACTTTCGGAATCTACATCTTCCGGAACAACCTTAAATGAAGCAGCTTCGATTCTCATCGAAAACTGTTTAACCGACTCATTTGGTCTCTGTGTAAAGTTCACGAGTGAAATTATGTTTTTAGTAACATTTTCGGTCACTTCAAAATGATCTTTCAAAATGTGAATAATTTCCTGCAAATTTTTACAATTTCTGTGCTTTGGATTCTCTTCAATCAATCTATTTGCTTCCCCCTCTAAATTCAATCTCAAACAAACTAATTTGTCACACTCACTCCAGTTTGCATGAGTGGCTACTAAATTTAACTTTTCCAAAAACTGTGACAACGAAAGCTCTGAATTTCCCGAGAATTTTGGAATATGATGTGCGAACTTAGGTGTGAAAAAATGGAATGATTTTAACATGTTATCATTTACCGATGAAGCACTGTTTTGATTTGGCAAAGTGCCAGAAGAAGAATTCAGACATACCGGCGATTTATCTGATATATTTTCCTCATTAGATTTAGCTTTGTGGCTAACATTTTTAACTTTACTTCTAGAATTAACAGTATCCGACTCAGTAGCAATATCAAGCTACAAATTCAAGGAGGAATTTAATTTTTTACTTGAATTTTTACTCATCTTACCGACATTTAGTTTTTTGTTTCTAGTAATTGGAGCCATTTTGCATAACAATATAGTTTAACACAATATGCAATTGCAATGTTCTTAAACAGTATTTACAATAAAACCAGTTTTTATCAAATCAAATGACATAAATATGCAAACAAATCAATTTTTTTTATCAAATGGCACATATCAAATTCCAAGAACACTCGTTTTTGAGAATACCGAAAACAGAACATGGAACTCTGTTTACTTAAGAAAACACTCATTTTAGCACAACGGTAATTTTTAACCTTCAAAATTTCAATTCTTAAGAAAATTTTTAAAAATTTTAATTCTCTCAGCTCTTCCCCACTCACCGAGAAAAGTAACGGCACCAATTCTGTCGCGAACGTTTTGGTATACTCGACAGAGAAGACAAAGTTTTGAAATCAAACACATTTATTAAACATGAAATAACAAGGCAGTTGATCGAAAACAGTGGAGTACAAGCATTTATCGCAATAACTCAGAGTTACACTCGGTAGGGTGACCATTAAGAACACCCCTGGAGGAAGAGGAACCAAGAGAATACACATATTTTCTGATACATAAAATAAACACAATATTCCTCACATTATACTTGACATTTATATACGACATTTGTATACTTTGAACATATACGACATTTTCATATAACATCATCAATGATTCGATGCTCACGAGGATTTGACAATTAACACTCTATTCGTTAGGTGGAAGACTAAATATATATAAAACTTTACCTCGTCTCTTTTAAATATAACATTTACAATTCTGTACCATGGGAAAGGATATCAGGATGGACTCTCGGCATAAACTCATCGAGATTCTTGCGCAGAACAAAATCCATAATGGTCGGGAAACTTGACTACACAACATCATGCTGGCGGAATTCGACATCTTGGTTGGTTACGGAGATTGGTTGATTCGTACCTTAGGACACAAGGAGGAGTCAGGCAAATACAAATCGCTGTAAAATGAGCTTTCCCTCTAGCCCTATTAGCGATTCAAGCCGACCAGTGAAAGAACCATTTTCTCTTTTCACAAGACTCATTATTCCATTACTACCAGGCTGATTCATTTAAAAACACGAGTGACTCATCTCTGAACCGAGCCAAACGACTCTACGCACAACTTGTCGAACTATGTTACATATTTTAATCACATCCTTCCACTTTCAAAATTAATCCACCTTTTCTTAAAATTCGCGATCATACGCGAATCAAACACACACGTCTACATTTTTCCACGACTCCTTCCACACTGCTTCCAAAATCCTTTTTCAAACGCGCGCGTGCGCAAAACCTGCAAGTTCCCAACTAGCGACTGAGAAGCGAAAATACAAAACTATTACTATTTTTCTGGAACATAAACACTTTTGCGATTTTAGAGTTCACTTCCCTTAAAAGACAATGTAATTGAAAACATGTAGAAAAGACATTTACATTTCGAAATTGACACTTTCAATCACACAGAAATAAAACAATACTTTAATATACAATTTTAACACAGAGGTGTGAAAGCCTTATCACATATATATATATATATATATGTGTGTGTGTGTGTATAACAATTTTTTTAATCTTACTTCCTGATGGCCTGAGTTCTTTATTTTAAAATGCAACCATTAATAACATATTCCGCAATAACTTATTTTGTATGCAGGTACATTTAAGTACGCAGTTTCAAAGCCTCGCTGCGTTATAGTTTATTGCGCTAAACTGACTCTTGTCACGTGACACCGAATCATCTACTATTACCGCGATCCAATAACGGAAGAGATGAATCACGCCTTGTCCTAACACGTAACATTCTGGTCACTGGGAAATGGATTATACAAATGTATTTAATGGCAGTTGTCAGGATAATCTCTATTCTCATATTTTATGGGTAAATGGACACGAAGAGGACGCCCGTCCGTGCTCCGAATATTATTAAATATGTCAGGAATTACACAAGGCGATATTCAATTTAAACATTCCAGTTGTTTTATTTGAATAGAAATCCATAAGAGGGAGTACATTGTAGTTATTGGAATATGATCAAGTTGTTTAACCGAAAACACAGGGGCCAGAAAATATATTTAAACAAACTCTTTTGAAATAAATTATAAAAGAATGAATACAATTTAATCTTCCAGAAACATAAATGAGGGTATGTGTTTAAATCAGAATTGTGTTCTCAAAATATAGGACAATGATTACAACTGCATTATCACTTTTGCCAGATGTTTCGAAAGAGTTTCTTGGTCAGGGCATTATTTCTTTCAAACGTGTACGAATGGGATGAGGGTTAGTTACTCAGCAGAAAATTTTAACATTTCATCTGATACTCTACAAGTCGTTACTATACACTCAAGATCAGAGTTCTATTGATAGCTGCAAACATAACTAATACATTATTGCTCATATAGAAGATGCATATTTGTGGATGCAAAAATTAAAACTGTATATCTAAATTTAACTGAAAATTTACCTATTTTAAGATGTATACTTTATTAAAGCAGCGGTTTAAAATCAGAGTATGAAGCAGCTAAATTTCCACTTGCTGATTTTTGCATGAATTAACATGGTAAATATGAAACATGCAGGAGAATATTTGGTTTCCTCCTAAAGTATTTAATATCTCTGCTACATATTTATGGGAAAAGGGGGCACATTTGGACAGATACAGTATTTGGTTTATTACTGTTAATAAATATTTGAGATAAACGACCTGATCCGAAAGCTGTGCCTGGACGAAAAAATCTGATGTGGGCAGCACATGACTTTCCTTACATAATGCAATGAATTTACTACTTTTACAGCAAAAAATAGCTCATTCTTATAGTAGATACTTAGATTATTTTCAAGATATTGAATTTTCGTTAATTAGTCGCCATTATTATGGATTTAGCGTCATTTTTAACCATATGGCGATATTTTCGTTAATTTGGCAACATTTAAAAAGTCGCCAAGTTAGCGACATTCTGTTAATTTCTTTTTTTTCTTTATTCTTATAGCAGATAAATGATTATTGGCGTTCAAATACAAATGTATTACTCAAAGTATATTTTCTCATGAATGGAACGAGCAGGATCCACGAAAATGATGTCACCAGATTTGATATTACATATGAAAAGTGAACATGTTTCTCTACAGTTAATATATATTTTTTAATTTATGGATTTTTTGATAAATTTATTTGAAAACTGTTCAATATCTCGAGAACGGTTTGTGCTAGCGTTCTAAAGTTTGAGTCAATCGTTTTCTAAGGAGAAATTACATAAGAGATGTCTATTTGCGTAATTATGTTAAAGGTTTTGATTTTTTGATAATTTTTTCAAAATTTCACTCACAAATTTAGGGGGGCTCTGAACATTCGATTGCGTTTAAAAACAACAGATTGCCAGTATTCATGGATTGTGATTTTTGTATCAAATTTCATTCGAATGGCTCCATTCGTTCGTGAGATATCGTCTCCACAGACTCCCTGACACGCACACACACACACACTTTCACACACACACACAAACACAAACGCACATACTTTCATACACACACACAGACATCACCTCAAAAATGTTTGATTCTTGATCAGGGATGCTTGAAACGTGCTCTCCCGTCGAAAGCTCGAATTCGAATTTTCGACAACGTCACAATATTTTCCTTATACATTATGTATATAAGGGAAGTATTAAATGAAATAAAAGAATGAAATGAAAAATTCCGATTTTCTCATATTCCCCAGAAAATACTATTAGAAAAAATGTATTAAAAAATGCATGAAAGAAAACATTATACTAAAGCACCTATTAAAAGAAGCAAAACTATTAATAAAAGCTGTTCTTAAATTGTTAATAATTAATAAAATCTCTACTTCGAGATGTCAGTGCTTCTGTTAGATGTATGCTCCTACTTACTGCATACAATGGCAAAACGAGTTTATATGGATGCAGTTATATGTAATGACAGCATAATTCTATATCTGAAAATGCATATTAGAGATGATTTCTTTGAATATGTAAAAAAATTAAATTGAATCATTTTTACACTCAATTAAACAATTTATCTGTCCATTATGGAACCACAGATGTCATAATGGTGTGATTCTGGTGAAAATGGTGTACAGATAATAATAAATTAATAATATTAACAAACAGAAAACATTTTAGAGAATGTAATTTCAATTTAACAATCTACATTTATATTATTTAATGCCAAGAAAGTGCAAGGCGCTAGGCCGTTAAATACTGGATTTATTGATGTTAGCATTGGGAATAGTATAAGAAAATTCAATTTAAAAAACTAGAATACAATTTTTGGATTTTTCCTTGCTTTTGCAGCAAAATTGTATAAATATTTTAAATATTTCAAACTGAAAGTCAATGAGTATAATGTATTCCATACGTATAAAGCATATTGAGAAAAATGATAAGGTAAACTAATATATATAAGCACAAATAGAATAACGAATTTATTAGGATAAAGAAAATTAATGTATTTAAGCACAAATAGGAAAACAATACAACATACAGCTGTTTAAATAATACCCCAATCCTCTTCGTTACTGTTACACAGATCAACAAAACCAAGTTCAGAGATGCGAAATAGACACAAAAAGAAGTAGAGGAGAACCAAGTCGTGGATTAAGACTCCTCCTAAGATAGCCAATCAAAAACCATAATGAAGAACAAACAGCCTTGTCAATTTTAAAAATAGAACTGACATCAAAGATGCAGTAATTGACCATACACTCAGAAACTACCTATAGGGGCATTATTTAAGTTAACATTTCAGTTCTATTGCAGATAACAATATCCATGAATCAATTTTTCACTCTTAATGAACTCTTCAACATAATATAGTCGAAATCTGAGATGACTGTAAATAACTGTGCAGCAATTTCGTGAATCTGATTTGGTGAGTCTAATTTCTAGAAAGCATCTATAAACAGCTTCTTTGAGTATGAATTTGGCAACATCGTGTAGCCCAATTAAGCATCACAAAATTGCGTCGTATAACACGGTTTATTACTGCCATTATAGGTATCGATTATTACATGCTGACAAACGTATAAATCCTACAAAAAGCATCCATGGTTGCGGGTAACTTCCGAAGCCTGATCTTACGTTTCCTACTAGCTTACATTGCAGAATTTAGCTAGTAAATGCATTTGAATAGCTGTGATTAAATACATTTCCACCCACATGAGATAGAGTGAATTCTGTAGAATTGTTTCTAGTTCTTTTCCAAATTTGTTGTTTAAAATGCTAAATATAAAAGCTATGTTTCTGTAACACGTATAATCTTTGAAATATTTTAAAAATATTCACAAACGTAATCCGATTTACTAAATAATCGTATGTACGTTTTTATATAGTACACAAAAACATTTTTTTAAGTTCAAAAATTCCGATCAAATATAACAAAATTTTAAAAGTTTCTTAGAATATATGAACAACCCTTATATATAACATCCCTAGACACCATTTTTACGATTTCGAAGAAATATAAACTTCTATAATATTTTGCAGTTTCTGTAAACCCGAATCTGACAAATATAAGGGGACTCAGGTGGTTTTAGTTGCAGTGGTATGTGCACTTATTCGAAATTCGTGTCATTTTAACAATATATGACTTTTTTAAAAATGTCTCATAACTTTTCTTGTAAGCTTTAGGTTGTACAAATGGACGTTTGGAAAGTTTTGTTGACGCACTTGACATTTTAGAATTTTCTATTACATTATGCAAATTAAATATTTTATACATATTTCAACAGTATACAGGGTGTATTCAAACTGTTTTAACAAAATAAGAGGGGTGATAGTACACATCAAGACGAACAATATTTACTATGGAACCTAGGATCGCATTCCACTCTGAGTGTCAGAAAAGACTAACTTCGAAATATGCCCAACAAGCACAAGTCGTCACTTCGGATGATAAAGCTGTCGTGCCGGAGAAGTATCACATCTCGAGAACATCGCCGCCACTTCTAGTCATCCGACACTTCTTGAATGTCACATATCCCGGACGATGGACTGGACGTAGAGGACCTGTGGCTTGGCCCCTATGCTCACCGGACCACAACCCACTGGACTTGTTCTAGGGAATATAAAATCATTGGTGTATGAGACGCCTGTGGACTCCGTAGAGAATTTCGTCGCGAGAGTCATTGTTGCAGCGGACAGGATAAACACGACACCAGGTGTCTTCGAAAGGGTGCGCTAGTCGTTCATTCGCTATTATGAATTATGCAACGGCACTCTTGGCCGTTACTTTGAGCATCTACTTTGAGTCTTTCTCTGGTGTAAATAAATGGGATTGTGCAACTTCTGATTACGTTAATTATCCCTATTTTCATTGTTGAAAGTTCAACTTTAACTTTACGCTTTTCTGACACTCAGAGTGGAATGTGACCCTAAGTTCCATTATATACATTCGTCTTGATGGGTACTGTCGCCCCCCTTATTTTGTCAAAAGAGTTTATATACACTCTGCATAAATTATGCACATTTTATGTATATACATTTTCATATTTTTTAACTTTTATTTTAAGTTAGAAGACTCCCATTATGGGGTTCCCATTATTGGATTTTTTCCGGCTACAGAATGATTTTCTAAGGAACCAGTAAGACATTGATAAGAGAAGATACGAGAGCAACTGAATAAATGACAGGTTTTGGTTACTGTCGATTAAAAATTGCAGTTAGCTGAAATATGAAAAGTGACATGTGGGCCATATTTTAATCAGGTTCCTCTCATGGTTCAAATTGGGGCTAGACTCTTCTCAGTATAGCTCACCTTATAAATTATGATAAAAATAGCAAATGCCCTGGAAGTAGAAAAAATGCACAAAAATCTTTATTAATCTATCAAGGACACACATTATCAATGAGTGTATAAAATCAGAATATAAGAGATATACAATTCCCGAAACAATTCAAATAGAAATTACTCCAAAATTAAAGATAAGAAAAAGCATGCAATATAGATAGCTAAAGTTTTAATAAATACAGGTGTTTAATTATGTAAGATTTCACATATGGGGGAAAATAATAGTCCTTGGTATTATAATGTAAGTGACACCATTAAATGCTTTCAACTATTTTCGATGGTTTCAACTGCTTTCAACTTCAAATGTTGAAGTTGGTGGAACAGGAATTCTGCCATATTGTAAACTTCTGATTTTCTTTGTTTACACTCAAACAGATGGCTGAAACATTCAATTATGACAAAAACACTGATTTCACAAATTGTATTGTAAAATAGGCTAACAAAGCTAAAATATACAATCCCACATCAGAGGCTGCACAAATTATATCTTAAAATGGACTAGCAAAACTGTAATATACAATTTCACATTAGATTAAATATAAACGAAAGGTAATGAAAAAGTAATAGTTGAATTGACATAATAAGACGTCACTCTTGTTATAAAAATCTCCTCAGAACTGCTAATGCCGTCTCGTGCATAATTCGAATTCAACTGACCTGTACGCACTCATTCTATATCGCCATGAATGTATAGTTTATGGTGCAGTGTGATGGATTCCATAGAATGTAAACCAAAAATGCAACGATGAACCATATTGTGAAACTGTGCCATATTTGGACTTGTATACTGAACCTTATATACTGAATATAAAATTGATAATAAAACGGAAAATTTAATCACTCAATATAAGCAAATGAAAATTAAATGAACTAGTTCCCCATTTTGCAACTATTATAATATTATCATTAATATATTTCGTTATGAATACAGTTAAACAGGATTAACATTTTATCATTTTTGTCTTTAGAAATTTGGCTTAACTTAAATTTGTCTTTAGAATTTTAGCTAACTTAAATTTGACACATTTAAGATAAATGAACTAGTTCCCCATTTTACAAGTATTACAATATCCTCATTAATATATTCCATTATGAATAAAGTTAAACATGATTAACATTTCATTATTTATCACTTCAGAAATTTGGTTTACTATAGATCACTTAAATTTGACCTTTTTATATTCATCTATTAAAATATTAACTTCTAAAATATGTCCTGTAACGAGTGAGCTGCCAGCGCAGTGACACCTTGGAAAGAGAAAAATAAAGAAAAAGAGAGAGAGAGAGACGGTGGACTCACGACATCGGCTCGAGCCCACCAGTTTTGTTGTGTGAAACTTCTTGACGTTTGTAATGTGTGTGTTGTATTTGTGAATAGTTTAATATTGCCATTAAACTTCAAAATGTGTAAAAGTGTATCCGTGTCAATCCTGCACAACTAGCAGATATGATTTGGCACCCGAGCGTGCGGCCGGTGTTTGTGTGTTCTCAAAACGACGGACAAAAAGATCTCTTGGGATAACCCCATCGTGATGTGTTCGTTTGAATGCGGTGTTGGAATATCCCTTCCATGCCAAGGATGTTAACATATTAACAGATAAGCGTTCAACCTGTTTAAACTATTTTATGTAGTTGTACTTCTGTTTTCGCCATCCGGCAATTACAGTAATGAAATCTATCGTTAAAAAAACATTCTTTTGTAAAACGAAGTGCTTGCCGTTCTTGTCTGAGCGTCGCTTTCATTTTCATTTGACCGGCGACGGAATGTCTGCGATCGGCCTAGTGGAATAACGGATGTGCTGCAACTGTTTTATTTTTCTTTCTAGCTTTTGATCAGAGTCATTTATTACGTTTTAAAGAGAAAAAAAGTATGTTCTGTTTTAATTTGAAGAATTTAGAGAGTTTACGATAGAAATTACTTATCTTGGTAAGGGATGTAAGGAAGATCTAAGATTACTTGTCCAAGAGTTGGGATTAGATGGAGCAGACACTCTTAAGGTGGTGGAGTTAAAAGATTTGATCAAGAGTTCTGAAGGCTATGGTGAAGTGTTGACAAAATATATGTTGGCCAATATTATTGAAAATCGAGTAGCAAGGGAACAGGAAGTCAAATTGGAAAAGGAAAGAATGTTTGAATTGGAACGTTTGAAGTTGCAACTTGAATCTCTGAGGGTCTCGCAATCCGTAACCGAAAACCCCTGTTTTTGAGACGGAGCAACCCAAGTGGAACGTGATTAGAATTCTTTCTAAATACGACCCTAAGGATGGTGATATGGCATTATTTCTTAATTTATTTGAACGACAACTTAAGTTCTTAAAGATTCCAGTAGCGACTTGGGTCCCATATTTAATTGGAACTTTACCATCTGAGGTCGGACAACGTATGGCTAGAGAATCAGAGGAGGAATGTCAGGATTACAACAAAGTTAAGGCAATGCTGTTGAAAAGATATAAGCTTACTGCCGATAAATACAGACAATTGTTTTCCCTGCATCGTAAGACACAAAATAGTACTTGGTGCGATTTTTATTTTGAATTGACCAGTTATCTTGACGGCTGGCTAACTGAACTGAATGTCAAGACATTTGAGCAATGAAAGGAACTCGTCCTGGCTGACCAAATGAAGAAACGAGTACCTCAGGTAACCAAAGACCATTTCCTTGATATTTGGCCAGAGCTAACCAACCCCTTAGACTCGGCGGAAAGTTTGGATACTTACGACTGTTTAATGTCTAATCAGAAGAAAAGTACGATTCCGCCGTTTACGAGGAGGAATAACACGGTCAGAGATGAGGTTACGAAACCTGTTATACCCAAGAGGTGCTCTCAGAAAGGCAGAATCAATCGAACAGATGCGGGATCCAACCGGGAACGACCAACGTTAATCTGTTATGGCTGTGGTAAACCCGGATTTATAAAATCAGAATGTCCAACTTATTACCCTCCCACTCGGGCAGCAGCTCGCTTTGAGAGGATCCAAATCTATAGTCCAGGGGTACTGGAGCGGGCTGCAGTCGTGAGCGTCACAATAAATGGTATAACAGGTACAGCGTGACGGATAGCGGAGCGACACATTCTATTGCGGTTGAGACCCTGTACCATTAGCTGAAAGATGAAGGAGTTGAGTTTGAGAAAATATTTATTACGATGACGCTTGTTGATGGTAACCAAACTGAGAGGGACGTTTTTACCACGTGTGTGGCGGTATGTCTGGAGGGACGTTCTTTCCCAGTAACTCTTTTCGTGCTACCAGAAGCCAAAGGAAATCGTACCCTATTGAGAGCAGATTTTCTGAAGAAATCCTGAGTCGGTTTGAATCTTCAAAACCATACCTGGTTCTACAGTGATAACCCAAATTAATATTTTCCATTCGCTGAAAACCCTACTGTCCAGTCCTGTGACATTAAGGAAGGTACGATGGTGGCAAATTCTTGTCTACTCCGACCCAACGAAGGTGAATATCTAGCGGATAATTCTTCAACAGTCTGTACGTTGGAATTTGATTTGTAAATTTGTCTGGTGGTACGGCGTGGTAGAGTAATGTTTTCTCCATGCTGTTGCAGCTTCTTAACAGCTTGTTCAATCAGATGGTGAAACTCGTTCTCTGCGTTCTATCGAATTATAGATTTAACTTTCGCAACGTCTTCCACGTCACTCACAGCAGTTGCCAGATCAAGGTTCACTTCCTTCAGCTTTTCACTCAGACGAACACTGTAGCTGAGTAATCTGTCAGCTGAAAAAAGTGCTATGACAAACTGTGATGTTAACATTGAACACAAGAAGGTATAAGCCTCTGTTGATGTCTCCTTGTCATTCCAGGTAGTAGTCTCCTCCAGAGTCTCAATTTCTTGATCAAACAATAAAACCATAACTGGGGCGGCATCATGTCTCTCCACCCAACGAGTAGGGCATAATTTCTTCAGTTTTTTGGCCCTGATTTCCGTCTCTCCCTGATTAGCTGCATTAATTTTGCTGGCGAGAACAAAGTTTCGTTTTGGTGTATTGAAAAAAACTAGAGATTTTCCCTATTACTCCAAAGCAGTTTCGGATATCCGGAACTCTAGATAAATAAGTTATGGCTAAGTTCAAACAGTGTGATGCACAATGAACGTAGGGGGCTTTGGGGTGTTGCTCATATATAATTGCTTGGGCGCCATTGTATTCCCACTCATTGCAGAAGCTCCATCGAACCGTTGTCCAAGGAGGAAAAACGCATCAATGTTGCAGTCTCCAAGGCCTTTAAGAACAACATCTGCAATTGCTCGACCTGTAGTTTCAGTCAGGGGCACAAACTTAAGGAAGTTCTCCACTATCTTAAATTAAATTTTATACTTATCATTTGTATCAAACCGTTTCAAATAACGAACGCAAAGTCTCATTTGCTCTGCCGTTGCAATATCTGTGGTTTCGTCATACAAAACTGCTAAACATTTGGCCTCATTCACCTCAGTTGCTATGTGCTTCACAATGGAATCATTGCATGCTAAAATAATCTCATTTTGTATATTCCAACTTTTGTAAGTTGCATTTTTTGCACAACCTTGCAGGTGAGTTTTCAGTATTTCTTCTCCTGCATCAACTCGAAGTCGCAAAAGGGCTCTAAAATTTCCTTCGCTTTGGCATGGTTCTGACAATACATCCAAATCCCCACAGTCTCTATACCCTCTCATGGCCAGCCCTTGTCTTCCACAAAACATCACTGTTTTGATGATAGGTTTAAGAATAGCTCTATTCTGCAAAAGTTGTTTTTGCTTGCCTCTGTCCATTACTTGATCCACAGGAATCATTTTTCCTTCCGTGACCCTTAAGAACTCATCGGCTTTGAGAACTGCATCCTTATGATAGAAAAAAGTTTCGTGTTGGCTGAACTTCTCCAAAGCCTTCTTCCGATTATTAATTTTTTTTTTAAACAAGTTGACCTGTGGCTTGTGTCGATCTTAAACCTACTTCATGGGGTGCAAAGAAAACACAAAATTTGCATTAGGCACTGTCCTCTGCCTTTGAGTAAGCTAACCAGTTATGCTTACTCAGCCAATATGAGCAGAACTTCCGAGTGTAGTGAGGTTTTCCTTGACTTGATACAGCACTAGTGACAGTGGCAGGAAAATTGTAATTTGCATTTGGTTTCCAAAGATGTTTTAGCGCTGTTATCCTATTTTTATCAGTGGGGTTAGATTTCTTGACATAATTAGAAATATCTGCAGCTAGAATTTCCATTTCAACAGTGTTTGATATTGTGTTTTGGTCTACCTTTATCTCATCACAAGCGTTTGAAGACAGCTCGGGGTCACGGCTGTTGCTTGCTTCTACTGCAGTCTCATCAATGTAACCAGAGCTCAGGGCAACGTCGTTGGGAACGTCACTATTTCCAATCTTACTTTTTTTTAAATAATTCCCCAGTGTCTGTTGGCCTAGCCCTTTTCGTTTTTCACTCAATGTCGATTTTTTTTACCTTGCTCTTCAGTTATTCAAGCACAAAATTTACTATATAGCTAAAATACGCACATAAACACACACACACACTGATCGTTAAAGATGCATTTCACTGTTAGATCAGTTGAAATTTCAGGACCATTATTAAATTCACCTATTCACCACGCAGGCCCTCGTTCCGAAACTACCAATTCACTGTTATCACGCTGTGTTGAAACGTCGCACTTTATTTCAACTCACAGCAGTGGCGGCTCGTGAGTGACATGTAGAGGGAGGCGCTAATCTACGTATTTATGCCTATATATTAGTAATATATATAATTAAATTTTTATTTTACTTGTATTATATATACCTGAGATTAATCATTAAGTGAAAATGTTCTGTATAGCAAAAATGATAAGATGGACTGCAATATATTTATATATATATATATATATATATATATATATATATATATGTATTAAAAATATAAACGACGGATGTATTAAGTAAAATAACGTACCTTCCATCTGCTCGCTTGTTCATAAAGATCCTGGACACATGGAACATATCCTTCCTAGTGGAAAAACATTACATAGTCCTAATTTACATTAAAATAAAATTGTAGGGGCTAGTTAAACTAAAAGTTATGCCCATGGAGTTGACTAAAAATATATGCATATTCTGATGATACGTACTGATGGTTCAGAAACTATAGCCACTAGTAAAATCAAAATCGGTGGATTAGGAGGCGAGATGGAAAATTGGGGGGGGGGGGGGTGATAACCAAAATAAGAGTTACGCTCAGGGATTTGCCACGTAAAAGTTATCCATGTGACATGTACAAATGGTGGATAGACTATAGTCACACGCCGAACCAAAATCGTTCAATTAGGAGCAGATATGTAAAATTGTGAGGACTAGTTAAACTGAAAGTTACATCCAGGGGTTGACACAAAAATATGTGTATCCAAGTGAAATGTACAAATGTTGCTCAGACTATATAATCACCAGCAGAGTCAAAAACGCTCAATTAGGAACTGAGATGTAAAATTGTGGGGGCTAGTTAAACTAAAATTTACGCCCAGGGAGTTGACACAAAAAACGCATGTATATTATATATCCATCAAATATGTGTATCAAACTGAGACGTACGGATGGTGCAGATACAACCATCAGCATAAGCAAATTCGTTCAATTAGGAGGTGAGATGGGAAATTTGGGGAGGGGGGCTAATTGAAGTAAAAGTTATCCTCAGAGAGCTGTCACAACAAAGATGCATAACCAGATGACATGTACAAATGGTGCAGAAACTATAGCCACTAGCAAAACTAAATTCGTTCAATTAAGAAAATTGCTCGCTAAAAATGTATAATTATGGGGCTAGTTAAACTAAAAGTTACGCTCAGGGGTCTGATACAAAATATGTATATTCAGATGACACGTACAGAGGATGCAGAGACTATAACCATCGTTAAAATCAAAATCGCTAAATTAGAAGCCGAGATAAGAAATTTGGGGGCTACCTCAAGTAAAATTTACGCCCAGGGGGTATTTGAGCAATATAGTTGCCAACCTGGGATCAAAATTTTGAGGGAAACGACGCAGATAAAAGGAACACGATGAAAATTTAATATTAAATTTTCTTACTAAATATTTAAAATGTGTTTAATTTTTAGGTATTTTTTATGTTAAATAGCTGAAAAAGTAAGACAGCTGGGTAGGTCAAGTGACCCCTCAAACTAAATATGCGAAACAACATATTTCTGAAGCGTCACTAAAAATAGCCTATCGATCACGGGTATGCCAAAAATAGGAAACTCCAGACGTTTAAAGAATTAATTTGAAGTCAAACATATTGGAATTCGTCACCAGCAGATCAACCAGAGCACAGAACTGCCCCAAATTAGAAATAACCCCCTTCTCATAGGACAGAACCACACTACATCAGAAATGACGAAATGCGAAACCACTTGAATAAGTAAGACAGCTGGGAGGGTCAAGTGATCCTTCAAAGTGAGTGTCCTAAAAAACATATTTTATTCACGATGGCCAGAAACCCTTAAAATATCATAAATACCCCCCCCCCCCCATCCCTTCCCATCACCACACACGTACACTTAATCCACTCATTTGTTCAAATGTTTATTTAAACTTCCAAATTTATTAAACAGACGAGAAAGAGAACAAACGCATTCTCAAATGTAAAAAATTGAGGCCAAATTAGCGAAACTGAGCCAATTTGAGAAGTCCCTCTTCATGTTTTCCTACTCTTCTATTTCTCTTTGGCTAGCTCCGCGTCCAGAACGCGACACAATCTACTGTTTAATTCTGCACTGTCTGTTTTTTTTCACGCTAAATTTCTAATATTGTTCCTATACCATTCGTTTACTCTCGAGATGCCGACTTTAGGGACGCGGCTTTATAAAATATCCCTGTATTTTCCCCTTATGCGTAGAAAATTGTATGCAGTACAGTTTTCGCGAGTCTGCTTTCTCTGAAGGAAACTTTAGTGCTGCCATCTAGTGACATATTTTATAACTTATTTTTAATAATTCTCGATTTAATTGAACAAAAATTCAGATTTTTTCAATAGAAATTGTAATAATTCTGTATAACTAATAAAATAATTTGGGGTGTTTACTCAATGGTGTCGCGCGTACTCGCGACGCCCCTTATCGGCCGCGACTGACTCACAGCAACACATAATTCGTGAAGCGTTGGCACGATCTATTTATTCACTTCCACAATTTTCTCACTGGGTAAACGAAATCCTCAAGTTTCCTAGCGAACAGCCGCTTCCCCTTTCACTGTTTATATAGGGACAGGGAGGCGCCTGTGACGTCACTCTTCAGAGCATCTGCTACTTTCTCGAAGGCAGACCTAGTTCTCCCTTGCGCTAACAGCGCCCTTCGCTTTTTACTTTGTCAGCCCATGGGGGGCCCTCGTCCCCCCCCCGTGGGTGCGCCACTGCCTAGAAGCACATACTTAAATTCCATCGAAAATATTTGGGATACCGTCGCGCAAAGTAATTCAATACTGCCTCTTTTTGTCGACGAACTTGAGCTAATTGTAGATAGATCTAGAAGATGCATAGGGCGCTATATTAGTGGAACATTTTGGCAAACTTCTGAAGTTTTTGTTTCGTCATGTGGTGGCCAATATCAGAGCCAGGTGGGCCCAACACGTTACTAGGTAGATATGCTTAATTAAATGAAATTTGATTTTTTGAAAGGAACTGATAACTCCATGGTACTAGGAGGGTAGTCATATTGCAATGAGAAGTATTGGAGTAAAGCGCCAATAACATAATGAACATGTAGGGTATTCTACCTTCTTCAGCGTCACCATAAGTAAAATAAATTTATTTTATATGAAATATTTAACTCTCTCCAAGTTTTAATTTTACCATTTAATACAAAAAAAAAATAATAGCAGACGAAACCATATGTCGGAAGCCAAAATTTCTTCAATAAGTCGAAATATATTCCATACTTTGGGGAGTGGGTATACAGAAAGACGACGAAATATATCATTAATCTTACTGGAAGACTGTATGACCTTTGACCTTTTAACATATCTTTCACTAACACAATTAGTAAACTGGTAAAGGATGATATCGATAAAATGATAAAGTCTGATATCGAAAAACGTTGAATCATTCAAAACGTCCAAGAAACATTTGTTTTCCTTTGAAAATAAAGTTAGAAGGAAATTTACCGTAAACCCAACTTGTAGATCGCAAGGGAAAATTGTTGCTGATAAATCATTCAATATATGGCGCAAGAAGGTTAGGCAATTTCAGGCACAATTTTAGGCACAATTATTATTATTTTAGGCACAGTTCAAGCATATAAATTACATTCATATACAATTTTTAATACAAAACACAATAAAATACGAAGTGCCCATACAGTTTAAAATTTACTGAATAGTTTTATTACATTTGATTTTATATTATTATTGCACATTTGAATTAATATTATTGTATTGTTTTATTACTGCTTTTGACTTCATACTAATACAACACAATTTTCATCATGCAAAGCGTATGGGAGTTCCAGAATCATTAAAGGCCAATGTAGTTAAAGAAGAGGCCGTTATTTTAAAAGTATATGTGTTTTATTCTTATAGCTTGTCTAGAAAATAAAATTATTTTGAATTGAGAAATAATATTGGAGTTGTTGGAATCAAGATAATTGCAATAATAATCCAACGAAAAAGGGTGAGTTAAGTACACTAATCCTTGAAGAATATATACGAACTTTAATCAAGTGTAGTACAATTGATGAGTATAGTTCTCATTTTATATGAATTTAAAACGTATAATAATTTTATTATCAAAATTGGCGTGGATATTTTTTGCTCATTAATGATGAAGATTGTATATCATGTGTTCGGACAATGTTGATAATAAAATAAGTATAAAATCAAAAATAAAAATTCCTCAGATATGTTCAATATTCAACATTTGTTTAATATGTATTAAAAGTTCTTATTTTAGTTAATAAAACTTTGTGTGTGTGTGTGCATACTTGTATGTGCGAAACTTTGGATAAAATAAGTATCTCACTAGAAGCAAAAGAGCAGTTATCCAAATGAAACAATCTAATTTTCTGTCGCGTAATAGAATAAAAATGTCATCAACGTAATGAACAAGTAAAAAATTTGATCTTCAATGTCACCTTAAATATCTGTTATTTATGGCAAACTTTCGTTTAGATCGGGTTTCATTTCATCAATTTAATTTGGGAGAAATTTCTGGTAGAAGAAAAAAATATTTTTATAGGTCAAAACATGTCCGATATTTAGGGGAGGAGTTAAAAGCATTTGATACGGTAACAGGATGAAATTCAATTAATTTCAGTGATGTTTTATGTGTCCTCTGACCCTTACTCAGATCTTGGAGTAACTTGTATGCTGTTAAATGATGAAATTGGAAAAGGGACATCCCTCAAAAGTATTGGGTAACTTCTTTGTTTTGAGAAAAACATAAAGTAAGAAAATGGATATTGACTATTAGCCTATGTATTAAAGTGAATGTTAGTGATTACGACAAGCAAAATAAATTTCCCTACAGAGTTACTCAAATTTATTTGCAGAAAAGGCATGCTGCTAACAAAGTAACATCTTATATTATAGAGAATGTTAACAACGTCGTGAATCATAAAGGTAAATGAAAATATGAGTATAAAACTTGACTTTGCGCATTAACTATGAATTTAAAAAAAAAAAATTAATTGCTGCGCAAAAAATTAGATGATATAATTATTAAAAAATAATAAATAAAAGAAGATAGCTATTTAGGAAACTTCATATCTTTAGTGCTAATAAACAAATTGACAAAATGATTTATTCATTAACGTGTATAAATGTATTGCATATTATTCTTTGTAACTCACGTTTAAAACGTGTATGCTAGCATTCATGACATGCATGCATTAATATATACAACAGTTATTACTTACAATATAATGCATTAGCTCATACAGCAAGATCTAAGGCGAAATCACGTGGAAGCGAAAATATTTCTTCCCTAAATACAGGGTGATTCAAAAGTTCGGAGCAAAAGTAAAACGTTATAAAAGACATCTATGGGTCAGAGAGACATGCGGTTTGTAGATTAATATTCACCGTGATAGGGGGGGGGGGTTGTATGGCATGAAAAAAATAGTTCAAAATCTTGACACTAGGGGAGGGCTGATGCGAAGAAAACTGTGCGAGGTCATAATTGTGAAATGATATATTTTATTTCAGCATGATTTACAGCTGAAAGCGCTCAAATTGTCCACCACCACATTCCGGTACTGAGTGCAGTCGCGGTATTCCGGCTGATACTGTATGAAACAGCGTATTAACGGGAATGGCTGCTACCTCCTGCCGTAAGGCGCCTTTCAGTGCTGGTAAGGACTGGGGTTTTCCTCTATAAACCCATGATTTTAGGTATCCCCACAACGAGAAATCACAAAGTGTGAGATCTGGGGATCTCGCAGGCCAGTCATGTGTGCAATCACCTCCATGCGTAAGTCATCTCCACGGCTTTATCTGCCGCAGCCCCCCGAGTGTCGAGAGTTTGAACTAATTTTTTTTCATGCCAGACAAAAAACCCCACCACGGTGAATATTAATCTGCAAAGCGCATGTCTCTCCGACCCATAGATATTTTTATAGCGTTTTACTTTTGCTCCGAACTTTTGAATCCCCCTGTATATGTTCGTCATATACAGATTTAGTTACAGTCTATGGTAATTTATAGATATATTTTCGTTTCATACCGATTGCGCTTCACGCAAGAAAACATAAATTTAAATATAGAATTAAAACAAAGCATTAAATATTTTGGCGTAATATTTCCCAAGGTTACACTAAATGAAATTACGAAATGTCAAGATGGCAGTATCCTGATTATTGGTTCATTTTTTCTCTTCTATTGCATTCATTGAACGGAATGTAAATATCTTTGGTCTTTAAGATTACATAATATGGCATAACTTAAATTCAAAATCTATTGCTTAGGATGCTTTTGAAATTAGCATATCATTCATTTCCAGTTTATATGTTTCAAACTTTAAATACTTCACAAAAAGGTGTAACTTGTGGTATAATTCTCAAAGCAAACACCATTTTCGAAAATGAATTCGTATTCTAACTCAGCCCCAGGGAAATGGAGATAGTTTTCACTTAAAAACGATTTAGTCCCCAAATGAAAGATATATCAAAAAGCGTTTACTAATCCCCGAATTCCAATCGAGTTTTGATGTTGATGATGTGGAAATTTTGAAAATGACTCTTTATTAAATTGCCCTAGGGATTTGATGTTAATTAAAACTGAAATTAGTCATCAACTAATTTTCATGCTTGTGGACTTCGAGTACATTATTTTATTGTTCATCATCATGTCTGTATCATTTAACATTCTTTGGGTTGGGTTTTCTATTGATTTTCATTTTGCATGATTGATTAATTTATTTTGTGCAGTTTTATGTTAATTTATTTTATTAATTTATTTTATAGTGATGGTTTTGTATAAATCAAATTAGTTTGGTGTTTATTTCGCAATCCACCATGAATTTGTGCTCTTTATATATTCCCCACACCTAATCAACTAATTAGATTTTTTTCTATTACTACCTATTATAGTTTTTTTGCAATTGTAGAATTTTCAGTTTAAACAGATATTTGGAAATCTTTAAATTTTACACTGAAGGTCAATCTCCCAAATCCAATGTTCATTGAAGGTCAATTTTCACAGGTATAAATTGAATAAAAATAATTTCTTTTTGTATAAATCGAATAAGGAGTGTTTATGTAAAAATCAAAAGGAATATCGTTATGCAAAATGCATATGTTTATTACACTAAAAGAATAAAAGAAATGGTTTAAAGGTTTCAATCGGCTGAGCAGTGAAAAATGAAAAAGTAACTTAAAATTCGGGATCCGATCACTTGACAAAAATTATATTTCTGAACAAAATATCAGTTTTGCGAGTTTGATTAATTGTCGATTGATTTATATCAGTCTGACAGACACGTAAAAGATGTTATAACATGTAACCAAACACAATCTTAAAAAATAACTACTAAACACAATCTTAAAGAATTCATCCGACTACAATATTAACATAATATAACCTAAAATATGAATTTAATGTAAAAAAAAATGAATGAGTTAACTACATGCTAATATGTTTGATCGATTTTTTTAAAATTCTCAATAGCATACTAACAAAGGCACATTCATATAAATTGAAGTATATCATTCTGAATAACACTTAAACATATGGTATGAAATATAGCAAAACCTCAATTTAAAAAATAATAATTAACAAAACACAATCAGAAAATAATTTATCTAACTACAAATAACAAAATATAACCTACAATATTAATTTAATTTTTAAAAACTCATGCGTTATATACGTACTAATATGTTTGACCGAATTTTATTGATCTTCAATAGCATCCTCACATAGACGGGCTATTTAAATATTTAAATATCACGCGATTTTACGAATACCGTGAACTCAGTACGAACTCTTTATGCATTACTTAAAAAATATTAGGTATTATTCATTTAAAAAAAATATATTTTCGATTTTCATTCCGAACTCCCTCAGAGTTTCCATCAACTTAATGGATTTCTGGGAACTTTTCCGGTGACCTTAAAGAATTTGATTATAATGTCTCTGCAGATATTACTTCCTTTACGCATTAAGTTTTAAAAGAATTGCAAAGGCAAGCACTAGAACAACTTAACGCATTAATCAAGCTAGTTTTTACACTTGGATATCATTATTGTTTTTGTTTTTCTTCGGCTTAATGATGGTGTTTATTAAGTGCTCTAGAATTTTTCATTTTTGAATTGCACGATCAAGAAACATCTTTTAGTTTAAAAATACTCTTTAAGTGTTTTGGGGATAGATCTTACTCCCTAAGATAATTTTTAGTTAAATAAAATAAATAACCCCAAACAAAAAAAAATTGTTTATGGATTATTTCTTGTTCAAGAAATCATAGTTATCTCTTATGGCAATATATTTGTGTTATATATGAAAAGGGAGGCATATATTAAATTTCCTTATAAAGAATTTTGGAATGAATAATTAACTTGCATTCAATTTGGTTCATCGTTCGTTCTATAAAATAATTTTGTGATTGATCTTGCTTTTTTATATTTACATTATCTGTGATGTTTCGCACTGATATTTCGTGAAATCAATATTTGACATAAATGGTGATTGCATACCTCAGACCCTATTCCAAGCTTTGTCATTCATAACTCTGTTTCGAACGACAGAGGGCAGTCCTATAACGGAACTACAAACGCCATTGCGTTTGAAATAGAGTTTATTGCTCTGATTTTGAAGCAACTTCTTTGGTTGCACTCAAACTGCTATCCAAAAGACTGGGATAGGGCATACACTGTTGAATGAACCCAGTCCATGGATACTGGAATTTGAAAACGCCCTTTATAGGCAGGTTGTGTGTATATTAACTTTGTCTTTGCAGCTTTGGGGAGCTGAGTGAAATTGTAAATTAATTTATTTTATGCCGGACACATGGAAAAAACAAAATTGTCAGTTTCCATAGAAGTTCGCAAAAATTGTTACTTACAGCAAATTTCCTGCAGCCGTTGGAGATATCTGTCATTCCATGCTTACTAGTGCATAATAAGCGCGAAACAGGTCCATGGATAGTGGTTTCCGTAATAGAGTTGAGCCCCTGATGATCGCAACCTATGTAGGTATGCCGCAGCAACTATAAACTCCAAGTTGGTTTATTTCGAGAAAATTGCTCATTTTGGGTCAAGAGACAAGAAAATATTGACATATAACTCGAACTACATGCTCGCAGTGACAAGCAATAAAACATATATGATGAAAATAGATTAAAGCAGAGGAGTACCCTTGCTGGCCATAGCCAAGTTTTGGGCAATGGCGAGCAAGGGTACTACCCTGCGATTTAACAACTGAAATGCAATTTAAATTAAACTAGAAATGCAATTTTGTGCAATAACTGAAATGCAATTTAAATTAAACTAGAAATTCAATTTTGTGCAATAACTGAAATGCAATTATATTTAAACATCTTTAAAATGCGATACATCCAGCGCTGATATATTTAAAACTGTCACAGTACTACAATAATTTATTATATTTGGAAACTTAAAACGTAATGGTAAAAAATGAACTTTATTCAAATGACGTCATAGAAAAATATAAATCGTCCAGCTCTCTATGTAAACGCAATGAATATTTCATTCATATCTCTTATATTCTAGACCCCAGAGCTAATTAATTTTGAGTGAAATAATCACTAATTCTATAACTCAGCTTACAATCACTTGTTTACATTATGCATCCATTAAAATTAGGCTTCGTTGTAGAAATAATCAAAGTTTGATGATCATTTAAATTGAAAACCATTCTAATTGCGTTATTGCAGAATATAGATGCACAGAAAATATGCAAAAATAAATAGGTTTTATGACGGATGCAACACTAAAAATCACGATATTTACACTGGGAAGAAAAGTTGGATGTCATATTTTATTTTGACAAGAGTCACGTGATATATATATATATATATATATATATATATATATATATATATATATATATATATATATATATATGTATATATATATATATATATATATATATATATATATATATATATATATATATATATATATATATATATATCATTGGGAGATCAATTATAACGAAACTATGAAATGTATTTTAACAGATGCTCTATTAGATTCGAAGAAGTTATTACTTATATGAGGCAACTGTTCAATTAGAATATCCATCAATAACGGGTCCCTCTCTTTCAGCATCATTGCAGTAAAGGAAATTACCGAATCTACAGATAATTGATTACGGTGGAATATAGGAAATTCCGATATTTAGGTAATATGCTAAACATCCGGCCGATAATTAAACAGTTAGACAAATTTGTGGTGCAGAATAACTGTATATCAGCAGTTTCCGTCAATTAATTGATATACATGTGGCATTTATATGAAGATGAAATTCTGTCAGTTTACATTATTTATTATCATTATGGGTGGACAGAAAAGTTATATATTGAGGTATCTTGGTACAGAATAATCAAAGTGTTTTTCAAATTTCACGCAAATTTGTTCTTCCAGTTATGGTGTGATTGACCATGTTTAATTTGTTTTTCTCTTTGCCATATAGTGCATTTTTCTTGCTTATTTTTTGGCATTAACGTAATTGTTTTAGCTACTTCTTTTCTGGATTTATGCAATTAATCTTACTTGATATTAATGATGTATTTTTGTTGTCAGCGTCAAAAAATCTTCTATTTTTATGTTGTGTTCTCATTATTTAATGCATACTATTATTACAATCCCTACGTAGATAGTATAATGAACATTACTTCCCCTACGTATATATGGTATAGTGTAAATATTGTGATCGTGTCGAATATTCGACATTGAATTTTTAACGGAAGAGAACGTTTTAAACGTTCTTGAACGCGAATGAGACGGTTTAGAGGTGGTATATGCACATATGTGTCAGTTAGTGTGTATGTTTGTTAATCTGTCGTAGGAGACTGATTTTTTTATGTTACCCAAAATTTAAGCTTCTTAAAATAAAATCATTTCCTCAAATGCTTTTTTGAAGGGGGTCTAAATTAAAATGTTGGTCTCAAAAATATGAATCTTAAACTAATTTAAAATGACTCTTTTTAGGTGGCCATTTTCATATTTTGCCTAAAGAAACTACTATTCCATGTTACGCCGAGGCTGATTGGGTGTCCGTTCCTTGTTCAAAAATAACAAAGACGCGGATGTTTGTACCGACATGGAACAAAATGACTAGAAAATTGAAGCTACCTGTCAATCTAGGTGTAAATGTGTCGGCATATTGTTGCAAATATTGCTCACGGTAGCATGCTGCTTGTAAACCATGGTGGCAACCATCGGTTGATTGCTGCTGGCAACTAAGTTGTCAATATTTGTCTCAGCTTAAAGCCTTCTTAACACTTATATCTACTCTAAAACACACAATTTGGAAAGAAAAATATATATTTGTAAATATTACTTATTTAAACTCAGTACATTTTACCTCCTAATGAGTTATTAATTACTCTCCTCAGAAAATCTACATTTCACTACAGAATGACTATTTATTCTAGGATTAGCTTCCCTTACTATCTTGTAAATCATCAGGAAATATGTTACATACAAATGCTTAGGGACACATGATTAAAAGTTGAATAAATATATTCAATCTATGTTTAACAATTGTTATACTATGGCGTTATTATCAAGCAGTATATTTCGAAACAATTTATCTTTCACAGTTAAATCACGCAAATGTATATTATATTTATCTGATATATAATTTTAAGCAAAAGATATTTATCTGATATATAATTTTAATTTTTCACGCATAGATAATAAAATGAATAGGAAAAGTAATTTGAAATAGTCGAAAATTGTTCTACGGAATTTACACATTTTAAGCATATTATTTAGGTCTAATATTCTAAATATTTATTTTAAAATTTAATTTACTACTTACGTAGTGCTAAGGGAGATCTAACAGAATAGCACATATTTTGCACACATTCTGCAAAAAACATTTTTATGCAGAAAGTTATCTGGAGTACAAATACCAGATAATGTTTTATTGCACTAAGTCTCCCTTTAGGATATATGAATAAATAAGGTATGCAAGCATAAAATCTGGTATAAATATATATATATATATATATTCCGTGTTAAATAATACACAGAAACATTAAAAAAATAATTTAGTAATGTAAATATCAAGTTTCCATAATAACCTAAAATAACATCTTATTTCTGTTACCATTAAATACGATAAAATGCTTCTGAGTATCGCAATTTTCGTCAATCTCATATTTAAATATTTTTCAAATTTATTCCAAATTCATCTCATATTTAAACATTTTCCAAATATATTCCAAATTCATCTCATATTTAAACATTTTCCAAATATATTCCAATTGAATCTCATATTTAAACATTTTCCAAATATATTCCAATTGAATCTCATATTTTATTTCAAAATTCATTCCAAATTTATATCATTTCTTAACATTTCTTAAATTTTAACACTTCCAATCCGAAAATCGTACTGTCAGGCTACAGACACAATTTCTACAGAAGTCACAATTTCTTGACTCAGATTAATGAGATGATATATTTGACCTAACGAGAATGTTTTTATTTGACCAATATATGACAGGCTTCTTTTGAATAAATTAATTTTGGAAAAGTGTGAAAATGCAATAAATATATATTTTTTGTATTATAAAGCATTGAAAAGTAGCTAAAGGAAAACATGGAACTAATTATATATTTTGTAAAAAATCGATTATCAATGTTGACAGAAATTGCAAATGTGTTCTTCATTCAATAATTAAATTAGAGTCATTTTGATAAATATATTTTAAGTTACAATCAATATTTACATTTTCAAATTTCAATTAATACATTTTAAGTCTAACAATCTCTTATTTCTATGAAAACTAAACATATGTAATATTTCTGAGTAACTCCAATTTCTCAGATTTTTTCCTCTATCAATTTTCTAATTGCGTTCTTTATCTGATTTGCAAACCCAAAGGCCAGATATGATTCATCATCAAAATTAATGAAATTCCATCCTGTATCGTATCAAATCTTTTGGTATAAAAATGTTGAACGTATTTGACATATCTGAGCGTATTTCGTGGAAACGATATACTCATCTGCTTTTACATTTTTACATTAAAGGAAGAAAAATATAAATAAAATAGTGTGTGTATAAGTTCCCGATACTTAAGGGGACATTGAGGATGCGCAAGCATTTTTATTGTTCATAGCATTACTATATATATATATATATGCATTTATATATATATATATATATATATATATATATATATATATATATACATTTATATATATATATATATATATATATATATATATATATACATTTATATATATATATATATATATATATATATATATACATTTATATATATATATATATATATATATATATATATATATATATATATATATAATTGAAGATTTTTATGATTACTTGTAATATATATATACCCGAGAAATACCAAAGAAAATTGCTTGTAAACTGAAGGTAAAGGTAAATAAATTGTAAAACAGAAGCCTAGTGTAGCACGATGAGCTATGCAAGAAATTTGGAAATTGAATAAATGGAATCTAGAGAATATAAAAGGAATAAAATGAATATGAAAAGCATTTCTGAAACCATGTACGTTATCAAGGGCCATACATGTTTCATTAATGCTGATTCTACGTTTCTGTTTACACAACTGTAAAATGTATTACAGAAATAATGTAAATGGCCCGACGTAGAAGAAAAGACAAAGTGGATAAAATACACAAAAAATCAAACATGAATATAAAATATTCTGTTACACCAGCTTGTGGCTAATTATTGAAATGAGGATGCAAAGTATTATCAAAACAATATAATGAAAATAAAATGAAAATATATCTACCCCTAGTACAGTGGTACTTCTGGAAAAGCATGTGTATTACCAATCATCTCATAACAGGTTACAGTGAATTTTATGTTACTGACTAAGCAGTTTTCTCAAAGCAGGTTAAAGTGAATTATACGAATTGTTTAACTGTTAGAAGAAGACATGGAAATTATGAATTATTTAGAAATGCTAGAGTATGATCTGTCAATATGTTGCTGTAATTGTTGCAAGTTTTTGAATTTAAATTTAAAATGTGTTTTAATAAAAGAAAAAATAAGATTGGGCGGGTAGTTATTTTTGATAACGGTGTTGATGAATTTATGAAGATGTTCTTTGTAGTAACAAGGTGTGCTTAACATTTTGATTCTTAATTGGAAGAGAAATGTTGAACTTTATTTACTTTGAAGTTATAAGTTTCTGTTTTGTCATATATTTCTATATATATAAATATATATATATATATATATATATATATATATATATATATATATATTATATATATATATATATATATATATATATATATATATATATATATATATATATATATATATATATATTATATATATATATATATATATATTATATATATATATATATATATATATATATATATATATATATAAATATATGTATATATATATATATATATATATCTATATATCTATATATATGTATATATATATATATTTATATATGTTTATATATCTATATATATATGTATATATATTAAAATAACAAAAACTAAAGTGCAAGAGTGTGAATCAGTAACCACAGTATCTAACCGCGAGCAAAATAAAAGCGTGTGTGAAAAGCAAAAAGCAACGAGGAAGGGCCGAAAAAGCAGAGCACGGAGAGGCCAGGACAAGGAAAATATATTAAAAAATAGTATATCTGCCAGAAACGTCTTCAGGGGCACATTCTAGACAGATATACTAAAATCCGTTGTTTCTATGATTGCATAAAAACACGTGGTTAAAATATTATGCAACCTGTGCCCAACAACGGAATAACAGAAAAAACCCAAATAGGATAAATTCAATTATATAACATAAAATACCACATAAACATGAAATATAAAATACCACATAGACATGAACATGAAAAATATAGCGCACAAATATACGAATTTGCAAAAAAGAGCAACTCACATGTCGAAAGGTCGTCACCGTGAATAATCTTCAAATGATTCCCCCACATGCTACAATCTGTACGCTTACCTCGCTGAATACCACGTGGGAATAATCCAGACCAGAAGAAGTGGAAGTAGCAGTACATAGTTTCGGAGAGATAAACCCAAGAGTTTAGAAACTGACCGAGATGTGACCACGATTATCGAAAACTTTGAAAGAATGGATAACCCTGTTTTTTGGAGCCGTAGCCTGTTTTTTGTTTTATTAGTTTTTTAGATATCCGCCTTAACGGTTTTATGAGTGTTTTAAACTTTTTTCTTTACCCGCCGAGGCGGTTTTTTTTAAAAAATTTTTTCGTTTTTAGTGTAATCGAAATTACTGTTTTTTAATATTTTTACATTTTTATGTTTGCCCGCCGGGGCGGTGTTTATTTTATGGTGTTTCCACGACTTTAGAATACTGTACTTATACTGCGATCTACAAATAAGGGGGGGAAGTTGTACATATAGCAAAGATTTTTGAGACTATTAATGTGTGATAGTGTACACTTATTACTATCCAGGCGTTTAATGCGGAGCAAATAGCTAGTGATTAGATTTCTAAAAACTTGGTTGCTAAGGCAAGAAGAGAAATGTGGGAAGAATTTTACATTAAATTTAAATTGATGTCTCTTATCATAAATAGTAGTAGTGAAAGAGTTACAATGTATATCAATGGTGATGTCAAGATAATTTACAGATTTGGAAGGGTGGGATTCATTCGGTATTAATTCAAGATTGGATGGATATATATTAAGTGTGGGTAAAGAAACGTGTGCAGTGTGAAAACAAAGAAAAACATCATCAATGTATCGAAAAATAGAAATGTTACGAGTGAACAGAGTGGATTTTCTTTCGTAGAAGTAGAGATAAATATTGGCGAGCATGGAGCTACTAGTGGATCCTTGCGGTACTCCAATCGTTTGGAGATATACAGCATTGCCATGTACAAGATAGTTGTGAAAAAGCACAAAATGCAATAAATTATTAAAGGTGGACGAGTCATATTTAGTAAGAGTATTTAATTTGAATTGATCGAAGAGTTGTTTAATGACAGAGAATAAATCTTTAATGTCGATGTTATTAAAAAGATCTTTAAAATCTAATGTTTGGAAAGAGTCAATGGCAGAAAAGGATTTCAGTTTTTGAATAAGTTCATAGCTATTTCGGATAATGCAATGTGGCTCTAGGGAAATAGCATGAAAAAGAATGTTTAAGACTTTGAGAAGTTTTTTATTAGCTTTTGATGCATAAGAGTTGTGTCCACTGGTAACGGTTCTAAATTTTACTGGGTCCTTGTGAAATTTTGGTATGATTACTAAATATGGAATGTTTAAATTTTGATGGGTATCAAAAAATTGTTTATACTTGGAAATAAGTTTGCGTTTTAAATCATGTATGGTTGTTTTTTGCAATTTGAAGGTATTAATTTGATTTAAATTGGATAACAATGTTTTAATGTAGAAAAATTTGCAGAAAATAGCATAGTTTGATGAAGCTTTGTCTACATACGTAAAAACTAGGAATTTCTGCATATGTGTAATACTTTTCTTTAATTTTGATAATTGGAAATTCGACTGTGGAATATTCGAATGTGATAGCTTAAGTTGAACATGGGATAAGATTTTAGATTTCCAGATACTAAAGGCTTCCATAGGTGTTGAATGTGTAATGGACATTTTATATATGAATTTATCAATATCAAGAGAGAGAGTGTTAAGGATAGAATAAGGATGATTTTTAGAAGGTAGTCTATATTTTGTTCCATATGACATAATGAGTTTTAAGGAAGGGTCGGTGATTATATCTAAGTTACCCGTTAGTACATGACCAAAATGGGTATTTATAAAAGGTTTCAATGCAGGTGAATCACAATTACAAAGATTATTTTTGTCTATCGGAGTAGAGGATGATGGATCAGTAGATTTTGAAATTTGGTTATAGTTAAAAATAAGTCTACCGAAGGGGATGTTATATTTATATGATTTAACTATATTGATGTTTTTTATTGGAAATTCAAGTGATAAGTGATGGAAAAGTTTGGTGAAGTTGAAGGAATCAATGATTCGGTTTGAAAAGTTAATAACACAATAAGAGTTAGAGGGAGGGATACTTGGTTGAACATGAGCAGGCATTAAGTTGCGTTTGATGTAATGCGCACGGGTGACAATTAAGTCAAAGAATAAGTGGGAGAAGTGAGAGCTAGACAAATTTAAATTAAGGAAGACATTATAAACAGTGTTAAGTAGCTTTTTCTTAATAGCAAAAATCCAGGTTTTACAATCAGTCATATTGAAGGAAGTTTCATATAGATTTAAAAGCCTAATGATTTTGGTTTTAATGTAGAGAAAGTTTGAATTATTGCTAGTAGGTTTATTGACTTTACTACCTCTGTTAGTACGTTTGGAATTTTGAGAATGATTAACATTGTTTGAAGTTTTGATGAGGTTGTATATTGATAAAAGTTGTGGTGTGTAGTCTGCGAATATATATATGTTTATATATATATATGTATATATATATATATATATTTATATATGTTTATATATATATATATGTATATATATATATATATATTTATATATGTTTATATATATATATGTATATATATATATATATATATATTTATATATGTTTATATATATATATGTATATATATATATATATATTTATATATGTTTATATATGTATATATATATATATATATTTATATATCTATATATATGTATATATATATTTATTTATATATGTTTATATATATATATATGTTTATATATATATATTTATATATGTTTATATATATATATATGTATATATATATATATATATATATATATATATATATATATATATATATATATATATATATATATATATATATATATAT
>OX578145.1:23258235-23308500 GCA_951213105.1 Amaurobius ferox | reverse complement strand
ATATATATATATACATATATATATATATATATATATATATATATATATATATATATATATATATATATATATATATATATATATATATATATATATATATATATATATATATATATATATATATATATAATATATATATATATATAATATATATATATATATATATATATATATATATATATATAATATATATATATATATAATATATATATATATATATATATATATATATATATATATATATATATATATATATATATATATATATATATATATATATATATATATATATATATATATATATATATATATATAGAAAAAGTGAAAGATAAAAAGTGAAAAAAACATTTAAAAAAGGAAGGAAGGCTCGGCAAAACTTATTTGAAGAATATGACTTAAAAAGAAGTCTAGAATTCAATAAATTCAAGTCTATAATCAAAGTAGTTATTAAAGAAAATTACCTTTACAACGGATTACCCGTTTATCAACAAATTAAGGGCATCCCAATGGGGGGGGGATGTTCCTCCATATTGGCTGATATCTATCTTTTATGAAAGAAGATCTCATATAAACAACGAAATCATATACCTACGTTATGTGGATGACGTAATTATTGGATATGAGAATGAGAACTACAAAATGAACTTTGATTTTTATCCACCTAACCTCATCTTGAAGGAAAATCCTCTTAAAAATAACAACGAGGTCGAATTTTTGGATTTGAATATCAACTATAGTCAAATCCCTGTCATATTCACCATCTATGATAAAAGAAAACAATTTAAATTACCCATTATTGGAATTATACATTGGCATTCCAACATTCATTTGAATGTGTTTCGCAATGTATTCTTGGGAGGTTTAATCAGAATAAAAAGAACTATCAAAGAAGAGCATTTACGCATCAATTTTGATCAAGAATTTTTAAAACAAGCATTTTTTAATAAATATCCAATTTCCTTTATGCTTAAAAATATTGATAATTTATACAGAACCAATTTGGCATATAGTGTAAGACTTAAGTCTTTTTTGAGTTCAATTAGAGACAAAATCATCGAACCCTCCATAAGACAGGACCGCACTGTGATCAAAGGACCGCAGCTGGCACTTCATTTCCTTTGAGTCGGCAGTTTAGTTGGCTTTATTTGTGGTGATATTGCTCTCGTCCTCATTTCTATCCAGGTCTCGTGATGTTTTCAATGTCACTCCGGAGGTTGGCTTGGGCCATAGCTGGCGACCAGGAGTGAAAGGCCGCGGCGTTTCTGACGAGCTCGTTGAACTGGGGAGTATGGTCACAACCCCTTACCGCCATAATGTAAGCTTTTTGCCGAGCCTTCCTTCCTTTTTTCCATGTTTTTTTCACTTTTTATCGTTCACTTTTTCTATATATATAGTGTTTGGTACCCTCATGCTGCCTTGCGCAAAAGTTACTATAACATTTTTATTTCCGATTTATCAATTTCTATATATTTATATTTTATATATATATATATATATATATATATATATATATATATATATATATATATATATATATATATATATATATAATATATATATATATATATATATATATATATATATATATATATAATATATATATATATATATATATAATATATATATATATATATATATATATATATATATATATATATATATATATAATATATATATATATAATATATATATATATATATATATATATATATATATATATATATAATATAAATATATATATATATATATATATATATATATATATAATATAAATATATATATATATATATATATATATATATATGTGTGTGTGTGTGTGTGTGTGTGCGTCTTGTAATTCTTTTCAATTGTTTAGAAACATCATTTTAAACACCAGCTCTTTCGAATACATCGCCTTTCTGATCCTCGGTTTCACTTTCTCCGCATCAATAATCTTAAACGCATTTGTCAAAATTACCAATATCCGGAAGTATTTGATTGTAAATAATATTATTAATAGTTTCAAATACACCACGTAATAATTTTACACATGCATTATTTATCCTTGGTTTGATAACTCATTTTTGAGAATTCACCCATTCTTATCACCTAACTTACCACTTGGCCAGAGTCTAATACTGTTTACTATTTTCGAATGAATATTTTTCACTTGTCCTGAGTCCTATACTGATTACCATTTTTGAAAGTCTCCATACATATTATGTATCGTTCAAATGTATTCATTCCGGTATCCAGTCGCATTGCGGAAGTGAGGTGAAATGCTCAGTCGCTTGTTCAACTTACACGTGGTAACAATGCTTGTGAGTTCATATTTCTGTTCGAGGAGGTATTATTTTTCTGATTTGTAATTCCATTGATTTATTCTTCTCCTTCCACTAGCCAGTAGACAGTTCCAATTGTGTCTATAGTTAAATACTATCTCCATTGTCAGAAACTGGCTATTCTATCTGTTTTAATTCAAATTGCATGGCTGTCCTGATGCAATTTGAACTAACCGTCATTTTTTGTGTAATTTCAATTGATTGTTTGTTCTCTATGTCTTAATCTTTTATCTTGAGCTAATTATTATTGCCTTTTCTCATTTTTGCCATGTTTTCGTTTTTATTTTGATTTATATACTTTGAATTGTGAATTTTGTATCCTTATATTCTTCTTATCCCCCTTTCCTTTGTAGTGATATGTTACCTTCTATCTTTATCCTTAGTCTTGGTCTATAGTTAATCATTTGTAACAGATATGCTAGAGATGGGCTTTTTTGTACATACAGTAGTTTATGCAAAATTTTCGATTAAAATCCTTCAATTTTTATTTATAAATCCAATATGTTATTAGCTGCTTTGCGCAATATCATGATGAAAGTTTTTTATTCTGTATTATTTTGTGTTTTGTATTCTGTTTTCTATATACTGACTCCTATTACATCTTTTAATTGTACATTTACATTTATTATTTACTTCTGAATTCAACCATCTACCTTTTGATTTTCATATTTGTAAAAAACTTTTTTAAAAAGGTTAAAACCTGGTGTAAAGCTGCATTTGCGCTTATTACAGAGTTTATTCTCTTTTTAATTTTAATTTTATTTTATTTTGATTATTATTATCGCTAACGCATTTCTATACTTTAACTACATGCCCATTTATTTCTTAACATGGCCCTCTATGGATATTGTTTTTATTTAGCTAATCCTTTCATTCCTTCAATTGATTGATTTTGGTATGTCTTCACATTTCGCATTATGGAGTATTTTGGTTTGAGTTCTCTTATCGCTTTTATGATATTTTCTGCGGGATATTGCTCTTTTTGATAGATTTCACACTCAAATCATTTCATTTTTATTTCGATTTCATTCTCAAACTCGTTTCATATGTGTGTGTACTGTGCTGACATCTCTCGGCAGGCATTAGAGTTTGTGTTTTTTTGTGTTATTTATTTCTGTATCTTTTAGTTAACCCAGACGTTAATATCTTTTATTGCTTATTTTTACATTTTAATCTAGACATGTATTTCCACTATATGTGGCCCTCTTTTGCCTGCAGTTGTAGGGATTCAGTCAGACACATACGTATTAATGGCTTTGTATATCTTCCATTCCAGAAGATTATGACTATTTGTCCACACTTCACTTATTTATGAATGTTTCGTATGAAAATCTCATTTAGATCTTATCTACTACGTTTGTTTTGTTACTCTCCGAAATTTCGTTTCAATTCTTTATGGTATTATTTATAATTTGAAATTCGTACCAGACAAAATAGTTTTTGAAGGGTTTTATATTGGGAATTTTAATTAAAATTCGTGCTGTAAATTTTATTCATTACCTAGTATCCGGTCTAGTATTATTATGAATTGGGATAATTATAGATCGACAAACATTGACCAATTAAGCGTTATAGACGATTTGGATGAATACTCTCTCAATCTCTCTCTCAATACCTACTCTCAATCTAAATCACGTTCCTTCAATAGATGCAATAATCTTAGATGCAAAACTTGTTCTCATGCTGACCCATTACAAATTAATAATAATCCCCCTTCATAAAAATTCTGCAAAGTTTTTAATTGCATATACAAACTTAATTGTACTATTTGTAACTTATCCTATATTGGACAAACCAGCAACCCTTTACATCTGAGAATGAATGTCCACATGGATCATATTAAAAATTTTGACCATAAAGTCTTTAATGATCTCCCTACTAAAAATCAATTTGAATATCAGCACTTTGCTACACACGGATTTAAAATTGTATCCCTTCATATTTTAGATATTAAAATTTCACTAACTGATAGATTAGTATTTGAAAATTATTACATTAAAAAATATAAAACTCTCTTCCCCCATGACTTAAATCAAATTTATAATAATAATAATGATGTTAACAATAGTTTTGAATACAATTCTAATAAATCTTCAGAATATAAACATCTTTTTCAACATTCAAAGTCATCAACTCCTATTAAAAAGCGATATAAGCGGGGCAAAGGAAAAAGTAACATAAGTAAAACTATTGATTACAATGCAGACATTTTGAAATTACTATATAACTATTCTCAAACTTTCAATTTTCTACCTGTTAGAACTTGGTTATATAAAGTCAGAAAATGCAAATTTAGTATTGTTTATACTAATTTTTTAAAATTAAAATTAACTCAAGAGCATTTTAAACATTTATTTTATGATTTGCTTCTTTCACTTACAAATTTCTTAAATTACCACATTTTCCATTCACCAAATCCACATACTAAAATAGCTTACAGTGTATATATATATATATATATATATATATATATATATATATACATATTTATATATATATATATATATATATATATATATATATATATATATATATATATATATATATATATATAACAATTATATATATATATATATATATATATAAAGTAGTAAAATATAAATCTGTATGATTTATTATATAACTCAAGATAAAAACGAATATCTTTCCATTAATTCTCAAACAGAGTATTTTCTTGTCCGGCATTAACTTAAAAAACTCTTATCTATAAGAGACAAATATATATATATATATATATATATATATATATATATATATATATATATATATATATATATATATATATATATATACATATTGAAAAATATTTAACGAAACATTTTTCGCCTTTAGAAAGTAAATGTCAACTGCATTCCATGCCAAGAAATGAAAGGATTTTTTCTCCTCTAATAAACACTTTTGACTTGAAATCCGAGCCATTATTCAAGATTTGCTTTCTACGCGGCGTGAAATGACATTTGGTTTCTTGCCAAATTTCAGCATATCAACCGTTAAAAAGTACGAACGTAAAAAGTGTTGAGAGTTATAGCATTTTAAACTGGAGACATTTTTAAATCATTGCGTAAGTTTTCCACTTTCCTATCTTTTTTAATTGATAGAGCAAACATATTACACATACCATTCTAAGAGCTTTCTGGCATAATGACGATAATTGAAAACAAAAGCACAATTTAAAGGATGGCATAAAATATGTTTCTTTAAATAAATAACAATAATATATATTTTTCAAAATCATATCTCTCGAGTTCAGACACAGGGAAACAGGTGCTCATGATAGCAGACATATTTGTACTATGTCATAAAAAGCCATAAAAATGATCAGTAAGTGCCATGACATAAAAGTTAACGGAGGTGTACAAAATCATCAATATCGATGACGCAAAAATTGACAAATATATTTAAAACGTACCCATCAACATAATTTAGTCAATAAATGATAATGCAAAATTTTGTTAATAAAAATAACAATCACAAGAAGGCTAAATGTTCCACAGAAACTTAAGCGAAAAACGGAAATGACATATATAAATAGAAAAATTACCATATCGATGAAAAGAGCAAAAATCATCCTGAGTGAATGCCTAATTTTAGAAGAAAACTACATATAGGGAAAGTCAAATGATGATCTAGAAGAAAAAATAAGTTCACATTTTGTTTTTGTAAGAGGATGAAGTCCCGCCCACGTATTTTATAAATATTGTTGCATGGTATGGCTTTTGAAAATATAATGACAAGTAAATAACAATTTGAGTAGTAACTGTTATTTTGTGGTGAAAGTTTTAGTACTAAGTGTTATTATATTTCTGCCGACCCATAATTCATTTTAATAAGAATATGTACTTGAGTTTCTATATGAGTGGAGATTGTCTACAATTATGTCGATTGAACATACAAAATGCTAATTTCTTAAATAGTGAAATTAAACAAATAAATATTTTTTCTAAATTCTACCAAATATCTCATGATTAATTTAGCTAACTTCAATGTTTATATTTTTTCAGATATTAGATATATTGTTTTAGATGCAGCAGTTATAACTACTTCATTTAAGCGGAATAAAACATAATGTCACCAAAATAATTCTATTGACACTGATAAATGTAAAATATTTATTCCTAATATCGTATCTTCTCTGAAAAAAAATCTAAATTCGATGTAATTTTTAGAATTGGTGAATTCTTTTTGTTAGATTCCAATTAGCGCAACCTAATTTTAAAGATGTTCTTAAGATAGAGTTTGAGATGGAGACCGTTTTCACTTCGCATAAACGGCTGCATACACGTACATTAAAAGTGTAGCAAGTTATTTCAGTTGCTAGAACTAGGGGCGCAACGGATGTGTGAACTTTTAGTCATTTTATACGTTCTGGGATGTGAACACTTGAGATTCGATGTTTGACACTCTCAACTGGTATCATATTTTGTGATTATAATATTTATTACATTACCAATAAATCAGTAGCATCTGTTGGATTAATATGAGCTTATATTTTTCTTTTTTTGAGAAATATATTTTCTGGGCAAATTTTAATTAGAGGTGGAGCCTACTTCCACTTCACCTACATCTAATCTATTTTATATAATCCGCACTCTAAGCGAGCACTCTAAATATCCACACCAATAGACAACTTTAGCGAAATATGTAACTTTTTTAAGAAAATAAGTGAAAAATTTGCAAAAATACGAAAATGAAACAAATGTCCGCCATTGAGAATAAGTGTCCGAAATAACGGCCAAAAATTTGTCTCAGATATAAGTACCAAATTAACTTAGATTTCGCACAAATATAACTTACATTTTGCTTAAATGTACAAATGGAAATATTGCGAACATCTGCTGAGCAATATACACCATTATATTAAAATATGTTAATTATAACTTCATCAATTTGGTATCATTTTCGTAACTTAGCACTATTTTTGCCAATTTGCCGGCTTTTTGTTAATTTGGTCCCACTTTCAGAAATAGTCAATATTTTGTCAATTTAGTCGGCAAATGTTTCGCCAAGTTTTGTATATTTAATGATACTTGCTATTGTTCATTTTAGATACATTTAGATACGTGTTTTTAAATACATTTATTTGAAAAAAGTGCAATAACTTGAGAACAGTTCTAACTAGCGTTATAAATGTTGTGTCAATCGCTTTAAATTAAAAATACTTAGAAAATGATTATGTATTTAACAATATTGAATATTCTAATTCATTCAAAAATTTGGCGGTCTTCCGAATGTTAGATCGCGTTTTAAATTAAGAATGTTCTTGCATTCTTGCACTTACACATCGTAAAAATCTTACGAAATTATTTTCTAAACTCTTCATTCGTTCGTGAAATATCTCATCCATACACACACACACCTTAAAAATTTTCAATTCGAGTTCAGGGATGATTGAAACGGGTTCTTCCATCGGAAACTCGATTTTAAATTTTCATCTTCTTTACAATACTTCCCTATACATTATGCATGTAGGGAAAGTAAATATACTTTAAACGTTCGTAAAATTATATTTTTATGCATAATATTATTCTTTGCTACTAAAATCTTTCACTGGGTTTAACGGTATTTCATATAATTTATATGAATAATTAATCACTTGTATAATTATCGAAATCCGCTAAAATATATCAACAGTTCTTGTTCAACAGTACTAAACCGCAACTACCTTGCTTACCGGCCAATTTCAATCAACTATTTCTCATAGAAGCTAATAATTTACTATCGGTGTCGTTACGTATCAACTGTCATCTTAGTGTGTGGAAATCAGACATATTTATTTTGGTACAACTATTTTGCTAAAAACTAGAAGCTGGCTGTGGGGTATCGTAGCCAATTACATTTTCAAATACGTGTTACGTCCAATTCTATCATTCGTTCCTTGTTTGCACAATTATGACCTTTTTTACAAACAACTTACTTTGTGAAAGTAACAACTCATTTTATGAAAGAAAGAAGCAGAATTTTAGCAAATACATATGATTGACTAATTCTGAATGATAAAGTATTTATTTTCGCTAATATTCTTCAAAATTTTGAAATATGTGTATACTTTCTGAATTTTGATTAAATTAAGATATGGTGTTGAGTAACTTATTTGCAAACTTAGCTGATACATTTTTATTTTAAGTTATTCGAAGTAAGAAATTATTCCACAAATTGAGATAAAAAAGTATGTTTTATAACTCTCTAATACCTAACTATGTATTAATGGTGGGCACAGGTGGCGTAAACATCCTAATCTTTTCGATTCTTTGCTATAATGTTGTTAGCATCCTTGCGCCTTAAGCTAGATAGAGTTTCTTTCTTCGTTCAAGACCCCTTGATACTTATCCTGCAATTTTCAATAATGAATTATTTACGAAGCGTCCGATACAGCCTTTAAACTATCTAACGGCAAAAACCACATTTACACTGGTGAAAAGGTGTGAATTAAATATCATATGTCTCGTCTTAAATATATATTACGCAAATTTATATTTTATGAACACAAATTTATTCGCAAATATAATTGGCGCTTTAGAAATTGAAGTTGGGTATTTAAATTATTAAAAGGAGGATATTCTGATAAATGACATTATATTATTTCATTGAAAAAGGGGTATGTACATATAAATAAGACTTGTTTCGTAACTACTTTAATTGAATAACCTAGTGTGCGCAAATCATTTTGCTTAAAGTGCGTTCAAGAATAAAGAATAACAAATTTATAATTCTTTAGCACATTTAGCTCATCCTTCTTAAATAATTTATCCTAGATGAATAATTGATTTGCTACTTTGAGAAATAGTTCAATATAGAATGTACAATACATGACAGGCGTGAACCGTCAATGTATTGCGCCATCTATTTCTCATCTTGCGAACTATTTATCTTTGACTGGTCTGCTTCTGAGAGGAAAGGTTCTAGGAATGTTCAATAGATGGCGAGCCAAAAAAGTCAATGGATAGTCATCGCCATTTATTTCTGATCTCGCTAACTATTTCATTTAGATGGATTTGATTTTAAAAGAAATAGTTCAGGGAATGTGTAATAGATGATGGGCGTGAAAAGGTAGTGAATGGACATCGCTATCTATTTCGCATCTCGCGAACTATTTGTTTTAGTTACAAGTTATTAATTTATACTAGCTAATTTAGCTATATATCCTATCTTTTTCACGTTCTACCAGTACAGAATAATCTAACTCAATTTTCATACGTCATTTCTTCTAATGATTTTAATTAATTCTTATATTGTTATCATCCTCTTTATATCTTCTAATTAACACTCATTTTATTATCATTATCTTAATTTCGTCTAATTAATTCTCACAATTTTACCATTCTCTTCATTTCTTATAATGAATTCTCATTTCAATTAGTTATTGTAATATTTCCAATATTAATATTTAATTCAACTAATTTCGTTAACATAGATAGATAAACTAAAAATATAGGAGTAAACAGCAACATGTCCATAGCAACAAAATTTGTAATAGATATTTTTATATTAATGCATTTATATATTTGAAGTGAGATGTTTATTTTATCAAAGTTAAAAATATTTTAAAATTTTAAAACACTACCACGAAAAATGTAGGTTATCTACTACTTAGTCCTATAGTTATTGTCATGTAGGTACTCATTAATAATCCAAAAATTAGTTATAACCGTTAATGATAATATAGACAAAATCCACACTTTTAATTATCTGCATATGTATAATTCTATCATATTGAAATAATGTATAGTCTAGTAAAAATTTTGTATTCGAATTAGATGCATCATGTAGAAGTATATTAAGTATATTTGCCAAAAGTAATTAATATTCAACTAAAAAGAGCGGTATAAGTCATTGATATCCTACCCAAACTCGCAGATTTTGTACAAACAATTTATTCGTAGGTTTCTCCGTTGTCAATGCATTTAAATTAAAATATGTCACTGTGAAATCTGTTAAGGGATTCATTTGGATTCGTAAAATATATAATTCGATTCAATTTCAAGAAAACTGTACAAACTGGTAATATAATGAAGTATTTCTATTATAAATAGTTTCTGTTTCTGTTTAGCGTTGTAGTTCACTATTGTCGTTTATAATGGTTGTGTATTTTGCTTGCTAACATTACAGAATAATGTTGCTTATACCAAAACATTAGTTTATTTCTGTAAATCATGAAATATTCGTATATGTGCCTTCTGAGAAAGGAACAGACGAATAGGTGTGATGAGATAGCCATAACAGCAGGCATAACAAAATTGCTGTATAGGTGGTCTCACTTTTCTAGCCGAGGATAATACCACCAATCTTTGAACTGGTCAGCCGAAAACAATTGAGCTATTGGGACAAGATTCCATTTCTTTTTCATCAAAGTAGACCCTGTAATATTCTTCCTCTAAAGTAAGATGGGTTTGCAGCTGGTGATCTGAACGACCATCTTCTTATTCTTTGTACATTTTCCATGCCAATATTCAGTGCAGTCCTGGTGTTTAAACTGGCGCCATAATTCACAGGATCCTCTGAGAAATTTGTAACTGGGTTATTTTCCGACCCTCCCCATTAGTATTGCATCTGATAAGTAGTGTTAATTCGTTCTGACACCATTGCAGATATCTTATTCACATATCCGGAGATCGAACAATAAATCCTTCAACTCACCCCAACCATTTAGTTACTGGTACAATATTTCAAATTCTTCTCATCAAAGAGGATCCCATGACGTATGAAACGGTATGACATATATATGGACTTCAAAGTTCGTTATAATGGGTTACTATCTACGTTTAGTCATTTTTAATGACGAAATCAGTATTGGACTCAATAATAATTTTACAACGGTGAAAGATGCTATCAAAGATGAGTCTCTTAAAAACTGCATATTCGTTTGTGTATCACTATCAATTATTAAATCCTCCTCAAATGTGCGTGCTTTCGCAGTTTTATATTATTTTTATGACGTTACAACAAATTTATCAAGATTCAAATGTGTTGAGTTCAAGAAATATGCTCAAGAAAAAGTACTTTCATAAATATTAGTTTATATAAGGTAACTTGCAAATTAGTTGCACCTTGAATTAATCCAGTATTTCCCATATTTTTTACTGCAATAAAATAATAATTCTATGAAATGTGAAAATAAGCTTTATGGAAATAACTATCTTCTATCTTCACAGCAACATTGTAAGTGGACGACGATGCAGGTTATTCAGATTTAGAAATTCTATCCAATCTTCCGAATAGTTTTACTCTCGTGGGTTCTAAATCTCCTTTGAGAATATTCATTTGCATTTTATCTTTCGATTTTCAAGATATAGCCAGCTACCTACTTTCCTTAAAATGAATTATTTATGATTTTCACATGATAACCAATACATGCTGTGCAATCATACCTCCTTACATAAATAAAGCACGACAGGTACTCAAACATTTATGAAAACTTGTTAAATAAAGGCTGACATAGTTCAAATTCTCTATCTTATACTTTGAGTTTAAAATGTTAATGAAATGTCACAGCAGAGTACTTTTAGAAAAAAAAAAAGCCGAAACATGTATTTAGTGTTTTATGTCGTAAATAGGAACTTCAAGTAATTAATAAAATGCTATAAAAATCAGTTTTGTTTATAGAACATTATTTAATTTATTTAAATAGAAAATCTGATTTTGACTTTCCCCATAAGATACAATGGGTATATTTTATTCGCAGTGAAAAAATAATGCCCAACGTCTGCAACACAATATTTTTAATTTTGAATTGTACATGTGTTGTACATTCATTGTACAATTGTGCTGCTGTACACTGCAGATTGTACACTGCACATGACATTCGTTTTAGTTTAAAAATGACATATAGAATAATTATCTATTTAACTTCGAATGCCGTGATTTTTTATGATTTTTTAAAAAATTCATTCGAGAATTTTCGGTATTCACAACGTTTAGTCACACACACACGCACACACACACACACACACATGCACACACACACACACGCACGCACACACACACACACACACACACACACACACACACACACACACACACACACACACACACACACACACACACACACACTCACACATTTGGGTCTAGGGATGCTTGAAACACGTACTCTTCCAAACCATACTCTTACCAAAACTCAAATTCCAATTTCTGAACCCGTGACAATACTTTCTTTATATATTATACTATGTATGTAGGATGAGTAATAAACTTATTAAACTATATTTATGGGAATGGAAATATTTGTTTGTCCTATTGGGGTTCGTGATTAAGTGTCTGGCTTTTATAATATTACGGACTGTTGATGCCTTTATTTTGTGTTATGCTGTATTAAAGAATACTTAAGCACCATTAGGATTCAGCATTGTAATTATTTATTATAATATGCAATTTAACATAAATATGGGAGTAACAACTGAATTACGTGCATGGATATTTTCAGCACTATTGAAAATCAAAATGCATTTCTATTCGGAACTACACCAAATGCTTCACCGGTAAACATTTTTTGCTATTAATAACATAATGAAGCAAAGAGCATTTTAAAACTACATCTTGAAGAGAAAATATGGGTAATATAAATGTAGACATAACTTCAATTTCTCAAAATATTTATATTTCCATTTGAGGGATCTAACCCTCATTCAAAAAGTGTTCTTTTGCATTTCCTTTATCTTTCTCTCAGGTATCCCCTTGTATATAATCGGTATATACCTCCTAAAATGAATTATTTATGACTTCCCCATGATAGCAAGTAATAGCATTAAAATCATCCATCCTTGAATAAATAAAATATGACGGGTAGTGAAATATTTTTGCAAGCATTTTAAATAACCGTTATCAAAATATAAATTTACAATTTTGTACGATGAGCTTAAAATGCCAATGTAATACTTTAGATGATACTCTTGAAGAAGGATGACTAAAACGTATTAAGGTTTAGAATCATTTCTGTGCTATCTTACATAATAAAAGAAGATGTTTGTAGACAGAAGTAATTCAGAATGCAGGAAAATACGCCACGACGAGGTTTTTGTTTAGTTAGAATTAGTTTTTTTTATTATTTTATGTTTTAGCCTGGATTTTAATGACTTTACACAAATTGATAGCTATCGAAAATATTATCGCATTGCTTCAAGTTTGACATCACCGGAAAGATCTAAGAACGTTTATTTTCCAACGATGTTTAAACAGAATCCGTAGAACAATGCCTTATATTGTAAAATGCCTTATATTGTAAAAATGTGTGTGTATCTCTGCCTTCTAACGAAGAAAGAAGCCCTTTTAAGAGCTGAACGGTTCTTTCTGCTGTTGTTAGTGGATTTTTCTGCTCATGCCAGACCACTGTCACCTCTGTTTCTCTCTACAAATTATGGTTTCTTTTACTTGTTTTTTATTTATTGATAGATCTTCAGCACGTATAAATTGATAGCTGAACTGACAGCAGTAACGCATGATATATTCCCCAGTATTCTACCTGAGCATGAATTTACTTGTTGAATGGAATTCTAGTACTAATGGTGGTTGTTGTAATTTCTGTGAACTATACAACAGCTTCTCCGATGTTCCTTGATGATTTTTATTCATCGGCAATTGAATATAAAAATAATTTGTTGTAAATATTTTATATTTCAATTTATTTAGTCGTTTGCAAATGTATTGAAAAATTATTTGTTATCAATAATTTGCATTTTAACGTATTTTATTATATTTTAATCTGTATATTTTGTGATGTATTTTATCTTGCACGCTGTTCCTGGGACTTTGTCCTGTAGCTCGCAATTCTTTAAATGAATTAAAACAATATGTTGCTGAAATATGTAAACATCTCTGCATCCAATATCTTAAATGTTCACTAGCTTAAAAAAATAAAATTACGGATAAACATATTTTTCATTAGAATCCGAAAATATACGTGGAGTTTTTTGCAAAAGTACGGAATTGTGCACTGTACTAGACTGAGTTTTCGGATGCGGCGTATAAATTATCGCATAACCTAAAATATGCAAATTTTGATGTTTCTAAAAAAATAAATATAAAAGAAAGTGTCATAAAAATGTGTTGTTTTGAGCATCCAAACATATCGTTGAAAAGAACGATATTCAATATTTTCTATAGTGTCTTACTTATACTTTTACTCTCGTGGGTTCTATGTCTCCTTCGAGAATATTCATTTGCATTTTATCTTTCGACTTTCAAGATATAGCCAGCTACGTACATTCCTTAAAATGAATTATTTATGGTTTTCACATGGTAGCCAATTCATGCTGTGAAATCCTACCTCCTTGCATAAATAAAACAGGACAGGCACTCAAAATTTTTGAAACTTGTTAAATAATGGCTGACACAATTAAAATTTTATATTTTATACTTTGAGTTTAAAATGTTAAATGTCAATGCAGAGCTATTTTAGATGAAAATCCGAAACATGCATTTAATGTTTTATGCCGTAAATAAGAACTTAAAGTAATTAATAAAATGCTATAAAATCAGCTTTGTTTTAAAATAGAAAATCTGATGTGGACAGCACATGACTTTCGCTATATGATGTAATGGATTCCCATCCCATATAATGCAATCCTTTCACAGTGAAAAAATGATGTATAAGATCAACAACACAACGTTTTTAATGTTGGATTGTGCATTTCTTGTACCTTATTTGTACATTCATTGTATAATTGTACATTACTTATACGCGTCGTTCGTTTTAGATTAAAGATTGGGGTATAAAATAATTAGCTATTTAACATTGAATGTACTGATTTTTTCAAAAATTCATTCGAAAATGTAGGATTTTTCAAAATGTTTGATAATGCTTAAAATCAATAGGATTCCAGTATTCAGATATCGTAATAATAGTGCCAATTTACTTTCGAAACGATCTATTCTTTCGTGAGATATTTCATCCACAGACTCATGGATACACATACACACACACATACATATACTCACACACATGCACATACACACATATACACACACACATACACATACACGCACATACCCACAAACACATGCACAGAGACATCACCTTAAAATCGTTCACCTCCAGTTCAGGGATTCTTGAAACGTCTTCTCCCGTCGAAATCTCAAATTCGAATTTTCGACCACATTACAATATTTTTCCTATGCATTATACTCTCTATATATGTAGGCCAAACAATAAACTTATTAAACTATGTTTAGAGAATTGACATATTTTTTTGTCCTATTTAGGTTCTTTGGTCAAGAATCTGGTCTATATGGTATTAAAGACTATTGATAGCCCTATATTGTGCTTTGCTGAAACTAATACTTACACACCATTAGGATTTAGAATTTTTAGCTGTAATATGCATTTTGACACATATGTGAATAATATGTGGATTATGGGTATACATATTTTCAGCACTATAGAAAATCAAAATGCATTTCAATTCAAAATTAATCCAAACTGTTTCACAGGCTGATATTTTTTGCTGTTAATAATATATTGCAAATAAAAAGCGTTTTCAAACAACATCTTAAAGAGAAAATGCAGGCGGTGTATATATAGACATGACTTCAATTTTTCCAAATATTTATATTTCCATTTTAGGGATCTAATCCTCACTCTAAAAGTGTTCTCTGCATTTTCTCTCTCTCTCTCACTCAGGTATTCCCTTGTATATAATCAACATATATCTCTTAGAAATGAATTATTTATGACTTCCCCATGATAGAAAGTAATTGCATTAAAATCATCCATCCTTGAATAAATAAAATATGACGGGTAGTGAAATATTTTTGCAAGAATTTTAAATAACCGTTATCAAAATATAAATTTACAATTTTGTACGATGCGTTTAAAATGTCGCTGTAATACGTTAGATGGTGCTTTATGGAAAGATCACTAAAACGTATTAATGTTTAGAGTTATTTCTGTGCCATCGAACATAATAATAGAAGATATTTGTAGACAGAAGTAATTCAGAAAGCGGGAAAATACGCCTCGACGAGATTCTTGTTTAGTTATTATTAGTTTTTTTTACTTATTTTATGTCTTAGGATAGTTTTTAGTGATTTATACACAAATTGGTAGCGATAAATTTTTTTATCACACTGCTTTAATTTTGACGCCACAGGACAGATCGAAGAACTGTTTTTACAAACGACCTTTTAACCAAATTTATAAAACAATTCCTTTATATTGTAAAAGTTATGTTTATCTTTGCCCTCTAGCAAAAGAAAGAGGCCTTTTTGCAAGAGGAAGGACACTTTTTGCGATTGTTGGGGGGTTTTCTGTTCATGTCAGACATCGGAGCCACCATGAGTTATAAACCACTCCTGTTTTCCAGTACAAATGATCGTTTCTTTTATTTGTTTTTTATTTATTTATTTACTGATCTTCAGCACTTATAAATTGATAGCTGAATCGACAGCAGGAATGCATGATATAGTCCCCAGTATTCTACCAGAAGCATGACTTTATTTGGTGAAAGAAATTTTAATACAAATATTGGTTGTTATTGTGCGATTATACATTTCTGTAAACTATTCACCAGCTTCCCCCGATAATCTTGATGTTTTTTATTCATCCGAAATTGCTTTTAAAAATAATTGTTGTAAATATTTTATATTTATGTATTTATTCGTTTGCAAGTGCTTTTAAAAATCATGTGTTTTCAATAGTTTGCATTTTAATGTATTTTTTATACATATTTTAATATGTATATTTTGTAATGCATTTTATTTTACACGCTGTTACTGGGACTTTGTCCTGTAGCTTGAAATTCTTTAAATGAAATAAAAAATGTGCTACTCAAATTTGTAAACATCTCTGCATCGAAAATCTTACATATTCACTCGCTTAAAAAATATGGATAAACATATTTTTTCATTAGAATCCGAAAATATACGTGGAGCGTTTTGCAAATGTATAGAATTGTACTAGTACCATTATTTATTCATTTGCAAGTGCTTTTAAAATCGTTTGTTGTGAATAGTTTGTATTTTAATGTATTTTATTATATTGTAATCTCTATATTTTTATTTTATTTTATCTTGCACGCTGTTACTGGGACTTGCATTACTTAAATGAAAGTTCTGTAGCTTGCATTATTTAAATGAAAGTTCTGTAGCTTGCATTATTTAAATGAAAGTTCTGTAGCTTGCATTATTTAAATGAAAGTTCTGTAGATTGCATTATTTAAATGAAAAAAAAGCTGCCTAAATTTGTAAACATCTCTGCCATTTAATGCAGTCGTCTTCAAATTTAAGAAAGTTTGAGGTCAAATTACACAAGGCTGTAATGACCTGGTCCGCAGTCACCGAACCCTATATTTGGGGAAACTCTTATCAGTGGACTTAGTGAGTAAGGACATTGTGATTTATTTATAGTGAAACAGTTGAGTTTATCCTCTTTATAAGTCATAAATTATTTTTTTGACTGAATTATCATTCTCAATTAAATTGATCGTGAGTCGTATGCTAGTACATTGCATATCTTGGCAGCAATAACCTACCATTAATTCTTTGTTGAGACCAGGATTTCTAATAATTTTCTGAAATCATATACTTGACCTATTTTTTATAATGCAGATTTGTACATACCTCTATTTGGACATTCTGGACTCCAATTTTTCGAACATTCTGCACTCCAATTGACTTTGAAAGCACATTTTGGCTGGTTATTGCCTTTATTTCTATAAAGCATATTCTTTATCATGTTGGACTGCCATTATAATCACCATGCGAAAGAACGATCATAGCCTGAATTCAGACTGAAAAACCACTACACCGTCTAGGACATCATCGCATCCAATTTCTTAACGCAATACTTTTCGACAGTCATTCTTAATTGACTGCCTATATGTTGACCGTTTTCAATTTGTTTTCTGCATCATTTCGTCTGAGGTCGAGATACGCCCCCCGTATCTCTATTGGTTGATTCTCAGGTCGATGCAGCAGCAATCCTTCATTGGCCACCTTACTATACAATGCTGCTTGGTTTCAGCCTTGGTCTCAAGGAGATTATTTTGCCCCAACCACACCTGTGATTTATGTGAACTCAATTTATTGAGGTCATGAATTCGCGGGCCAAGAGTGTCGTGAAATGGCGCCTACGAGTCTGCGATTTGTTGTCGTTGTCGTATAAATCTTAAAACTGCGTAAAATCTCCTGGTCTCACAGACAGTCAATATGCTGTCATTTTTAAAATGATGCTGTTTATATTTAGTATATGTTATTACTAAACTATAACGAGTTATTTGACATTGTTCGGGTCCTAAATATACGCCAAATACTTATAAGCACTAGTTACTTAAAAAGTGCATTTGAAACCGCTGAAATGATTGCGAGTAGTGAAAAGTAAAGAAAATAAAAACAAGAAGCTGTAAAAGAAAAGGCGTGGATAAAGCTTACCATGATTTCTCCGCACAAGTTGGGCATGCGCAGTCGAGGGGTGAATAATAGTGCTGCTGATAAAGCAAGCGCAGAGTTTTCGTATGTGGCGTAAAATGTATCGGATAACCTAAAATATGCACATTTTGATGTATATAAAAAATTAATATGAAGTAAAGTGTAAAAAAAATATGTTATTTTGAATATGCAAACATATCGTTGAAAAGAATGATCTTCAATATTGCCTATGGTGTCTAGAAATAAACTCTGTGATAATATTTTTGATCGCTAAATAATGGATTCATTTGAAAATCGTGAATATCGCTCAAAATCGTATTAAACATATATAATTCAAATTTAAAAGAATTGTAGCTGAAATGAACAGTAAACTTAAAGTACCTGTATTCTAATAGTCATGGTAGTATGATGCTTACATTTCCTGCTACAAACTGAACAGACACACATACACACGAGGGATATACTCTTTCATTATGCAAAATATGTATATAACAAATAATGTAGGTCTGAAAATAACTACGGATATTTAAATGCGCAAGATAAGAAATAAATTCTTATATAAAAATATTTTTGTTTGTGAATCTCAAGTACAACTGAAAATTGCTATTTAGATGGTAACAATAATATTTGGAGCATTGCCAACAGAGAGAGAGAAAGAAAGTGTTTTGTTTAAAACTATGAAACTGGAACCGAAAAAATTATTTTTTATACTAGATACAATATAAACTTTCAGTTTTTTTTAGACTATTCTATTCATTGTAATACAGTTCTTTAAAAAAATAACGGTTGAGTAATTTATTTTAAGTATAATCGTTGCAAATATGAACATGTAATGTAAAAAATTCTTTCAACAGAAGATCACATGTAAGTAAAACGTTCGAATACATGCGTGTTAGACGCTTACAGTATTCCTAGGAAAGTCATTTATCACTTAAATCGCATTGTAAGGGCAGGTCCATGAATATACACATCAGGTCTATATATAGTACAGTATCCGTTCCTGAACGAATAAAAATGATTGAAGCGTCCACAGGAAATATTTTAAAAAGTTGTGATAACAAACTGAACAACAAAAAAAAAGACAAAAAAAATTACAAAGTTATAGACCATTCACTAATGAGAGGAAATAGACAATCAAATTGCTGCAGAACGCATTTTCGTGCACAATATGATTATTGGTTAATTACTGTCATATTCTGGAGTACTAAAATACATAAAACTTACATTGCCGGGAATAAAATGCCGATAAAATGCAGATAGGTACTACATTAATTCTCTCTGCATGTGATTCATGTCCTTGATCAATCATGTCCTTGGGCAATCCTCTCTATACTTGTTTCATGCCCTTGATCAATCCTATCTGGAATGTAGTACATCTCCAGAGAGATACTATACAAATTATATCTGCATTTGATTCATGCATTGATCAATCATGTCCTTTATCAACTCTCTTTGCACTGTAGTACATCTCCAGAGAGCTACTATATCAAACCTCTCTCTGCACTTGATTCATTTCCTTAATCAATCACGTCCGTGATCAATCCTTTCTGCACTGTAGTACATCTCCAGAGAGGAACTGCATTCACGGTATTGTTTACTATATTATAGCTGGTGAATCGTTTGGCAACACTTAACAGTAATGGGCGTGGCTTCACATCAAATAAACCATATGATAAGTAGTTATAGCCTTGCGTATACGTGTTTTGTTATTTCCTAGTATATTACTAGTATATATTGTCTTATTCTTTTCATCGTCAAAAATTACGCACAAAACAAGCATTTACTTGACACATTTTAGCATATATATTGTTTGATTTTGGATTTTTTCAATTTTTGCGGGCCATTTCGCAGACAAAAGCATGTTATTTTATGCCAAAATCTAATCAACACCAGGGAAACCCAGAAGTAACTTACCTATAAAATTTTATAAAAATTAGTCAATTAGTTTCTGTGTTAGAGTAAGTTCAATCATTGCACAGACAGACACACACACAGACACGCACACATAGATACACGCACACATACATACACGCACACGTACAAGTACAGACAGACACACACAGAGATACGTTAGGCTAAAAATAGTTTTTCGTGTTCTAGAGGTCCTGAAACGTATAAATCATGTAAAAGTTCGAGTTGCGATTTTCGACACGATTTCAATACTTTACACTTTACCATGAAATGCAGGAAAAGCAGAAAATAGTAGGTAAATGTTTAACTTGCACATTCTAAATGAGAAAGCGCAGGTGGTGTAAAATTGGAGATTCAAATCATTTCTATTTGCTTCATCCATTTTATTTCTATTTTGTGTTCTCTATCCCCTTAGAGAAATTCTACTCGTATATTATATTCAGGTCATCCGGGAATTTTACCAATAAATTCCCCATTTATGAATTATTTATGCCTTTCCGATATCAGAAAATAATTACATTAAAATCGCCCATTCTTTCATAAATAAAACTTGACATGCAGTCAAACATTGTTGCAAACTTGTTAAAGAGCAGCTATCAAAATTCAAATTTTCAATTCGCAGTTTAAAACGTTAATATAATTAGACGTAAAAACGCTTTTAAAGACGACTACTTGAAATGGTATTTAACATTTAGATTCCATGCACGGGAATAAATTTGAATAATGAAGCTTGTTAATTATTCTATTTGGTATGAATACAAAAGTTTCCCCAAATTAATTCATTATAATCCAAATTAATTTTAGATCCTATGGAAGAAAACATCTTGACGATTAATAATTGAATTATATCTTGCTGATATTTCTGAATGCATGCCAAGCTATCACTATGCACACACTATGTATAATGTGAAAACAATATTATGTATTACTTCAGAATGTAATTTCATCGTTCTATACGTCCTTATGTAGGCCAAACAAATTTAACTGACTGTAATAAATTATGTTAATTGCAATCTAGGAGTGTTTCAAAGTCTATTGATATCCTACCTGATTTGCTGAAATGTTTGGTCTAGCTCCTTGATCTTAAAGGGTACGGAGGGGGAAGGTAATAAATGGATGTCAGTAACGAAACCAGTTGCTATATCTATGCTGTTTTCTATTATGTTTTGATAATTACTATATTTCTCTAGCGTTATTCTATGAATTACAGCACGTTTTAGAAATATTTTATTGTGCTCTTTAACTTTATACATCCTCGAGCATTTAAAATCGTAAATGTATCAAAAACATGAAAACATGAATCTATGCATCTTAAGAAGTTATATATATATATATATATATATATATATATATATATATATATATATATATATATATATATATATATATATATATATATATATATATATATATATATATATATATATATCGGAAGATTTTAAAATGATGTATCTAGAAATTCCGACGATGTATCCAAACATAAAGTTTACAGCTATACGGAGGTTTTTACTTTCCTTATATACATAATGTATAAGGAAAGTATTGTGACGAGGTCGAATATTAGAATTCGAGTTTTCGACGGGAGAGCACGTTTCAAGCATCCCTGATCACGAATCAAACATTTTTGATGTGATGTCTGTGTGTGAAAGTATGTGTCTGTCTGTGTATGTGTGTGTGTCAGTGAGTCTGTGGAGACGATATCTGACGAACGAATTGACAGATTCGAACGAAATTTGGTACAAAAATCACAATCCAAAAACACTGCAAACCTATTGTTTTTATACGCAATCGAATGTTCGGAAGCTCCCTAAAATTTCGAGTGAAATTTTGAAAAAATCGTCAAAAAATCAAAACCGCTAATAAAATTACACAAATAGACATTTCTTACGTAGTTTTTCAATAGAAAACGATTGACATAAATTATAGAACACTAACATGAACCGTTCTCGAGATATTGCACATTTTTCAAAAAAGTTATCAAAAAGTCATATGAAATAAAAAAAAAATATTTCCTATTGAAAAACATGTGCACTTTTCATATGTAATACCATGCGATAAATTTGGTGACATCATTCTCGTGGATATATCTCTTTCCATTTATGAAAAAAGGTACTTGAGTAATACTTTTGTATTTGAACGCTAATAGCCATTTATCTGCTGTAAGAATAACTTATTTCTTCATCCATAACGCTTGGCGAGATTTTCGCGACGGATTTGGTGGAATGTCGCTAACTTGGCGACTTTTTTAAATGTTGCTAAATTAACGAAAAACTCGCCAAATGGATAAAAATGACGGTAAATCAATAACGACTCATTGATGATGACGACATTGAAAAGGACTCATTGACGAAAATTCAATATCTTGGAAAGAATACAAATAATTACTATAAAAATAATCTATTTCTTTACTGTAAAAGCTGTAAATTCATTGCATTGTATAAGGAAAATCATGTGCTGCCCACATCAGATTTTTTGAAATATAGTTAATCCATCTCATAAATACACACACACACACACACGAATTCTATAACAAGAGTATTCACATTGTACTAAAAAATTCATTAAATTCATTTTTCGTCAACATATCGAAAAAAACATAAAAACAATATTTTATTCATACAATAATATAAGAATATAAATATATAGAAGAATAGCTTGAATGGGATACATAATTAAGAAAATTTAATATAATTTTTTATTTCGCACTGTTAACTATTAAACAGCCCAACACTCTCATCCGAAGAATGCAAAAGGACACTCATTTGATTTTAAATCATCGTCCATAGCAGAAACTTTTCAAATATCTAAAATAGTGATAATTAATATCTCTCACTCTGATAAGCACTTTTATTTGTTATTCAGCTCTATAATTCATATCTAGCAGTTTAAATACTAAAATTATATTTGGTATAGCGCCAAAACTCTTTTGGGTGAATCTTTGCAAGAAAATTTCAAAATAAGTGTGACTTTCTCATACAGCCATCTATAATAATAAAGGTTGATGTATGTTTGTATGTGTGTTTGTCTGTTTGTTTGTCTGTCTGTTGATCGGAATATTCGTAGGTCATGAAATGTAATATAAGTAGGCTATGAAATGTATATATATTGTTGCATATATTTTTAATTTCTTTAGATACATGTAAGGAAAGTATTGTGACTGGCTCGAAAATTCGAATTCGAGTTTTCGACAGAAGAGCACGTTTCAAGCATCCCTGATCACGAATCGAACATTTCTGAGGTGATGTCTGTGTGTGTATGTGTGTGTGTGTGTCAATGAGTCTGTGGAGACGATATCTCACGAACAAATGAAGAGATTCGAATAAAATTTGATACAAAAATTACAATCTATGAATACTGGAAGCCTATTGTTTTTAAACACAATCGAATGTTCAGAATCCCCCTAAATTTTCGAGAGAAATTTTGAAAAATTCAAAAAATCAAAACCTTGAATAAAGTTACGCAAATAGACATTTCCCATGTAATTTATCATTAGAAAGCAATTTAAATAAACTTTAGAACTCTAGCATGATCCGTTCTCGAAACAATGCACATTTTTCAAATAAATTTATCAAAAAATCGCATAAATTAAAAAAAAATATTAACTGTTGAGAAACATGTTCACTTTTCATATGTAATATCATGCTATACATAGGGTGACATCATTCTCATGGATCTGGCTCGTTCTATTCACGATAAAAGATATTTTGAGAAATAATTTTGTATTTGAACTGCAAACTGCTATAAGAATAACTTTTTTCTCCATCCATAACGCTTGGCAAGATTTTGGCGACGAGTTTGGCGAAAAGTCGCCAATTTGACGACTTTTTTAAATGTTGCCAAATTCACGAAAATCTCACGAAATGGATAAAAATGACGCTAAATCAATGAAAATGATGACTTATTGATGAAATGTCAATATTTTGAAAATAATATAAGTAACCACTATAAGAATAACTTATTTTCTTTTACTGTAAAAGTAGTAAATTCGTTGCATTATATAAGGAAAATCATGTGCTGCCCACAAATCAAATTTCTATATTTATATTGTTGCATATATTTTTTATATTTATACTGTTAACTGTTTAGTTTGATATGTGAATATGAAATATATTTTAATTTTAAATTACCATCTAAATGTACGTGTTTCAGTTTTAGAGTATTGTTATCCGTGTTGAATTAAAATTGTAAGACACTGTTTTGTTTTTCAAAATAACAAAATGAAAAGACACAGGTGTTATAGATGCAAATATTTCATCTATTTCTTTATATGTTTTATTTGTGTTTTAGTCTTCTAAGAATCTTTCCTGAGATTCTTTTTCACATTTTATCCGCAGGCCTTCCAAAACACACAGCCAACAAATCTTACAACAGATGAATAATGTATGACTTCCCCATGATAGCAAATAATCGCATTAAAATCATGCTCCTTATATAAATAAAACATGACTTGCAGTTAAATATTCTTTCTTAAAAATATATTTTTTTATGAAATGCTCATCAAAATTCAAAATCTCATTTTTGTGCTTTGATTTTAAAATGTTAATGTTTTGCTGACTGCGCTTTTCAATGAAATTAAGAAACATATTTAAGATATTCTTCTTTGCTCATAAATTTAAATTAAATATTATAATTTAATAAATTACCGGGTATTTTTTTTAATTCTGGAGTTTAAGTTAATGACTTTATTTAAATCTAAACGTGTTTCATACTTCAAGACAAAAATAATTTGTAAAGGAATAATTATCAATGTAGTTTTGCCATGCGTGTTTCTAAACTGAGATGGAGCTATTAATATGTGCATAATCTTGAAATGCAATTAAGGTTATAATGCACTTCTAAAATTACATACATGATATATGCCATTTAAAGAAACCATGATATATGCCATTTAAAGAAACTTTATCACGACAAATTTCTTATGTATTAATTAGTCTCTAGGAGTGCTCTTATTTAACATTTTACAGTTCGATTTTCAGATCATTTACCTACCACCACAATAGGTGCTTGAGAAATTGCTAGTATGAAACTGATTTTAACTGCTAGTTATAATGTTAGTATAAAATCGTACCCCATGTTATTGAATAGTTTTTTATCACATAATATAAATTCACAGAATGCAAATTTTAAAATTTTAAATTTCATTTTTATTTTTTTATAGTAACTCGATTGATATGAAATATTAATTTTAATGTTAGGTGTTTAAGCATAGTTGACCTATCATGTGTGTGAAAATATGTGTGTGTGTGTCAGTGAGCCTGTGGAGACGATATCTGACGAACGAATAGAGCGATTTGAACGAAATTTGGTACACAAATTACAATCTGTGAATACTGCAAGCCTATTGTTTTCAAATGCAATCGAATGTTCCGAAACTCTCTAAATTTTTGAGTGAAATAAAAAAATCAAAACCTTTACTAAAGTTAATAAATCAAATTTAATAAATTAAAAACGTTAATAAAATTGAAAGACATTTCTTAAGTAATTTTTGATTAGAAAACGATTGACATAAACTTTAGATCGCTAGCACGAACCGTTCTCGAGAGAATGCATAATTTTCAAATAAATTTATCAAAAAGTCACATAAAAATATTAAATATTGTGAAATGTTCACGTTTCATATGTAATATCATGCGATACATTTGGTTACATCATTCTCGGGGATCTAGTCCGCTCCATTCATGGGAAAATGAAGTTTGGGTTTTAATTTCGTACTTGAACGCCAATATAGTCATTTATCTGCTATAAGTAGAACATAACTTTTGGCAAGATTTTGGCAACGAATTTGACGAATGTCGCCAAATTGGCGACTTTATAAATATTGCTAAATTAACAAAACGTCGCCAAATTGATGAAAATGACACTAAATCAATAAAAATGACAATTAATTGACGACAATACAATATTATGGAAATAATATAAGAATCTATGAGTACTATAAGAATAGCCTATATTTCCATACGTAACGTTTGGATAAAAAAAATTGACGAATTTTTCGGAATATCTGCAACTTGGTGACTTTTAAATGTTGACAAATTGAAGAAAATGACATCCAATTGATAAAAATTCTCCAAATTGATGAAACTGACGCCGAATCAATGAAATGACGATTAATTGATGAAAGTTTAATATCTTGAAAATGACGTAATAGACTATAAGAATAACCCATTTCTCGGTCCGTCCGTCCGTAGTGCTTAAAGAGAAATTTAGAGGAACGTCGCCATGTTGGCGACTATTTTAAATGTTGCCAAAGTGACAAAAATATTGTGAAATTAATGAAAATGACACTAAATGAGAAGTAGTATCGCAAATTATGATTAACGTCATATGACGGGCATATATTCGTTTAAGAAATGCTCATCTCTCTGTTTGCTTGTAACACTTGCTGATGTATTTGGCAAACTTGGCGAATAATCTAGAAAAGTATCGCCAATTTGACGATATTTCGTCCCAGTTTGACAAAAATTTCGTCAAAATTACAAAAATGAATCCAAATTAAAGAAAATGACGTCCAACTGGTAAATTGTTATTGTAACTGGTAAACTGGTAAAAAATTAACTGGTAACTGGTAAGTTGTCATCCGGAAAATCCCCAAATGTACAATTTAACGTTAAAACACAGTATCGTGGATCTTATACATTACTTTTGACTGCAAAAATAGTAACTTTATTGCATTATATGAGGAAAGTTATGTACTGTCCATATCAGATTTTTTTCACTTTACCTATAATATATAGTGAAGTATAGGTAATGTATTGGAATCGTGTCGAAAATTGTAACTCGAGTTTTCGAGTCTAGACGTTACAAGAATTCTAAAATCCGAAAAATAGTTTTAACGTCACATATATGTGTGTGTCTATCTATGCGATGTATGTATCCACTTAAGCTAAAAACTAAAAGATTAATTTGATGAATAAGTACCTTATATAAGTATATATGAATAAGTACCTTAAAGATAGTGACGCTGATAGATTTTGGTGCAATTCAGTAAAAAAAAAAACATGTCTTTTACGGTGATATGGTCCACAAGAATTGCATGTATCCATTCCAGCTGAAAAACTAATTGACCAAATTTTACAAAATTCGGTAGATAAATCACTTGTGGATGATTTTGGTACTGATTAGATTTTGGTGTGATTTTAAGAAAAATAAAATCTTTTTATGCGAAGTGGCCCGCAAAAGTGGTTAAAATATTAAATAAAAGATTACGTATGCTAAAATGTATCAATTAAATACATGTTTATTGCGTAATATTTGAAGACGGAAATAATAAGATTTTCCCCAATTATAAATCTAGGGCTAACCGTTCTTGAAATATTATAGTTTTTCAAATTTTCAACATATCGCCTTTGAAAGTACTTTTAGTTGCCAAATGGAAAAGTAAATTGAATTTAGTCTGGGAATGTAGTGTAATTTAAAGCAATTATCCATGCTATTTTGTGCAATTGTATTTAATGCAAAGAATTGAGAAAGAAATGAGAAAAAATTAATTTGTGTCTGTTGTAAAAGTCATGTGCTGCCTACATCAGATTTCAGAATTATTGGGATTCGAACGTTTATGGGATTCCTTCTGGAAAGAAAGTTCATTGAGGGAAAAAATGTAGAAAAATTGCACAGCACAAAAACTAGTTTAAGAAATGAAACCCTGTACAATTATCAACAACATATGAAGAATAATAAGCTCATAAAAGATCTTAAATTTTTCCGTATATTATATACAGGATCAGATGTTAATAATAATGTGTCTCTACGTCTGGTTTCACTATGCGGCAGGAGTTAGTAATCATGGAATAATCGTTGAATTGATGGAATATCTTATTCCAATGTTTTCTTATTTTTGTAGTTTTTTATGTTACTTGCCTTGTAAATCGTTTCCTGAATATTACATATAACTTCACCCGATATTTTCTATAAACTTGTTTCCGTATAGAGACGCTTTTACCAATTGAAAGTGTTTCCTAAGGGGACCATAGAAAAAGTTTTACACCCTATTAAAAAAAAAGCACTACTCATCGGGAAAAAAAAATAATATGACATAATTTCTCATTTAATTTGAACAAACCTTTATATTGAAAGTGGAAGGCCCAAACCCTTCAGACTCATTCGTGGACACAGTGGTTTATATTGGTAGCGTCTTATTCCAATTGCCAAAGCACAAAAAGCGAGTTCAACTATGAAAAACCCTGTATAACCTATATAACTGCAATTTTTTTTATTATAAACATTTCACTCCTAAATAAAACCTCGATTAAGAATCAAATTTTTTCACAATACTATCGTTCAACAACTTTTCGTTCTAAACAAGTTTTAAATATATTTTCCATTTTATCCTTTTAAAACCTATCATTAGTTTTCCGCTTTCTATATGTTGTATTTCGCTTATAAATGCCCCACATTTGCTTGTTTTATTTCAACTAAAGCACCCAAATACATCTTCCAAAGTTCTCTAATAGATGCTTTGAAATTTGATTGAGGGTTTTGCCTGCTATTAATCTTCTCCCATAATCAATTGTCTCTTGACTTTAACTCAGTTATCTGAATGGCACTGAATCTTGCAAGAGTTTCCAAAAGTCTGGTAGTAAAATGGAATTTCCAGTCTCTTTTAAAGTGTCAAACTGTAGTATATTAATTTCTGAATTTATCATCTTGGGCTAATAAGTTCTTTTCAAATTAAAAGCAGTTCGTTGTTTTAGAGAGCTTTTAACCGGAGGTTGATTATAACTCTTTACTGTAGCCATAAATTTCCCTTTATCAGTTTAAAAATAAATAACTGTCTTAAATTAAGTTAGCCCATATGTATGTACAAAAAGTATTGATTTCAAATTTTGGGTCGTTCAGTCAATAAATATTTTCCGTCTGATATACACTCTCCTATCCTGCCATCGAAAATCCTTTTATACCTGTTTTTAAAAATTGCACCTTTGAAAAAACATTGTATACTGACACACACACACACACACATATATATATATATATATATTATATATATATATATATATATATATATATATATTATATATATATATATCATATATATATATATATATATATATATATATATTATATATATATATATATCATATATATATATATATATATATATATATATATATTATAGGTATGCCAAATTAGATAAGATCTGACTATCGTACCAAAGCTGAATGTTAAATCAGAATTAAATGCGTTGCACTTATACACAGGGTGTCCCAAAGGTATTGAAACGTGTTTTTATTATTTACCTGTTGGAGATAAGTGGACAATGTATATTGCAAAAACGTTGAAAGTAAGGTAGGAAATCAGACTATGTTAATGAAATTGTCCTCCCATTAATTTTGAAAAAGTTACACTTTTTAAAATTTTATACAACCCGCTTATACAAATTTGGTCAATAAGATTATTTTTTTATTTTTAATGTAACAGGATCATTAAAATAACCGCATATCTGTATCTTAAAAATTGAGCGAGTAATATTTAATTCAAAATTGAATATTGTGAATGGGAGCCATATATCATATTAGAAAGATAAATTTGTGACTTATTACACAAAAGATAAAACTAGATAATACAGAGGATATCAAACCGCTTAGTGAGTATTACTGCTTTATATGATCTCTGTCTGCGTAATGAATTATTTAGATGCATTTATGATAAAAAATTTTGACACATATTAAAGTATTTTGATCTAAACAATTTACATCGTCAATTTGTATATGATCCCTATATTCATTGATGAAACAGTCTTTCACATGGTACGGAAAAGTGGCATAGGTCAGATGCTTTCCTTTATCATAATTCAGTTGATTTTAAAGATACAGATATGCGGTTTTTTTAATGATCTTGTTGCATTAAAATAAAAAAATTCTGATTGAATTTGTTTAAAGGGGTCGTATAAAAATTTTAAAAGTGTAACTTTTAAAAAATTAATTGCAGGACTATTTCATTAACGTAGTCTTATATCCTAGCTTACTTTCAACATTTTTTCAAATTTACATTGCCCACTTATCTCCAACAGTTAAAGAATTAAAGAGTGTTTCAAACTTTTTGGGACACCTTGTATATTGCAGAAGACTTTTATATTGTTAAGACTGACATATATTGCAGAATTATTGTCTAATCCCCATCGGAAAGATCTTTCAATTATCTTTCAAATACATTTTGTACGAAATTTGTATTATCAGTAGACGAATTTTCGGCAATTTTTATATGAAGTATATACTTTTAGTGTTTTGAAAAGGTAATTGATTTTAAAATTACGATATAAAAAAATTGACTGACAATCCGATCATTATAATTTGACAGCAGCTTATTTCAATATTACCCATTACTACAAAACATGTTTTTCCTGGAGCCAACCGTTCTAATTATACATGTTACTTTCCTTATATATACATAATAAGGAAAATATTGTGACGGGGTCGAAATTCGAATTCGAGTTTTCGACGGGAGAGCACATTTCAAGCATCCCTGATCGCGAATCAAACATTTTTGAGGTGATGTCTCTCTCTCTCTATCTCTCTCTGTGTGTGTGTAGGTGTGTGTGTGTGTGAAAGTATGTGTGTGTGTGTGAAAGTATGTGTGTGTGTGTGAAAGTATGTGTGTGTGTGTGTGTCAGTGAGTCTGTGAAGACGATATCTCACGAACGAATGGAGCGCTTCGAATGAAATTTGGTACAAAAATCACACTCTGTGAAGACTGGAAGCCTATTGTTTTTATGCGTAATCGCATGTTCAGAACCTCATTAAATTTTTGAGTGAAATTTTGAAAAAATCATAAAAATCAAAACTTTTAATAAAGTTACGCAAATAGACATTTCTTATGTAATTTTTAATTAGTAAACGATTGACATAAACTTTAAATCGCTAGCATGAACGGTTCTCGAGATATTGCACATTTCAAAAATAAATTTATCAAAAAATCCCATAAATTAAATAAAATCTATTAACTGTTGAGAAACATTTTCACTTTTCGTATGTAATATCATGCGATAAATTTGGTGACATCATTCTCGTGAATCTATAATTCGTTCTATTCATGAGAAAAGATAATTTGAGTAATACTTTTGCATTTGAACGTCAATTATCATTTATATGCTATAAGAATAACTTACTTCTCCTTCCATAATGCTTGGAGAGATTTTGGCGACGAGTGGAGACGTTAAATCAATGACGTTTTGATGATGTTAAATCAATGAAAATGACAACTGATTGAATTAAATATCTTGGAAATTTCAAATCCGAAAATTCAATATCTGGGAAATTATATAAGTATCTACTAGAAGAAAAACCTATTTTTTTACTGTAAAAGTAGTAAATTCATTGCATTATATAAGGAAAGTCATGTGTTGCCCATATCAGATTTTTTCTAATCTAATGATATATCTCTCATTTTTAACAAGTCTGAGAAATCCGCAAAAAGTCAAGACCGAAAATTCTTCCCCGCAAAGTGCATTTGAAGTAAAATCATGAAAAAAGAGGAAAATACCCTTTTTACTTTCCTCATATACAATAATGTATACGGAAAGTATTGTGACGGGGTCGAGAATTCGAATTGAAATTTTTGACGGGAGAACACGTTTCAAGCATCCCTGATCACGAATAGAACATTTTTAAAGTGATGTGTGTGTGTGTGTGTGTGTGTGTGTGTGTGTTTGTCTCAGTGAGCCTGTGGAGACGATAACTGACGAACGAATGGACCGATTCGAATGAAATTTGGTACAAAAATTACAATCCGTAAATCCGTAAACACTAGAAGCCTATTGTTTTTATATGCAATCGAATGTTCAGAACTCCCTAAATTTTCGAGTGAAATTTTCAAAAATCAACAAAAAATCAAAACCTCTAATAAAGTTACGCAAATTGACATTTCGTATGTAAATTGTCATTATAAAAAGATTGACATAAATTTTAGATCGCTAACATGAACCGTTCTTGAGATATTTCGCATTTTAAAAAAAAATTGTCAAAAAATCTTATAAAATAAAAAAGTATATATTTCCTTTTGAGAAACATGTTCATTTTTCATATGTAATACCACGTGATAAATTTGGTGACATCATTCTCGTTCCATTCTCGTTCCATTCTTGTTCCATTCTCGTCCCATTCATGAAAAATTTACTTTGAGTAATACTTTTTTATTTGAACGCAAATATATATAGTCATTTATCTGCTGTAAGAATAACTTATTTTTCATCCATAACGCTTGGCAAGATTTTGGCTACGAAATTAGTGGAATATAGCCAACTTGGCGACTTTTTTAAATGTTGCTAAATTGACGAAAAACTCGCCAAATGGATAAAAATACGCTAAATCAATGAAAGTGACAACTCATTGACGAAAATTCAATATCTTGGAAAGAATATAAGTATCTACTATAAGAATAACATATTTTTAAATGTAAAAGTAATAAGTTAATTGCATTATATATGGAAAGTCATGTGCTGCCCACATCAGATTTCTTAAAGAAGGCCTGGTGGTTACTTCCAAAGTCATTGGAAGATCAAGTAATTGTCTTTGAAACCAGTTAAGCAGCTTATTTTTGTATGTATGCTGTAATTTATTTTATTCCCTTTTGTGTGTATACTGTAATCTATTTTTAAAATTATAATTTTTACATAATTTGATTGTTATTTTGTGAAAACTTCGTTAGAAAGTTAAATATGCATTTATATGCCTTATTTTGTTACAGTACAGTTGTTTAGTTACATAAAAATTAATCTATACAATTAATTAACACATTCTATTATTAAAATTATACTAATAGTTTAGTGAAAACTAAGGACAGTAGAGATACAAAGCATATATCCTATTTTTTTACAAATGATTCAAAATAGATTCATTACACGCTATGTAAAATTATGTTGTATTATGCAAATGAATACAGCGTTAATTTTAAGTACGAAGTTATATTACAGCTTTTTAAAGAGAAAATTGTGGATAATATGCATTATAAATTGCTGTATTTAATAAATCTATAATACGTACTAATTTATAAGTATTATCACGAATTTTATTCATTAAAATTGATGTTTCTAAACACAAAGAAATAAATCAGATTTGAAATTCTAAATTTTAGAAGTGTTAAAATTAGAATAATTTATTTTACCTTAAAACAATAAACATTAAGACAATTGCTCAGGATTTTACTAAGGATACCATCATTTTTTCTCTTTAATGATTTGGTCAGTTCCTGGCTTGAGTATGAGACTGTGGTGTGGAAGGCTTTCAATGTTAGTCATGCAAACGAAATTATTCAAAATAAATTCCTGAGATATCTTTATTATAAGAAAACTGGTATTTTCTGTTATACCTTACCTGCTGCTTTCCTTCTTGGTATGTTTAATGTTAAAAGTTTACAGAGCAGAAGGGATTTCATTTTATTTTTATTTTTTTGGAATATTTTCAACAACAGAATTGATACTCTCCTGTCTTGGGAAGGATCGGGTTTCATGTTTCCCAGCATTCAACCAGGAGCACGTGTTTATTTTCTGAAATGAATTTGAGTACGAATATTAGTTTTTATTGTGTGATAAGTAATTTTTGTAAACTATACAACAGCTTACCCAATAATCTTGATATTTATTATTCATCGGAAATGGATTGCAAAAATTATTCGTTGTAAATACTTTATATTTTAATGTATTTATTCACATGCAGGTGCTTTCAAAAATCATTTGTTGTTAATAGTTTTCATTTTAATGTATTTTATTATATTTTAATCTGTATATTTTGTATTATATTTTATCTTGCACACTGTTACTGTTACTTTGTCCTGTAGCTTGAATTATTTTAAATAAATAAAAAAAACATAAACTTATACATTTGAATCTAAAAGACTTAGTGACATTAAATATACATGACTACATGTTTAATGTGTATATTTTGTTATATAATTTTATTTCATTTTATTTCATTTATTTGTAGTATTTTGATAATGCTATATATCATGGGGGTACAAATTAAAAACAATTTTGAGAAAAAATATTAAACATTTTTTGAAGGTTCAATTGCCCTATTCCCCTTTAGTTATTTTTCCAATGTTCTAGAGTGTTTGTAGCGTTGTTGAGTAGGGCTTATTCAGATATGAAGAGATAACTTTAACAACGTAAAAATTTATTAACAAATTAAAACGCTTATCTTAGTTTACGTAATAACGTAAAAACCATGTCCTGCGACAATAATATTTGATAGTACATATACAATTCCGTACTGATTTTTTGTTCCAGCCTCTCTACTGTAACCATTCATCTCATTCTCTTATATACTCAGCACGTCCACCAGTTACGGTTCACAGTTACATTTTTACCTTAAGGTTAATTTACAGTTACTTTAAGTAAAATTATTTACCAACAAAGTTCGTATCATATTTAAATTGTTCAGAAAATAAATGTTAATTGTGTCATCTTAATTTCTTGTTGCTAATAAAAAATAATATTTTTTGTTCAGTAATATCGTTTTGGGATTTTTGAGGAACAGCGTTAACATATGTTTAAAAAACCCCATAAAAACCGGAAAAGAGACTTGAAGAGAGCTTTTGAAGTCTCAAAGAGAGCTCTCTCTCTCTCTGTCTTTGAAAAATCCCAAAAGTACGATTATTTAAATTTCATCTTTTAGCTGGCATTGAATGGAATTAAAAGCAGGAAATAAATCATTTATCCTGTATCAGACCGGGCGTTTTTTGAAAAATTTAGATAATGATTTCAATTAATCTCTGCATTCAATATTGGACAAAGCCAGAACATTTTCTAATATATATATAATTTATTTATTTATTTATGTATGTATTTATCATAATGATGTATGTAGTATATTATTTTTCGAACTTCTATTTGGGATAATAAAAAAATAATGTAACAAGATATTTAGTTTCACGATATTAAATTTAGTCATATGTAATAACAGTGCTAGTAAACGTAAATAAATGTTCAACTCATAATCCATCAGTGATCATAGATCATAACCCTTGGACCATGGTTTCACTGTCATCCCCGCTCGTGAACGTTTTGTAGGCCCAGGCATTAAGCTACGAGCACATACATTCTTATTCTGAGGATTTAATTTTTCTGATAGATGTATTATATTTTCGAGTCCAAAAACGGGTTAGCATGTTTGCAGCCCTGCTCTCCGTTAAAATTTTAAGCGCTCATGAATACAGTAAATCGGTTTCTGTCCTATAGTAGGACATTACATAAAAGTAAAAGTACTAGCAGTTTCTAAGGAAATATTTTTGTTTCTGGACAACCGTGTGGATTGTTGATTTTGAACATTTTTATTATTTGGATGAATCATTCTATAAGGATAAAATATGTTATTTTTGTATTTTTGCCAAGCTTTTCCTTGAATCTTGTCAGTAGTTCTTTCTACAACATAATATTTTTAATGTAAAAATGTTATGGCTTTTATCAAAGTTATATCTACATTTGAAAACGTCTAAATTTTGCATGATGTTGAGTTGTAATCGGTTTTCATTCCAACATTCCCCACATCACTTAGATTAATTTGATAAAAATTAGATAATAACTATTATTACAAAATTCGCTTGCGCAGTTTGATATGTCATAGTCAATAATCAAAATATAAAATTGCAATTTTAATTTGGACATATGAAATTGCTTATGGATATTTTGTGTATAGTAAATATTGCGAAATGCGCAAACACATGATGCGTATCGCACTGACCGCCATTCAGAAACCTGAACCTCATGTTCATAGCCATTTAACATTTAATTTATGTCAAATTTAACTTCAACCAATTTAATTGTTTTGAAGTTATAGCAAACAGCATGAGTATACTGTTTATGACATATGATTTAAAAAAAAAATCTGATGTGGGCAACATATGACTTTCCTTATATTATTCAATGAATTTACTACTTTTACAGTAAAAAATAGGTTTTTCTTATAGTAGATACTAATATTATTTCCAAGATACTGAATTTTCGACAATTAGTCGTCATTTTCATTGATTTAGCGTCATTTTTATCCATTTGGCGAGATTTTTGTTAATTTGGCAACATTTCAAAAAGTCACCTCCGCCAAATTCGACGCCAAAATCTCGCCAAGCGTTATAGATGAAAAAATCAGTTATTCTTATAGCAAACAAATGACTATTGGCGTTCAAATACAAAAGTATTACTGAAAGTATCTTTTTCCATGAATGGAACGAGCTAGATCCACGAGAATGATGTCACCCAATTTATCGTATGGTATTACATATGAAAAGTGAACATGTTTCTCAATAGGAAATATTTGTTTTTATTTTATATGACTTTTTGATAATTTTTTTAGAAAAATGTGCAATATCTCCTGAACGGTTTGTGTTAGCGTTCTAAAATGTATGCCAATCGTTTTCAAATGAAAAATTACATAAGAAATGTTTATTTGCGTAACTTTATTAGTGGTTTTGATTTTTTGACGATTTTTTCAAAATTTTATTCGAAAATTTAAAAGGGTTCTGAAAATTCGATTGCGTATAAAAACAATAGGCTTCCAGTGTTCACGGATTGTGATTTTTGTACCAAATTTGGTTCGAATCGGTCCATTCGTTCGTCAGTTATCGTCTCCACAGGCTCACTGACATACACACACACACACACACACATATATATTTTCACACACACATCACTTCAAAAATGTTTTATTTGTGATCAGAGATGCTTGAAACGAGCTCTCCCGTCGAACACTCGAATTCGAATTTTCGACCCGGTCACAATACTTTTCTTATGCATTATGTATATAAGGAAAGTAACATGTCCGTTTTCTTCATATTACTATGCTATTCTAAATCTGTGTCCAATTTTGTGTTAATCAATTTAGTAGTTTTACTGTACAGCAATTTAGTGCAAAGGGCGCATGCGCATATTGTGCATGACACAGTCTACATTGCTATGTTGATTTAATAATCGTGCAATCATCTGTATTTGTAAAAAATATATACGTCTCAATCTGTTTAATAATTTCGGCGAAAAAGCATATGAACCTGTTTTGAAGATATTGATCAATCGAGAGACTAACAGCCAGACTGTTAATTAATGATTGGTAAATTTGTCACATGTTTTCACAGATTTTTAATTTGATTAAATATATTTTTAATTTGAAGGAATATATTTTTAATTTGGACAAACTGATTTTTATTTGAACAAATAAGTTTTTAATTGAATAAAGAAATTTTTAATTTGCAAAAATGGATTTTTAATTTGAGCTAAAATTATATTCGTAACAATAACTTACTTTCATGAAGAAAGGAAATAAAAGTGATAAACCTATTAACTATTTCTTCAATAATAAATCCGGTTGAAGAGCAGCATTTTAATATGTCACATCCTATATCTTCTTTACCTATTATTATGTTATTGAAGTTTAAAAGCAATTCAGAAAAAAAAGCTCCGTGATTAAGTCTATCAATAAAATGACCTAGTAGAAAACAAAGTAAAAAAGATTAAAGATTTACTTCAGCCAATAGATAAAATCTTATTTATTAAGATCAACAAAAATAAACTTTAATGGTATTAAAGTAGAGGTTTGCAAACAGGAAAAAATAACCAATTCCGAGGAAAAGTTCGTAGAAAACTTTTGTATTTTTTCCTACATTTTTCGTAATATCCTTAAAAATAATTTATTCGAGATATTTTTATATAATTTAAATAATAATTTAAATAAATGGGTGATATAACGAAATCATACAAAAGTAGTCTTTAAGCACCTCACTATCTTTGTAAGTAAGGAATTATGAATGTGCATGTGAAGTCAACCTATAGTGCAGTTGTTAAGAACGTATACACACACACACACACGCATGCATATATATATATCTATATAAATAAAAATGAAAATCTGTCTGTCTGTCTGTCTGTCTGTCTGTCTGTCTGTCTGTCTGTCTGTCTGTCTGTTTGTCACACCATCACGGGAGAATGGCTATTTAGACGATATTTTTTCTACCAATTTATTTGAAGCAAATGATATCATGTCGCTTAGCAACGGATTTAAATCCAATGTGTTTATGCGGCAGACGATTTTTATTAAATCCTTTCCGATTTGAATAATGAAGATATGTATATAAAATAAATTTCATTGCCATTTCATTTTGGACTGGATAATATCAATTATACTCTTCAGGTTTAAACATTATTATTATTGATATTTTCCGGAATTATTGATTCAGGGATTATTGATATTTTTAAGTTATTACGCCATTGTTTTATTGCGGCAAAAATTGCTGACACACGCATATTGTACGTTGTACGAGTAATCTTCTAGGAATGCACGGGTATATCTTCTAACCTACGAGAATATAAGTAGTACAGGTATATTGGCATATATTTTGACATATATTGGCATATATATTGGAATCAAGTACAGTCTTCTGGTATGAAGATTAAGGGGATTAATTATATATTCAATTTATTACGTCGTCTGTTGTATTTTACCAAAAAACATTTGTGACTCATATTGCAAAACAGGTAATCTTCTACTAATAATCGGACATTATAAGTAGTGCGTGTATATCTTCCCATATAATTTTAGCACTTTAATTTTGACATATATTGGAATAAATGACTGTCTTCAGATTTAAAGATTACGGGTTTATTGGTATTTTCAATTTATACACGTAATCTACTAATACAGGTTATATTTTCTAATATTCGCGTATATAATTAGTACGGGTCCCATACAATTTTAACGCTTTTATTTTGCATATATTGATTCAATTTCATATTTTTTTTTTATATTTGCTCACATAAGGGGTCCAAGATGCTTTATTCTTCAGATATGTCCATGAAGATAATTTTATATAGCGAGAACAGAGATTCTTAAACTTCTTTTTAGGAGCATTATATTAAATATTTTAACAGAATATTTTGATTAAACATGTCATTTAGTATACTATAAGAATTTGGGCATGATTATGAATTTCAAGTTTCTTTATATTACGAGTATATACTCCGTACGAAGAACGGGTATGCTGCTAGTATATATATATATATATATATATCTATATAAATAAAAATGAAAATCTGTCTGTCTGTCTGTCTGTCTGTCTGTCTGTCTGTCTGTCTGTCTGTCTGTTTGTCACACCATCACGGGAGAACGGCTGAACCGAATTTGATGAAATTTTGTGGGTAGCCCAGAAATAGCCCCACTTAAAATTATATCCGTGTTTTGAGTTTCTACGACCAGTGGTTCTCGAGATATTAGTAAAAAACGAAATTTTCGTTTGTCTCATCATCACGGAAAAACGGCTGAACCGAATTTAATGAAATTTGGTGAATAGCCTTGAAATATCCCCCCATAACTTTTGTTCCAGTTTCGAGTTTCTAAGACCTGGGGTTGTCGAGATATTAATGAAAAACGGAACTTTTTCCTAGGAGTTCTACTCCCTAACTCCGTGGTTTATCCAAACGAAAAGCTTGAAAATCGTTTGAAAGTGAATTAAAATTTAATCTCTGAGTTTGATGGGAGATTTTTTGCGTTAATTAGTCACTTTCTGAAAACATGAATTGTTTTAAACATTATTTAAAGGGGAAATCTATCTCCATGGTTCATGGTTTATTTAAAACAAGCTTTTATGGAACAATGAGAAGTATAGAGAAATCAAAATCTTTATTTAATTTCGCAGTTTATGTTATAAGACATGACATATTTAACATGTTATAAGATTCTATCTTATATCATGTTACTCAGAAACGCAATTAAATTAAATCTGTCTGTTAATTTTAATAATTATTTTTTCGATTTGAATAATAAATAAATGGATATAAAAATATATTTTAGAAAAGAACAATTTGATTTTTCTTATAGCATTTTTGACTGGATAATATCAATTACGGTCTTCAGGTTTAAAAATTATTATTATTTATATTTTTGGGGATTATTGATTCAAGGATTATTGATATTTTCAAGTTATTATGCAATTATTTTATTATGACAAAAATTGTTTAAACTCATATATTGTATGTTGTACGAATCTTCTACAAATACACGTGTATATCTTTTAATCTACGAGAATATAAGTAGTACAGGTATATTGACATATGTTTTGATATATATTGGCATATATTGGAATCAATTTCGACCTTCTGGTATAAAGAGTACGGATATTATTGATCTTTTCAATTTATTACGTCATCTCTTTTATTTTGGCAAATATTTTTGAGACGCATATTGTAATACGGGTAATCTTCTACTAACACATTGGCATATTTTCTGATCTGCGACAATATAATTAGTACGGGGTTGCATATATTCATTCAATTCCTATTTTTTCTTCTGTAAATTTGCTTACAAAAGGGGGCAGGATGTTTTATTCTTCAGATCTGATCGTGAAGATAATTTTGCATAGTGAGAACATATATTCTTAAACTTCTCTTTAGGAGCAATAAATTTAATATTTTAACATAATTTGCACATGATTGCGAACTTTAAGTTTCTTTAAATTATACACTCCGTACGAATAACGGGTGTGCTGTTAGTGGTTAATAAATTTTAACATTTTAGGAGGATATATCATGTTGCTCGGCATCGCAATTAAATTAAATGTGTTTGTTAATGTTTTTATTATTTTTTTTCGATTTAAATAATAAATAAATGGATAAATGGATATAAAAGTATATCTTATGAATGGACGGTTTGATTTTTCTTTTAATTATATTAATTTCTGACTGCGTACATCAATTTCATTTATTTTGGCAAAGAGTTTTCAAGCTTATATCGTATTTAGCTACTAAACTCATATATTGTGTTTAGCCAATAAATTCATATAGCCGATTGTTGAAACAGAAAAAGAGTAGAGCGGGTATATCTTCTAATACAATTGTAGTGTTTTCATTTAGTATATTGAAACGGGATAAGTATGTTTCATTCAGATCTGCAAATTCAAAGCTACGAATTTGGAGGGATATCGCTAATTTGACAACTTTTCTTAAACTTTGCCAAATTGACGAAAATGTCGCCAAATTGATATAAACGACACACAAACAGCTGCCATAAACCTTCGGGTTGGTCGTGTGGCTTGGGTCTTCTACATATCAATGAAAATTTTTTTTGTTTTGTTAGAAGAGAGTACTGAAATGATGTTTGGTTAGCATTTATCTGTCAGACCAACCATCCTACTTAGTAATACATTTAGCGAATTTTTAAAATGTCACCAAATTGATAAAAATGTTTTCAAATCTATAAAAATATCTTGAAATTGATAAAATTGCGCTACATAAATGATATTAATTGTTTTTTGTTAGGGGATAGTATTGTGATGATATTTCGTCAATTTGTCTCAAAGTGGAACTGTCAGTTCTACAGTCCCACTTGGCGATAAATTTGGCGATTTTTTAAAATGTCGCTAATTTGACGATACTGTCGCCAAATGTTCCATAGAAATATAACTATTTAGACGATATTTTTTCTACCAATTTATTTGAAGCAAATGATATCATGTCGCTTAGCAACGGATTTAAATCCAATGTGTTTATGCGGCAGACGATTTTTATTAAATCCTTTCCGATTTGAATAATGAAGATATGTATATAAAATAAATTTCATTGCCATTTCATTTTGGACTGGATAATATCAATTATACTCTTCAGGTTTAAACATTATTATTATTGATATTTTCCGGAATTATTGATTCAGGGATTATTGATATTTTTAAGTTATTACGCCATTGTTTTATTGCGGCAAAAATTGCTGACACACGCATATTGTACGTTGTACGAGTAATATTCTAGGAATGCACGGGTATATCTTCTAACCTACGAGAATATAAGTAGTACAGGTATATTGGCATATATTTTGACATATATTGGCATATATATTGGAATCAAGTTCAGTCTTCTTGTATGTAGATTAAGGGGATTAATTATATATTCAATTTATTACGTCGTCTGTTGTATTTTACCAAAAAACATTTGTGACTCATATTGCAAAACGGGTAATCTTCTACTAATAATCGGACATTATAAGTAGTACGTGTATATCTCCCCATATAATTTTAGCACTTTAATTTTGACATGTATTGGAATAAATGACTGTCTTCAGATTTAAAGATTACGGGTTTATTGGTATTTTCAATTTATACATGTAATCTACTAATACAGGTTATATTTTCTAATATTCGCGTATATAATTAGTACGGGTCCCATACAATTTTAACGCTTTTATTTTGCATATATTGATTCAATTCCATATTTTTTTTATATTTGCTTACATAAGGGGTCCAAGATGTTTTATTCTTCAGATATGTCCATGAAGATAATTTTATATAGCGAGAACAGAGATTCTTAAACTTCTTTTTAGGAGCATTATATTAAATATTTTAACAGAATATTTTGATTAAACATGTCATTTAGTATACTATAAGAATTTGGGCATGATTATGAATTTCAAGTTTCTTTATATTATATACTCCGTACGAAGAACGGGTATGCTGCTAGTATCTATATAAATAAAAATGAAAATCTGTCTGTCTGTCTGTCTGTCTGTCTGTCTGTCTGTCTGTCTGTCTGTCTGTCTGTTTGTCACACCATCACGGGAGAACAGCTGAACCGAATTTGATGAAATTTTGTGGGTAGCCCAGAAATAGCCCCACTTAAAATTATATCCGTGTTTTGAGTTTCTACGACCAGTGGTTCTCGAGATATTAGTAAAAAACGAAATTTTCGTTTGTCTCATCGTCACGGAAAAACGGCTGAACCGAATTTAATGAAATTTGGTGAATAGCCTTGAAATATCCCCCCATAAATTTGGTCCAAGTTTCGAGGTTCTAAAACCTGGGGTTGTCCAGATATTAATGAAAAACGGAACTTTTTCCTAGGAGTTCTACTCCCTAACTCCGTGGTTTATCCAAACGAAAAGCTTGAAAATCGTTTGAAAGTGAATTAAAATTTAATCTCTGAGTTTGATGGGAGATTTTTTGCGTTAATTAGTCACTTTCTGAAAACATGAATTGTTTGAAACATGATTTAAAGGGGAAATCTATCTCCATGGTTCATGTTTTATTTAAAACAAGCTTTTACGGAACAATGAGAAGTATAGAGAAATCAAAATCGTTATTTAATTTCGCAGTTTATGTTATAAGACATGACATATTTAACATGTTATAAGATTCTATCTTATATCATGTTACTCAGAAACGCAATTAAATTAAATCTGTCTGTTAATTTTAATAATTATTTTTTCGATTTGAATAATAAATAAATGGGTATAAAAATATATTTTTGAAAAGAACGATTTGATTTTTCTTATAGCATTTTTGTCTGGATAATATCAATTACGGTCTTCAGGTTTAAAAATTATTATTATTTATATTTTCGGGGATTATTGATTCAAGGATTATTGATATTTTCAAGTTATTATGCAATTATTTTGTTATGACAAAAATTGTTTAAACTCATATATTGTATGTTGTACGAATCTGCTACAAATACATGTGTATATCTTTTAATCTACGAGAATATAAGTAGTACAGGTATATTGACATATGTTTTGATATATATTGGCATATATTGGAATCAATTACGACCTTCTGGTATAAAGAGTACGGATATTATTGATGTTTTCAATTTATTACGTCATCTCTTTTATTTTGGCAAATATTTGTGAGACGCATATTGTAATACGGGTAATCTTCTACTAACACATTGGCATATTTTCTGATCTGCGACAATATAATTAGTACGGGGTTGCATATATTCATTCAATTCCTATTTTTTCTTCTGTAAATTTGCTTACAAAAGGGGGCAGGATGTTTTATTCTTCAGATCTGATCGTGAAGATAATTTTGCATAGTGAGAACATATATTCTTAAACTTCTCTTTAGGAGCAATAAATTTAATATTTTAACAGAATTTGCACATGATTGCGAACTTTAAGTTTCTTTAAATTATACACTCCGTACGAATAACGGGTGTGCTGTTAGTGGTTAATAAATTTTAACATTTTAGGAGGATATATCATGTTGCTCGGCATCGCAATTAAATTAAATGTGTTTGTTAATGTTTTTATTATTTTTTTTCGATTTAAATAATAAATAAATGGATAAATGGATATAAAATATATCTTATGAATGGACAGTTTGATTTTTCTTTTAATTATATTAATTGCTGACTGCGTACATCAATTTCATTTATTTTTGCAAAGAGTTTTCAAGCTTATATCGTATTTAGCTACTAAACTCATATATTATGTTTAGCCAATAAATTCATATAGCCGATTGTTGAAACAGAAAAAGAGTAGAGCGGGTATATCTTATAATACAATTGTAGTGTTTTCATTTAGTATATTGAAACGGGATAAGAATGTTTCATTCAGATCTGCAAATTCAAAGCTACGAATTTGGAGGGATATCGCTAATTTGACAACTTTTCTTAAACTTTGCCAAATTGACGGAAATGTCGCCAAATTGATATAAACGACACACAAACAGCTGCCATAAACCTTCGGGTTGGTCGTGTGGCTTGGGTCTTCTACATATCAATGAAATTTCTTTTTGTTTTGTTAGAAGAGAGTACTGAAATGATGTTTGGTTAGCATTTATCTGTCAGACCAACCATCCTACTTAGTAATACATTTAGCGAATTTTTAAAATGTCACCAAATTGATAAAAATGTTTTCAAATCTATAAAAATATCTTGAAATTGATAAAATTGCGCTACATAAATGATATTAATTGTTTTTTGTTAGGGGATAGTATTGTGATGATATTTCGTCAATTTGTCGCAAAGTGGAACTGTCAGTTCTACAGTCCCACTTGGCGATAAATTTGGCGATTTTTTAAAATGTCGCTAATTTGACGAAACTGTCGCCAAATGTTCCATAGAAATATAACTATTTAGACGATATTTTTTCTATTACAAAATTTGTATTATTTCAATTTATTTGAAGCAAATGATATCATGTCGCTTAGCAACGGATTTAAATCCAATGTGTTTATGCGGCAGACGATTTTTATTAAATCCTTTCCGATTTGAATAATGAAGATATGTATATAAAATAAATTTCATTGCCATTTCATTTTGGACTGGATAATATCAATTATACTCCTCAGGATTAAACATTTTTATTATTGATATTTTCCGGAATTATTGATTCAGGGATTATTGATATTTTTAAGTTATTACGCCATTGTTTTATTGCGGTAAAAATTGCTGACACACGCATATTGTACGTTGTACGAGTAATCTTCTAGGAATGCACGGGTATATCTTCTAACGTACGAGAATATAAGTAGTACAGGTATATTGGCATATATTTTGGCATATATTGGCATATATATTGGAATCAAGTACAGTCTTCTGGTATGAAGATTAAGGGGATTAATTATATATTCAATTTATTACGTCGTCTGTTGTATTTTACCAAAAAAAAATTGTGACTCATATTGCAAAACGGGTAATCTTCTACTAATAATCGGACATTATAAGTAGTACGTGTATATCTTCCCATATAATTTTAGCACTTTAATTTTGACATATATTGGAATAAATGACTGTCTTCAGATTTAAAGATTACGGGTTTATTGGTATTTTCAATTTATACATGTAATCTACTAATACAGGTTATATTGTCTAATATTCGCGTATATAATTAGTACGGGTCCCATACAATTTTAACGCTTTTATTTTGCATATATTGATTCAATTCCATATTTTTTTTTATATTTGCTTACATAAGGGGTCCAAGATGTTTTATTCTTCAGATATGTCCATGAAGATAATTTTATATAGCGAGAACAGAGATTCTTAAACTTCTTTTTAGGAGCATTATATTAAATATTTTAACAGAATATTTTGATTAAACATGTCATTTAGTATACTATAAGAATTTGGGCATGATTATGAATTTCAAGTTTCTTTATATTATATACTCCGTACGAAGAACGGGTATGCTGCTAGTATATATATATATAAATATATATATATATATATATATATATATATATATATATTTATATATATATATATCTATATAAATAAAAATGAAAATCTGTCTGTCTGTCTGTCTGTCTGTCTGTCTGTCTGTCTGTCTGTCTGTCTGTCTGTTTGTCACACCATCACGGGAGAACGGCTGAACCGAATTTGATGAAATTTTGTGGGTAGCCCAGAAATAGCCCCACTTAAAATTATATCCGTGTTTTGAGTTTCTACGACCAGTGGTTCTCGAGATATTAGTAAAAAACGAAATTTTCGTTTGTCTCATCATCACGGAAAAACGGCTGAACCGAATTTAATGAAATTTGGTGAATAGCCTTGAAATATCCCCCCATAACTTTTGTCCCAGTTTCGAGTTTCTAAGACCTGGGGTTGTCGAGATATTAATGAAAAACGGAACTTTTTCCTAGGAGTTCTACTCCCTAACTCCGTGGTTTATCCAAACGAAAAGCTTGAAAATCGTTTGAAAGTGAATTAAAATTTAATCTCTGAGTTTGATGGGAGATTTTTTGCGTTAATTAGTCACTTTCTGAAAACATGAATTGTTTTAAACATGATTTAAAGGGGAAATCTATCTCCATGGTTCATGGTTTATTTAAAACAAGCTTTTATGGAACAATGAGAAGTATAGAGAAATCAAAATCTTTATTTAATTTCGCAGTTTATGTTATAAGACATGACATATTTAACATGTTATAAGATTCTATCTTATATCATGTTACTCAGAAACGCAATTAAATTAAATCTGTCTTTTAATTTTAATAATTATTTTTTCGATTTGAATAATAAATAAATGGATATAAAAATATATTTTAGAAAAGAACGATTTGATTTTTCTTATAGCATTTTTGACTGGATAATATCAATTACGGTCTTCAGGTTTAAAAATTATTATTATTTATATTTTTGGGGATTATTGATTCAAGGATTATTGATATTTTCAAGTTATTATGCAATTATTTTATTATGACAAAAATTGTTTATACTCATATATTGTATGTTGTACGAATCTTCTACAAATACACGTGTATATCTTTTAATCTACGAGAATATAAGTAGTACAGGTATATTGACATATGTTTTGATATATATTGGCATATATTGGAATCAATTACGAACTTCTGGTATAAAGAGTACGGATATTATTGACCTTTTCAATTTATTACGTCATCTCTTTTATTTTGGCAAATATTTTTGAGACGCATATTGTAATACGGGTAATCTTCTACTAACACATTGGCATATTTTCTGATCTGCGACAATATAATTAGTACGGGGTTGCATATATTCATTCAATTCCTATTTTTTCTTCTGTAAATTTGCTTACAAAAGGGGGCAGGATGTTTTATTCTTCAGATCTGATCGTGAAGATAATTTTGCATAGTGAGAACATATATTCTTGAACTTCTCTTTAGGAGCAATAAATTTAATATTTTAACAGAATTTGCACATGATTGCGAACTATAAGTTTCTTTAAATTATACACTCCGTACGAATAACGGGTGTGCTGTTAGTGGTTAATAAATTTTAACATTTTAGGAGGATATATCATGTTGCTCGGCATCGCAATTAAATTAAATGTGTTTGTTAATGTTTTTATTATTTTTTTTCGATTTAAATAATAAATAAATGGATAAATGGATATAAAAGTATATCTTATGAATGGACGGTTTGATTTTTCTTTTAATTATATTAATTTCTGACTGCGTACATCAATTTCATTTATTTTGGCAAAGAGTTTTCAAGCTTATATCGTATTTAGCTACTAAACTCATATATTGTGTTTAGCCAATAAATTCATATAGCCGATTGTTGAAACAGAAAAAGAGTAGAGCGGGTATATCTTCTAATACAATTGTAGTGTTTTCATTTAGTATATTGAAACGGGATAAGAATGTTTCATTCAGATCTGCAAATTCAAAGCTACGAATTTGGAGGGATATCGCTAATTTGACAACTTTTCTTAAACTTTGCCAAATTGACGGAAATGTCGCCAAATTGATATAAACGACACACAAACAGCTGCCATAAACCTTCGGGTTGGTCGTGTGGCTTGGGTCTTCTACATATCAATGAAAATTTTTTTTGTTTTGTTAGAAGAGAGTACTGAAATGATGTTTGGTTAGCATTTATCTGTCAGACCAACCATCCTACTTAGTAATACATTTAGCGAATTTTTAAAATGTCACCAAATTGATAAAAATGTTTTCAAATCTATAAAAATATCTTGAAATTGATAAAATTGCGCTACATAAATGATATTAATTGTTTTTTGTTAGGGGATAGTATTGTGATGATATTTCGTCAATTTGTCGCAAAGTGGAACTGTCAGTTCTACAGTCCCACTTGGCGATAAATTTGGCGATTTTTTAAAATGTCGCTAATTTGAATTTGACGATACTGTCGCCAAATGTTCCATAGAAATATAACTATTTAGACGATATTTTTTCTACCAATTTATTTGAAGCAAATGATATCATGTCGCTTAGCAACGGATTTAAATCCAATGTGTTTATGCGGCAGACGATTTTTATTAAATCCTTTCCGATTTGAATAATGAAGATATGTATATAAAATAAATTTCATTGCCATTTCATTTTGGACTGGATAATATCAATTATACTCTTCAGGTTTAAACATTATTATTATTGATATTTTCCGGAATTATTGATTCAGGGATTATTGATATTTTTAAGTTATTACGCCATTGTTTTATTGCGGCAAAAATTGCTGACACACGCATATTGTACGTTGTACGAGTAATATTCTAGGAATGCACGGGTATATCTTCTAACCTACGAGAATATAAGTAGTACAGGTATATTGGCATATATTTTGACATATATTGGCATATATATTGGAATCAAGTTCAGTCTTCTGGTATGAAGATTAAGGGGATTAATTATATATTCAATTTATTACGTCGTCTGTTGTATTTTACCAAAAAACATTTGTGACTCATATTGCAAAACGGGTAATCTTCTACTAATAATCGGACATTATAAGTAGTACGTGTATATCTCCCCATATAATTTTAGCACTTTAATTTTGACATGTATTGGAATAAATGACTGTCTTCAGATTTAAAGATTACGGGTTTATTGGTATTTTCAATTTATACATGTAATCTACTAATACAGGTTATATTTTCTAATATTCGCGTATATAATTAGTACGGGTCCCATACAATTTTAACGCTTTTATTTTGCATATATTGATTCAATTCCATATTTTTTTTATATTTGCTTACATAAGGGGTCCAAGATGTTTTATTCTTCAGATATGTCCATGAAGATAATTTTATATAGCGAGAACAGAGATTCTTAAACTTCTTTTTAGGAGCATTATATTAAATATTTTAACAGAATATTTTGATTAAACATGTCATTTAGTATACTATAAGAATTTGGGCATGATTATGAATTTCAAGTTTCTTTATATTATATACTCCGTACGAAGAACGGGTATGCTGCTAGTATATATATATATATATATATATATATATATATATATATATATATATATATATATATATATATATTTATATATATATATATATATATATATATATATATATATATATATATATATATATATATATATATATATATATATATATATATATACATATATATATATATATATATATATATATATATATAAATATATAAAGCATAGTAAACATAAAAAATTAAAATTATTTCCACAGTTATCCACAGTTATCCTTTTTATCCAAAAGAACTGGAATTGATTGAGAATAAAAGTAAG
>OX578145.1:22975735-23253235 GCA_951213105.1 Amaurobius ferox | reverse complement strand
AGGAAATGAATAATATATATATTCTCAACATATTTAAATCATTTCTTTTTTTTTCTGAAAGCTTCATGTGTAATATATCTAACAATTATATTTTATATAAATTATTATTTGAAACTGCTAAAAACTTATAACGCTAATAAGTTATATGCATTTTCATTTTGTTCAAGATTTTAAAGTCCCTGTTGACTAAAGTTTCCAGTTAAGATTTTCTCTATTACAAAAAGATGAAATGAAGTATTTTATTTTTTCAGTTAATATTATTTTGCAGCTGTGTTTATGAGCATGCGCATGCTGAATTATCGTTTTTCCAGTTGCAGTGCCTTAAATTTTCACACTTGCTGCTTATATAGAAACTGTGGCTTTGCAATTGGAGATACCAGCATCCATGGATTGCCACTCTCCATGAGATATTTGGGGTATTTAACACAGGATATCCAATACCAATAGTTGCAACATGGAAACTTACGATGTGCTACAAATTGGATAAACTCTGTCGAGACCTACAATTTTTGCCTGACTATACAGTCGGCTTCAACTTACATGTATAGCTTCAACTTACATGTCGGCTTCAACTTACATGTATTAAGATGCACAAATCCACAATGGTCAATTTCATTTTTAGAAAGTTAATGAAAGTGAAAATACTGAATTTGTCTTCATAAAATTGTTCGCAAAACTATAGCACATAGCAAGTTTTCTTCATGTCGTTGCATGTAGTAGCAATTTTGTGTTAAAATCCGTTACAGCCCCTCATATCGATCCACAGATGCGTTTACTTGCAAAGGAATAAGAATCCTAACTTTTTAAACACCCCGTTTAGGAAGGTTTTACAGACAAACTGCTTGAAGTCCGAAATTATATAGTTAAATTGGAAAAATATCTTTTCTGATAACAATGCATATAATTGTTACTCGTAAAAGTGTCAATTCCTTGTTCTTTCTTGATAGAAGCAGCCATAAGAAAATTAGGTGCCTACAACTTTTTGAGGAAGTTATTAGACATCATCATTAAGTCAGGAGCAGTGTATACTGAGTGAAAAATAAAATACAACTGTCACTTGTATCATGTTTATTTCGATCAGATGCAAATGCCAGTTTGGTATGATCTATATATAGCAGTTATGTGGCGGTCACGCTCTTTGCAATATCCCAAGCAACATCCAGCTGCATGATCTTCTGGCGCATAATTTCAAATTTTAAACATCGCGTACACCAAATAATATATTGGTGGCACATAAAGTCACTGAATCGGAATCAGTTTCAGACCATTCAAGTAACACGCATTTGTGATCAAACGTCACTATTATAGTTTAAATTCGTTTCCAGAAATCAGGAAATGATTATCTTAGGAAATGATTTTCACATGACTCTGCAGTTTCCAGCATTTGAAGTTTTACATGTAAATAAATATTTGTTGTAATAGTGCTCAGAAATGTATTCCGAGAAATACGCGTTTTTTAATCATTACACTCTTTTGGTCTATGAAATGGCATTTCTCGTCAATTCATTCATCCTTCAACATTATTCGTGCATCATTCTTCAACATTATCATTGCAAATGTGCGTGTATCATTTTGACTTCCGAGATGTAGAAATGTGAACTTCCTTTTATCACTAACGATGCTGTCATTGTATAAGATACGTTTACCATTCTTTGTCACTCACGTAATACGCAGTAGTGATCGGACGACAATATCTTTCTATACCTATGCATCTTTTAATGCTGTCTAAGGAAACGATTTTAATATGACGCTGTTTCTTACAACATTTACAGCTTTAGAAGTAAATGTATGTTGCCTTATTGTCCAAAAATGTATTGCGATTTAAAAGTATTTTTTTTTCTTTACAGTCTTTTGATCTGAGTGAAATTCCACTTCTTATATTAAACAACGTTCCGGAACCTTTAATTTGACATTGTTACACTATAACACTTAGTTCTTAGGTTTCAAAAAGTGAACTTCTACACTTCTTCAAAGAAGACTTTGCATTCTATGTCATAAGTTATAGTTACATTTTATATCTGAACTCTAATCGCAACTTGTGATAGCGATATTTCCCAACTAATAGATGGAAACCAATTTTAGATTTTAGCATCATCAATGTATTTCCAATTTCAAAAATGATATTTTCCTCATAAAAATGTTTTCTACTTATTAAGCAGCCTCAATAATAACAAATATTGCACATATGCATTATATTGCACCGTTTCATTATGCAGCAGCTATAATATTGCAACTATGCATAGTATATTATGCCTCTATAATTACGAATATTGCATCTTGTGCATATTGGATCTTTTGAGAGCAATGTGCCATATTTTTATAAAATGTAATACGGTACCAATTATTTTCTGCTACAGATAATGGGCATTTCATATATATTTATCAATAAATGTTTCATTTGGTATTGCTGTATTGATTCAAATTCCTCTATCCTCCCGAATCTGACATTAATACCAAATTGTAATCCCAAATCTGAACAAAATTTTCGAAAACACTAGTATGTTTATAACTAATTATAATTCCTCATGAAAAACAAAACAACTATTTTACTTATAACGACACGAAGAAGATTGAATTGTTCTGTGTTTAAATTTATGTACCATACTTAGTATATTATGACTATTAACCTTGCCTTGCGTTTAAATATAGAGTATGTAAACACATTTTCTGTTCATCTTAGATGGGAACTGATGTTTGATGGTATGTATTGTCTGCCATTAATCTTGCCCCGTAATCAATTGTCTCATGGCTCGTGCACATCGTTATCTGGATAGCATTCAATCTTCCAAGTGTGACTAATAGACTGTTGGAGAACCAAAACACGCTGTCTGTTAAGAAGTATCACGTGACATAATGATATATTAGAAGCAAAAATAACTGTTGTTTAGTGATTTGTTGCTTTAAATACACATGTAGCTATCATAACTGACGGCTGGTGAATTTCGAGACTAACTATAATTCCTCATTAAAATCGACTATTTTACTTATAATAAAGACAGGAAGAAGATTGAATTGATCTGTGTGTACAATTTATGCACCGTACTTTGTACATTATGACTATTAACCATAGCTTGCGTTTAAATCTGGAGCATGTAAACACATTTTCTGTTCATCTTAGATGGGAACTGATGTTTGATGATATGTGTTGTCTGCCATTAATCTTGTCCCGTAATCAATTGTCTTATGGCTCGTGCACATCGTTATCTGGATAACATTCAATCTTCCAAGTGTGACTAATAGACCGTTGGAGAACCGAAACATGCTATCTGTTAAGAAGCGTCACGTGACATAATGATATATAGGATGCAAAAATAAGTGTTGTCTTGTGATTTATTGTTTTCAACACTTTACATTGTGGAAAAGTGTTTATGATTTTGACCATTCTGTCTGTCTGTCCGGTCGCACAATAACTGCCGTAAATATGGATAGATAGCCCAGTTAATAGAGTCATTTCATAGAGTTTATGTATTCATAGGATTAAAACAAAATTTAAAATTAATCAAATTATGAAAGTAATTTAAATGCGAAATACTCTAATCATATATTCTATATTAATTTAGCAATACATTACATTAAAAAGTGTACATAAAAATTACATATATTTATTGCGCTGATTGTTCTATATAAATAAGATGTAATTATTAAGTTAACTAAAATATTTAAAATAGAACTGGAAGAGATATAGCATATGCAGAGTATAGCACCCAAAACTAAAGAAAGATAATTAGAAGATAAAAAATATATAGTCCAATTGATTACTAGATAAAAAAGCAAGGGAATTCGATACAACAGTATAAGAATTAGACGGGACAATGCTGTTTCTCTGTTTACCCCGTCCACTTTTCATTTTGTTCACTTAAATCTACTTCATTGTTTTATTTAGTAGTCAATTGGACTCTTTCGTTTAGTTTTGGGTGCTAAACTATGTATCTTTTACTTCTACTTTAAATCTTTTTGTTAATTTACATAAGATTAATAGGATGATTTTTAGTTGAATGAATGGTATGAAGGTGGTTGACTCCAGAAGAGCACAGCACATCGACCAGGGATCTATTGTAACACCCCAAAAGAGAAAGATCTCTAAGAAAAGAGACCAGTAGCCGATGAGAAAATAAGCAGGCACTTGACAGGAATGTCGTTCAGCTCCCAGGGTTCAATAACTTGACGACCAATGTGTTCGAATCTGTGAGCAGAGTAATGATCTTTTAGTTAATGATATTTTAGTTAATTTACATAGGATTTATTGATATCCAGAATTTTAAAAGTTAAGTAGAACTGAAAATGTTTTATAAGAATGTATAAAAATGTAGCAATATCTTACTATTCGATGATTGCAATCTACTACGTAGCACACAAACCATCCTATTAAAATATATAACATCGAACTTAAAAAGTAATATTTAGAGAAACTTTTAAATTGATACTGATTCCACCATTTTCATTCATAAGCAGTACAATTTTCTAGTACTTTCCTGAAGACAACAGGTATTGTGACTTCATGACTTCAGACACCTACTCCCTAAAATTCTTACTTCTTTTTATACACGTTCCGTCTAACATCCGTGTGAAACAGATAAACAGAAAAACTCTGCGTCTAAGGAAGAAATATGGGAATCCGTTACTCTACGAGAGTTTTAAACATTTATGAAAATTCACAACAAATTGAATTAAAATTTAACAAATACCTTCAGTTGAATATGTTTGGATTATTTGAATGTGAAGATTTAATAATTTCATAATTCCAAATTCATGACAAAATTTAGAATGAAGTCAGAATTTAGAATCAAGTCACAATTTATAATCAAAGCAAAATAATTTAGAATTATAAATTTAGAATAGGTATGAATCTTCAATTCTACAATGAATTGAATTAAAAAGAACTTGCATAAATTACGTGTATTTCGATGAATTTTCTATGTTGGGACCTGATGCTGTTAGGAATTCCTTAGCCGTGAGCCTCTTAGATTTCTCGATACATAACCAAATGGCAGACATTTGAACAAACAAACAGAACGACACCTTATTTTATTATATTAGATGTATTTTGCGTTCAGTTTGTATGTAACGTAGGAAAACATAATATTGTTGTGAACGTGTAATGTTTTCTCACTGGCGTCCCCGACTTGTATTTCATATCTATAGCAGACCAAACGGTACCATCAAAGTGTTTTCTCCAGAGGACAGCGGTACGAATATTCTTTCCCTGCCGTCACTCTATGGTTGCTAAAATTTCAAGCCAGAAGCAGGACTGCCATATTTGGCGATTTACAGCCAATTTGGCTACATTTGACGACTTTCGGAATGTTCTAGAAACTTCACGAAATAACGATTAGTCTAGGAGATATTAGATGATTCTGGAAATTTCTACAGAGATATTTCCAGAAGTGTCTATAGAGAGTTTATAAAAAATACTCATTATTTTCGACAGTATTTCGAGAATATTAAACTTTGTGCTTATGAATAGACGTAAGTTTACTCGTCAGCAAACACTGGCTTAAATTACTTCATCACATTTGATGCTGCGCATAACGAATTTCAATGGAAAACAACTAAACCCACATTTTAATGTAAAGAACATCTATGGTTGGGGCATCTCTGGATGAAATCAGAGAGCATTACAAAAACTACGCTTATACAAAAACTACGCTTTATATCTTCGAAACTAATAGATAAAAATGTGAACAATATTTAATTGTTTCGACTAAAGTGTGATATGATTTATAAATGTAGAAAAATAATTCCAGTATTTTGATCTTCTCCCCCGCGCCCGCCCACGCCCCCCGAAAAAAAAGTTTTTCTATGAGCGAGTTTTTGCTTTACTTTACTTACTTTCACTGAAAATATCTTTTAAACTATAAACGATAGGTAATTTTTTATTTAGAAACAAATGACATAATTAACAGAACGAAAATATGCGCTATCATTGACATACTGGGCATTTTTAATCTAAAATCTAACAAAAATGGATAAATAAATTTACCGTTTACTATCAATCCGTGAATGCTTCGAAAGTACATTTAATCAGATATCTTTATATAAAGAACAGTATTTTGGAGTTCTACGTTGCGTATGACATTGGTTAGCTTAAACAAAGTTTGACATTGAACTTATTTTTAACGATGGAAAATTCTGGAGCTTTGCGTTGCGTATGATACCAGATTTGACACGAAGCTGGATATTGGACTCATTTCCAGTTTATTTAAGACAGGATAGTATGATATCTCGTTTTCTGCTGTGGCTACGCAACCAGTGGTTGAGTGTTGTATTTTATTAGATATCCCATGAGTTAACAGTTTTGTTTTAATTTACTGACGAGAAGAAAGCCTGCGAAGTTCACTAGTAGTTATAATACTTTTAACCACAGTGTCATCCATATACGATACAGGCCCGCTCTCATTGGGAGAGGGGGGGGGGTCATTAATCAAATCAATAGACGGGCTCCAGAAGGGACTCGGACCACCGATCATTGTTTTGATGGAGGGGAAGACTTGAAACATTAAAACGAGGGGAAAGTCAAATGTGTAGGAGGGACTGTGATAAGTGTTAGTAGAGGAGGCCAGCAACAACTTGCATGGGCGGATCTCTGCAATCACAAGTCACAAGTGATATATCCCATTGTGACATTTATGTTCAGTTTCGAAAACAACACAGAATTATAATCCAATTAATATCACAATGTCAGCAATAGGCGATAGAAAATGTCACATTGTAACATTTCTGTTCATTTACAGAAACGTAACAAAATACTGTCACAGCGATTTCACAGAATTACCAATATGCGATGTCACGTACAATTCACACGTGAGACGTCACATTATAACATTTCTGTTCATTTGTAGAAACGTCACAAAATATTATCACAGCAATATCACAATGTTGCCAATATGCAATCTGATATACAATTCACACATGGGACGTCACATTGTTACGTGTTAATTAAGTTGTGGAAGTATAGTTAAAATGATATTATAATGTTACTAATACGTAACGTCGTATAGAAGTCATAACTGTGGTGTCACATTGTAACTCAGATGCCATGTGACAACAACGTCACTGCCACATATGTGACGATATTTACTGTATGGGTAGTGTGGCGTTAAATACTTTGATAGGGAGATATTTAAACCAAATGTGGAGATAGTTATATTGTTTATTATTTATTTCTATACACAGTGATAATTTAGTTGTTGCGTGTTAGTTTCAATCTTAATTATAATTTATGGATTATGAACACGTGTAAAATTGGATTTCGGTTCGAGTTCTTAGTTCATCAAATACAATGGTTATAATTTCAACATTCTAAAATTTTAAACTATTATGCAAAGGTGAATATAATTGCAAAATATTAATATTTTGAGCTGCTTTTAAAATGTCTAAAGAGGACCAACCACCAACAAAAGAATACGTTATTCACATAAAGCCATTTCGGTTCCATCGGACTAGAGCCACTGCTGTTTATTTTCAACTTTGTTGAGATTTTGACATTTAATAGAGAATAAGAATGAGACTTCCTCCTTAATCTTCACGCATAATCAATTGCCTCACCGCTTTTGTGCTTTTATCTGGATCTCATTGAACCCCCTGCAAGCATGAGTAATGGCCAGTTAAAGAACCAAAGCTTCCAGTCTCTTCTGCAGCGTACTCAATATAATCGGGTATTAACTCCAGAGATATTTTAAGTGGCTTATATCTTTATCATCATTCTGGCTGTGAGGCTAATTTGTAAATCAGTTACCGATGTTTGTTAATGATAATGTGTTAAATATATTTTTAAAATGCCGTTTATCAATCATTTTAACAAACATTATTTCGCAATATCGATTTTGAAATTAATGGTGAGGACCATTTAATACTTTTCTTAAATTGGAATTTGAGTATTTTTTGAAATTCTGGGATTAATTTATTTCAAACGACCTTCTTCGCCGTAGGTCTATTACTGTAAATGCTGGTTCTAACTTATGTATCTATATTTTAAAGCCTGAATTTAAAAAAATTCATATCATATTACTTTGTATTAGTATTTATAGTTTAGATTATATATAGGATGCCAAGAATAAATTCAAACAATGAACTTATGAAGTATCTTTCAGTTAGTGGAAAATGGTGTGTGCACTTATGTAAACCCTATGAAATAATTTAAGGAATTAATAAAACATATAACGATTAGATAATCGAATATTAATTGTTTATAGATATTAGACAAGAGCTTCCACTGATTCCTTACATCTATCCCCCGGCAAAATGCACTGTTAGATGATGCAAGTATAACGAAATCCATAATAATTGAAAATGAAATCATAATTATCAGTTAATCAGAATGCTTAATAGTATTTTATAATTAAACTATTTGATTATATGAATTGATTATTTTTATTATTACACTTTTCTAATATATATATATAACTCTCTCTCTCTCTCTCTATATATATATATATATATATATATATATATATATATATATGTTTCAAAGAAAATTATTTTCGTTAAAACGATAGTGTTTCAAATGTTTTTCCGCCTGTATTGAACGCTCATAAGGCAGACGTTTTTTTGCTTAATGCTATGACTATGTTACTGCCCTACCACAGTTTAGGATCGGAATCAATCATCGGCACTACCTGCTGGTTATATCGCATTCTCGCTACATAATGGCTTTTCTACAATCGCCATTAGCAAGTTGTTAATGTTAAATATTTTGTCGTAAAACGGGAAAACTTTTAATATTGATTCTAGTTTGTTTTCAGAAAAATCAATTACTTCTATAGGTCTCTTAACCGGTTTTAAAAGTATCAGCATGTAAGTTAAATATTTATATAAATTATTTGGAAAATTATTTCCCGGCTGCTCCAATGTAACTGTTGATTCTGTCTTGCGTAAAAAAAGAACGAAAATCCATATTCTATTCAATTAAGGAAACAATATTGACGTTTGATAGAATGTTTTGTGTTTGTCATTAATCTTCCCCAACACTCAATTATCTCACAGCTTCTGCGCAGCTATCTGGACCGCAATCAATCTAGAAGCTGTGACTAATAGCTTGCTGGAAAACTGAATTTGCAATATTTTCTGATTTGCATCGTTAAAAATATTATATAAACTGCAAACACATCTTCTGCAGTGAATAATTTCCTTTATAAAAATTTTTCTCCTCGTTATCTATTGAAAATATAAAACCAGTATTCACTCGTAATAATTCGTATAGTTATACATAAACATCTTATAAATAATGTTTGTTCAGCAAATATTTATCGCGTATTTCTTGAAAGGTTTAACAAATCTAACAGTTCTACAACAAAAAAGTTAACCAGTTAAACAAGTCCACAGTTAAACAAGTATACAGTTACAGTTGTCAACTTGCATAGATGCTGTTGTCATCTTACTTCAAGTGACCATCCAATGTTACAATTGAATTTTTTGTGGGGTTATTAAGTTAGGAGATTCACTTCAACGGAAGAGGTAATTTCATTACGGAACTCCAAAAAGGGAGAAGGGTAATGTTTTGTCGTCCATTGCAGTCTTAAATATTTTTAATAACATAATTCCATATCTGATGCGACCGTTTGACCAGAAAAATATCTGATAATGTTGAAGGACCCATACAAATGTAAAAACTGCATTCAGTTTCAATTCCAATATATGGTACTTTCACGCGAAATGAAGTTGATGAATTTTTCAGAGTTCACCATTATTTGTTTTCACGCTTATGGACCCAATTCCAAAACAGCGGAACAATAAGCAGAAGGCCAGGCTCAGGTCGCATTCGAGTTGCAACAATCGTCTGGTGAAAGCAACAGCATCTGCTTTACGTTCTAGCTCCGCTGCAGCTACAGGTAGGCATATATCCGTTGCAAATATGAGGAAGAGATTGCACGCACATGGCTTTTGAGCGCAGAGGCAAACTATTTGTGTTCCATTGCTTGCGAGGTACAGAGCAGCCCGTCTCCAATGGTGCTAGGAACACGTCAGTTGGACCATAGACGATTGTAGCAATGTCCTATTCACTGATGTGTCCAGATTCGCTTTACAGTCGGACTATCGACGCATTTTTGTGTGGAGAAAGGCTGGTACACTGTATCAAGCGATTAACATCGTCCAGGCACACACATTTTCTGGTGGTGGTGTCCTTGTATGAGCTGGGATTTCCTTTGGCGGACGTATTGATCTCCAGATTTTCCTCAGCGATCCTGTGACTGGTCAAAGACATCGCCACGGAATCATTTATCTCTGTGTTTGCCCTTATGCGGGTGCAATAGGTTCTGAGTTTGTCCTTATGGACAACAAACTCGGCCACATAGTACCCGTATCGTAAGCGATTACCTGATGACAGAGAGATTCCAGCGAATTGAGTGGCTAGCGTAAACCCATTAGAGCATGTATGGGATGCCCTTGGGCATCCTGACAATCATTTTTAAACAATATCCAAATGCTCCAACGTGCTCTCAAACGAGCTCTTATACGTGCTTTGAACGTGCTCTCATACAAGAGTGGCCATTACTGCCTTCCGACCTTATTGAGCACTTAATCGGTAACATGAATTGTCGTTACCAAGTATGCATTAGTGCGAGAGGAGGTCACATTCCTTAATGACAGACATTTTACATTCAAAGCTGTGACTTGCCGTTTTCTTCATTTTTTTTATATGGGAATAATAGTCAGAGTCTTATTCTATGTTAGAACTAAATTTGGAATAATTTGTTGCAGCTGTTTCTGATTTGTGCATGATGTTCATTTTCGTGCTTATTTTTTGGGAGTATATATATATATATATATATATATATATATACAGTGCAACTTGGATAATTCGAAGCTGAAGGGACCACTAAAAAATTCGAATTATCTAAAACTTCGATTTAAAAAAGTTACATATTTTAGCTTTAGTTTCAGGGCCATTGAATGCTTCAAAAAGGTTATTCTGTCAGTAAGTAAATATTTATTTGGAAATATCATGGTGTGAAGGACTTAAACAGTATATGTATATAAACAGAATAAGATTTACGTAAGCTACATGCATGTACGTATTATATTCAATACAGAAAATTATAGCTTTTGAAATAATTGTGCAGTGTCTGATTGTTTTGTAGAGTTCAGTCGTTTAAGGTTAGAAAAACTCTCAAGCATGTTTAGTGAATGAAAAACGGCTTCACTAACGTTTGTTTGTCCTTCAATGTACCGACGAAATTCGCCTAGATGAAAAAGCGTCTCCGACGATGTAGGGATTGGCGTCTCTTCTTCTTCCTCCTGCATATCATCCTCGATATCGTAGTCCGCTGCACTCGTCTTATTTAACACTTCTGATAAAATGTCTTGGTCTGACAGTTCTCCACAAACTTCCACGTTTTCGTCCAAATTGACGTATTCTTCGAATGTCACGCCCATATTGTTACCCCATGCGTCCGCTGGGGGGGACATTTTCTTCTATGAACTCAGCTGGGCCAGTGTTATTGGTAAATTCTGCCTTTCGAAAACAATCTGCTATTGTTGTTTCCGTTACTTGAGACCATGCATTGTGACACAATCGTGCTGCATCAAGGGCACTTATTACTGTTTTTTTGCTTTTGTCCTTGAAAGAATCTGTCAGGAAGTTTCGAACGGAAAGGCATCTGTAAAAATGCTTGAGATTTTTTATGATATCCTGGTCCATCGGTTGCACAACTGAAGTCATATTTGGTGGGGAAAAGATAACCTTTATATTGACCATATGTGGAGTAGAGTTATGCGCAGTGCAATTGTCAATAAACAAGAGAATTTTTCTGATCTTTTGTCGAAACGTTTTATCAAGTTTCAGCAGCCAATTTTTAAAAATTTCTGCAGTTACCCAAGCTTTTTTATTTGATCTATACTCTGCTGGTTTTGATTTGGCATTTTTTAAACATCTTAGAATAGCAGATGTGCCTATCATGAGCAAAGGCAGCTTTTCACTGCATCCATGTTAGCCCCAACCAATAAAGTGACTCGTTCTTTACTGTTCTTTCCCCCACTACAACGCTCTCCCTTAAGCTCTAATGTCTTGTCTGGAGCACATATGAAAAACAACCCAGTTTCGTCAACGTTGAAAATGTCTTTAACCGGTTTTCTCTCAATCATATGTAAAACATCGTATTTCCAAACAGTTGCTGCTTCTTGATTCACACTTCCACTTGCACCACACATACGCCTAAAGGAGATTCCATTTCTTTCCTTAAATCCATCCAACCAACCAGTGCTAGCCTTGAAATAACTTTTTTCGAAACCGGCAGAAAATTCTTCCGCTTTTGCTCCAATGAGGGGGTCACTCAGAGGAATGTTTTTGTCCAGTGCTTGTTTAAACCACTTCAACACCACTTGGCGACTTCAGGATTGTCCTGTTCTCTAGCTCTTTTGCGATCCTTTCCATTTCCACGCGTAACAGCAGCGTTACTCAAAATTTTGTCCTTATTTTTCAAAAAAGTAGACAAAGTATTCGACGCTATCCCGTACTTGTTGGCTATTTCGCATTTCCTCTTCACACCCTTTTCTTCCACATCGCGAATGACGGCGACCTTTTCAGCAAACGGTTAATTCTTGTATTGAACGCGTGGTTTACTCAAAGGCTTCATGAATGTTCACTAGCGAAACTCTCACAACACTGCAGACACATTGACAATAAGAAGCTCAAATGACGTCTGAAACCGATTGAACCAATACCTTCTGTAGGTTGAATGCTGGAACCAGTAGAACAAGTAGCGGTAAGAGGGGTTTCAGCTGTCACGTATCGAACACGTGGGAGTATTCCGGCGATGATTTCTTAACGATGAAAGGCCTAAAAGTTGTTATGGTTCGAAAGTTTTTATAAAAAACTTCGAATTAAGGAAGTTGAACTTCGAATTATCCACGATTCTTTTAACACTGATTTAATGCAAAGTTCAAGGGACCAAGAGAAATCTTCAAATTAACGACGATTTCGAATTAGAGACGTTCGTTTTATCCAAGTTGCACTGTATGTATATATATATATATAGTATATATATGACTGTGGGTGTTATGGTTGAATAAATAGTGAGATATACAAACATGCTCCTCCATTAAAAGTTAATTAGTAACATGACACTATCTGAGCAAATATGCGCATATTGGTTTGATAACATATCAGCCGAGCATATCTTTCAGTGTTTCAGAGTAATCTGATTATAACGTACAAGTTATACTTATGTCGTAGAGAGGAATATCGCTAACCACACAAATGTCAAAACTAGTTCTCACCAGAATATGAGGACTGTGCCGTCCTTGCGTTTCCTATGTTCATTCAATATGATGAGGACGGGAGCAATTACGGACGGGAAGGTTTATCTTAAAAACACATTTTAGTCATATAGTCGTGATTATAGGCTAAAATTGAAAAAAACAAACATATTTTTTAACTTTAATTGGGTGAATAAATGCGAATAGTATGGTTCTTTTTTCCAAAACTTTTAACTTTTTTCAGCATTCGATTTAAAATAAGTGAAAACATTTTTGTGTAACAAAAACTTAATAATGGCCACCTCTGATGGGAGACCATATTTTAAGAGTCCTTTGGCAATAGTTATTCACCAGTTATAATGCATGCGTAATTTTGTTATTAAAATATTTATCAAAAACATTCCCTTTAAAGTTTCAAATACTTCTTAAGGAACATTTTAAATCTTAAAAAGTATAAACATTCAATTTTACGTAAATAAATTTACATATGCTTATCTTCACTGTCCGCTATCGGCGGCCAGGACATTCGCCTTTCAAATAAACTTTTAATTTGAAATGTCTTTAATAGGTTTGTACAATGGCTTATGGCAGACCCTTCGACCCCATTATTCCTTGTACCCACTCGGGGTGAGGCAGTATACCTGAAAGGGCTTTGGCTTTTCTAGCCTCAGACCCACCTCATCTAAATGGTACACTAATTTTTTTATCGACCTGGGCGAATCTCGGTAATCGTAAAGCAGACTCTTCCTGGTGACGTAGAGGAACTGTGTCTTTGTGGCCTGTTTCCAGACCCATCGGCGATTGGGGTTCAGACTTGGTGGGACCATCTTCAGACCTAGTCCGGTGAATGGTTTCGCCGACCTCGCTCCCCTGGATGGTTGATTTGTTAGCCTGCTGCCCCCATCGCAGTGGCATAAACCCTATGGTTGTCACGGGGGTGATGTCCCCATTATTCATGGAGGTGCTTTCGCTGCATGGTGGAAGTGAGGGCTGCATCTGTCCTTCAGGTTCGGGTTGCTCGTGGTTCTTTTTTCGTGTTAGGGTGCCATTCTTTTCCCGGTCGTCCTTTTATATTGCTCCAAACCGTAAGGTGAGCTGGGCGGTCTCGGTCGTGGAGGTCCCTCGACACTGCCATACATTCCTGCATTCCGAATATCTAACTTTTATCCCTCTGTTAGTCGTCCCTTATAAATAAATATATCTTTACGTTTTTCTTCCCTTCTCGATAGAGTAAAATACCTTCCATTCCTCCCGTCATCGTTAATCTGGATAAATATCATCTTTACTTTGAGAGTTCTGAACGAGCGAATAGGATTTGGCATTATCTTTGTAGAATTTAAAACCAAAATTCCGCAAATCATGCTATTAAATACATTTTAATAAAGAACTAAATCATTTATTTTGATGCTCTTCAAATCTCATTATTGTAGGATTATCAGTTTTGTCTATATTGAAATAATGAAAAAAAATGCTTAAAACCTCGCAAATCGCATACATTACCATATTTTTTAAATATATCAAAAATAGCAAACATGTGAAAAGAACGCTACTTTATGTAGTATATTTAGAATACTTTCAGTTACAATGTAGATATAATTTGATACATAGAGAGGTTTTAGATACATTCATACTTTCACAATTGAATCTTTATATCATAAAATACATTATTTGTTCTTTTCATGTACATAAAAGCTGGTGTGTTATTTCTATAAGAAATATATTATGTTTCCAAAACTAAATGAAATCAAATTAACTTCCGCCATAAATTATATTAGTGGACAAATATCTATTTTGACAACCAGAGTCATTAAAGCTGTCATAACAAATTTTAACACTAAGTTTACTGAAAATCATTTTCTTTGTTCCCCCCCCCCTTTAAATTATTCTTTCTAGAATAATTTATATGTCTGTCATCTTTTTGTGTGGATATTCTTATAGAGCAATTAAGGTTAGACATATGTAATATTTTTAGTTTTTACTCTATATTTATAGGTCTTCATATACGATGATTTTAAAATCATTTGAAGTTTATCAAAACTTCCATCATGCCCGAATCGTCTTTTAGTCAGTTACTGGGGAAAAAAAGCAAAGCATTTTATAAGCTTTTAATGTGCCACATCTTATTTCGCTGTTTAAAATATTTCCTTTTATGCATTAAAAAGAAATGTTTAAAAAAAATTATAATGCATCACTGAAATGGAGTGATAGCGGGAAGCTGAAAAAGATTAGAGATATATTTTAGCCAGTTGAAAACGTCTGATTTTAAATATTGAAGAAAAATATTTAGTAATGACATTAAAGCAGTGGTCGTCAGTCCACAACAGATCACGTGATTTTGTGGGGTCCGTCTATGAAATTTTACGAAGAATTTTCTTTTGTATATAAATACCTTTATTATACCATGCCTAGATTTTAAATTTTAGTAAAACGTATATTTTTCTAATCCTAAACAGCAGTTTTATATTCTACATTTTGGAGAATCAGTGTAATAGAAATATTCAAAGTGTAATTCACAAAATACTGGTAAATGAATTAATAGAACTTCCCAAATCTCTAGATTTATCCGTCACTACTTGGCTTTATGCAGTAAAATATTACAGTAACATGCAACGAGTATCCTTTACTTTCATTGCAAACTTGCACAGTCCTTATTATCTGGTAGGAAAGTATATTTATTAGGCAATCGTAGTTGTCTCAGTGCTAATGGTAGAATGTCTGCCGTGGAAAATTCCATGTAAGATAGTGCGTCTAACTTAAATATCATGGTATAAAACAAAGAAAAAAATATACACACAAATTGGGAAAACATCTGAACAGATGAAATTCAAGGCTTAGAGCTACTTTCGCTACTGGTATACGTTGCAGAGTGATCGTTGCAACCGTTTGACCATGTTTTGTTTTCTGAGTGAAAATGTACCTCCAACTTTTCATACTTGAAGTCATTTCGTAATGTAGTATTTCACTTTGGTAGTAGATGCCTCGGATTCAAAATAGGAAATCTACTCTGCCTGTAATGGACGTTACAAAAAGCTGAAAGCCGAGGCTATATAGTTACATATCACCATATCTCGACTGATTTTGACGTTATTGTTTCTGTTTAAGAAGGAGCCGATGGTTTTAGTTGAAGTAATATAATTTAAAGTAGCTTGCGATCTAAAACTTTTTTGATTGCGTTCTCTACAATTCGAGGTGGAATGAAAAATATGGTAGTGATGCGTATGCCAATAAGTATGTTTTTAAAAATATATTAAAGTATAATTTATATCTCAAAAGTAGTTAATAGTTACCATATCACCATATTTTGGCGTTATTGTTGATCCGTAGGATGGAGCCGATGGTTATAACTGAAGTGATAGAATTTAAAGTGGCTTGAGATCTAACATTTTTTTGATAGCGTTCTTTTCGATCCGAGGTGTAATGGTAGATATGGTAGCGATGTGCATACGAGGGTAAAGAACTACATTTTGCAAATCCACAAAACTATAATTGAAAGATTAAGGTTAGTGTCATGTACCAGAAATCAATAAGCAATGATGCAGCTACGGTTTAGAATATTCAGTTATTCTGGAGTTTAGTTGTTTTGGAGTCTGTTAAAAGTTACATGGTTCTTTGATGTTGAAGGCTCTTCTTCTGCTTCTTCACTGGGCCTTTTCTTTTTCCCAAGGAAACTTTCTAACGACGTCTGTTTCGTATTCATTTTTGCAAATTTTTGGGTTAAATTTGAACAAACAAAATATACAGGTACACCAAGCACTGTTAAACATGAGAAAGTACCGGTGAACAGAGAGAAGAGCGATATACGCCTTCTCTTTACCAAAGCTAGAACGCCACTGCCGCTTGCAGCCGCTCAACTCCAGACGTCACCCAAAACAGCCCCGATATCACGATATTTTGCGCATGCGCGGTATTAGTGTGGCTTTAAGTGACGTCTCTCAGCTCCCGGTTAACCTCTCGTCCATGGAAAGTCGCACAAACCCGAGAGAAATACACCACAGTAAACAAAATGGAAATAATGTAATGTTCCTTGGGCGACCCGGTACCATTTGATCCACGGACCGGTACCGGTCAGTGGTTTGGGACCACTGGTCTAACTGACTCAAATGCGGTCCTTCGTTCAAGACCACTGCATTAAAGTAATGGTTAGAGGGATAACATATGTTTTGTCTGATCGAGATTTTGCGTTACTCTGTTTACTTCCATTCGAAATATAGATTAAAACAGTAACAAAAATGTTCATTAGGAATTCCAGTTTCTAAATCAGCAATATGTTTTTACAAAACTCTTATACATGGTGAGTATTCGTCTTCTTAAGTTGAAGAAGCCTGATATTTTTCAATTTTTTTAAAGAAATGTAATGTTTATGTATCTCGTAAAGGAAACGTAATGTATCTCGAAAAGTAAATGTGTGAAAAATAAAAGTACACATATTTTATAGTTCTTTGGAGGCCTTATATATAAAATACATAAGATATATAAAGATATTAAGATATATAGGATATATAAAACATATAAAGATATATACAGATATATAGGTTATATACAGATGTAATGTCGGGATTCGAACCCGCATTACTTTTGTGTAAACTGTATAAACTCATATAATGTATTTCTGGGCATCTAATATATTTAGAGCTTTTAAATTATTTAATTCTGATTTGAAACACCCCTTTGGTCATTCGTATATGTAATTTATATTTTAGAACATTTCTGCTCTTTAAGCCGTAATCTGAATTCATCTTAAAATTATTTTTCTGCGAGCATTCGAAGGTTTTTCTTTCCGTTGAATTCGAGGTCACCTTTGGCTGGCGAAACAGGAAGTTCAAATATAATATGTTTATTTGGTGGAATAATGTAAAGGCACATGTTCGAAGGTTTTCACCTTCAAAGTTGAATATTTCATGTGTGTAAAAAATATGTTAGTGGCCACAAAATTGACTGTTTATTTCAGTGTAACGTAATGTACTTTGGTCCTCCCGGATCCTACTAAACGTTTACAGGTTCAACTGGGGGACACTATAGGTAAGTAGTATTAGTGTATTTATGTAAATTTCACCTCACCACATGCCTGAATCCAGTGCTGTTGCTGATAAGGATTAAGCTTATGTTGATATATTAGCTCCATGATTTAAGGTCTATAATAAATAATGGTTTTCCTTTAACTTCACAAATATTTGGTGTGTTTATTTGCTTTATTTGTTTTATTCATATTTTGGCTGATTTCGGGCATGTCATCTTGGAGACTTACTTCTCCGGCCAGAAGGGTGAACGCATTGGGTTATTTGCAGCCTATTCCATTCCATCACGGAGCAAGGTTCCGCCGTGACAGCAGATATTATATATATATATATATATATATATATATATATATATATATATATATATATATATATATATATATATATATATATATATATATATATAACTGGATTTCAAATCGGGATTTTAATTTTCGAAATATGGTGTATTGCAATTTAGATGTTTCAATATCTTCAACTATTTTGATTAGATGGATCGCATTTTACAAGATGCTACTCACGCAAAACAATTTTGACTCCATGGGATTGGAACTACTGACGATTTTTTACGTAAAGGAATACTATTCAGGTTCCAGAAACGAACTATATGACATCACATTAACTTATGTTCGCCATAAATCATGCAAGCTGGCAACTTCGACTATTCTGACAACTGCAGTCAATAAAAATGTCATTGCAAAATATTCCTATATTTTTTAGAAATATTTTCTATATTTTGTTCCGTTGGATATCTTTCTAGAACAATTTAAATTTTCTATGAGATATTTGTCTAAATAAGAAATATACTTCTTTTGCCTGGTTTACAACTCCATGTTTTGAGATCTTTATGGTCCCATGTACAATCATTTTTGACACTTTACAAAGTAGTTGAAAAGTGTTTACGACTTTGTTCATTCTGTCTGTTTGTCCGTTCGCAAGATAACTGCTGTAGAAAAGATTTATGAAAATGAAATTTTAGTATATTATTGAGATGGTGTGTGTGACATATGCGAATGTAAAGGAATAATATCACCCAACCAGCTTTGGATTGAACCCGGGTTGAATAAAGAAATACATTGAACCCTATGGGTCATAATTTTTCAAACATTTTTTAAGTGAGGGTTAAAATCACAAATATCTTCGAAAATTTTAGGAAATATTCAAATTATCTCATAAAATGTATAAAAATAAATTCAGCAAAATATATAAGGTAAATCTTTAAAAAAAATAAAATAACAATTGCACCCATTCAATATGAAGAGATCACGTGACCCATTTCAAAATGAAATGTGGCATCCATCTTTTTTCCCAGAGTCAAAATCGCGATTTTTAAAGTTATTTCAAATTTATGTTTAGTATTGCATCCGACCTAAAACACTTTACTTTTGTATGATTTCTGTGCATCTATTTTCTGCGCCAACGCAAATATAATATTTTTAAGTTTAAATTATTATTAAACTTTGAATATTTCTGCAACGGAGCCTAATTTTAATGGATACAGAAAGTAAACAAGTGATTGTAAGATGAAATGTATCACAATTGCTGTTTTTTTCACGCAGAATTATTTAAGTCTGGAGTCTGGAATAAAAATATATGAATGGAATATTCACTGTTTTTACGTAGAGAACCAGACGATTTATATTTCGATGACGTCATTTGAATGAAGTTCATTTTTTTCCGATGAAGTTATGTTTTCAAATAAAATAAATTATTGTAGTTCAGTGATAATTAAAAAATATCACCGCTGAATGTGTCACATTTTGGAGTTGTTTAAATAAAATTGCATTTTATTTGGAGAGTGTTTCATAATCAATGATTTAGGCATGATTGGTCTTTTTTGTTAAATCATATTCTAATAGTTAAATATTTTATCATACCATAATTCACCTTTAAGTCATCTACCGGAAAAAAATCGAAACCTTTTAAATATGCTGAATAAGAGCACTAAATAACAGCATCTTTTAATATGCCCATCTTATTTCGTTTTCGACCATAAATAGTTTTTCAACTTTAAAAGGAAATATCTGAAAAAAGTGTGCTCGTGATACATCACTGAAATTGAGTGAATAGGAAAACTGAAAAAGATTAAAGATTTATTTCAGCCAGTTGAAAACGTCTGATTTATCAAATTCAAGAAAAAGCTTTAGTAATGGCATTAAAGTAATGGTTGCGGAGCAGACAATTTTAAGAAAAAGCTAAATCAGGTCATTTCATAAGATTCTTTCTTTATCAATATCTTCAGTATGGGAAAGATATTCACTTCTAAATACAAAATGCTTAAATTGCGTTTTCGCCCATGTGTGTGTGTGCGTCTTTGTGCGTATGTGTGTGTGCGTGTGTGTGTGTTGTGTTGTGTATTTTCAGTGTGCTCATATACTTTTTAACACTTTACAACATAGTTGAAAAGTGTTTATGACTTTGTTCATTCTGTCCGTTTGTCTTTCTGCCTATCTATCTGTCTGTCTGCCCGTTAGCACGATAACTGCCGTAAAAATGACTTTATCAAAATGAAAGTTTAGTACATTTTTCAGAGGGTCTTTGGGACCTATGGGAATATATCTAAATAATATCACCCAATTAGTTTTGGATTGAACTCGGGTCGAAAAAATAAAATACATGGAACCCTATGGAACCTAATTTTTCATTTTTAAGCAAATTTGAATTTCACAAATTGCTTCGAAATGTTTAGGAAATATTCACATTATCCCATAAAGTGTATAAAAAATTTTTCAGTAAAATATGTTTGGTAGTTTTTTAATTAGAAATTATTTAATATAGGGAGAAAAACAAATGCAATTAAATTCTGACTTTTGCGATAACCTCCAGAAAGAAAAATCTGATGTGAGCAGCACATGACTTTCCCTGCAGACTTATATCGACGTTCTCTTTATTTTAATTAAATTTAATTAACTTTTAATTCAATTTTCGTTCTCATTTGATAACTGAACTTATTTTCAAAGGAGCCGTAGAGAAAATACGAAAAAACTAAAATATCTCGAGAATGGCTAGTCCTAGTATAATGGGGTTGGTCTTATTATTTTTTTCGTTAAAAACTACGTATTAAATAAGAATTTAATAGATATATTTGGTTATACGTAGTTTTTTATTTTAGATTTTGCCAATTTTTGCGGGCCAGTTTGCAAAAAAAGGCAGATTATTTGTTTCTGCATCCTACCAAAATCTAATCAGCACCAGATCATCCTACAAGTAACTTATCAACCAAATTTTGTGAAATTTGGTCCATTAGTTTTACAGCTAGAGTGGATACAAGCTTTTGCGGGCCTTTTCGCAAAACAGGCGGGTTCTTTTATCCCGAATCGTATCCAAAACTAATCAGCTCCAGACTCGCCCACAAGTGACTTATCTAACAAATTTTATGAAATTCGTGTGTAATGGGGTTGGTCTTATTCTTTTCTTCGTTAAAAATTACGTATTAAACAAGTATTTAATGGATATATTTCAGCATACGCAGTTTATTATTTTAGATGTTTGCGATTTTTGCGGGCCTTTTTTCAAATATGGCAGGTTATTTTTTCCAAATCATACCAAAATCTAATCAACACCAGCGTGATTCACAAGTGACTTATCTACCAAATTTTGTGAAATTCGGTCCATTAGATTTTCAGCTAGAGTTGATAAAAGCTTTTGCGGGCCGAATACGAGAATTCGAGTTCAGATCTTCGGCACGACTCCAATACTTTGAATACACACCCACCCAGACACACAAACACACAGACATATATTATCTGTGTATCAACATTCTGTGCCTACGCAATTACAATAGTTGTAATTTTAAATGATCCCTAATCTTTTATTATATCTTCAACGAAGCTTAATTTTAACTTATGCAGAATGCAAATATCTCAAGCGATTGTAATGTGAGTTATATAAGAATAACTGAATTTTTTCAGACACAATTATTTAGCTCTGGAGTCTGGAATACAAGTTATATGAATGAATTCATTGATTTTGCATAGAGAATCAGATGATTTATATTTCGATATAGTTTTAAATATTTAAGTATAATAAATTACTGTAGTACAGTGATAATGTAAAATATATCCCCACTGAATGTATCACATTTTAGAGATTTTAAAATGAAATTGCATTTCAGTTGGAAAGTGTTTCATAATCAATGCTTATGCATGGTTGATCTTTCTTATTAACACTTTACAACAAAGATGAAAAGTGTTTATGACTTTGTTCATTCTGTCTGTCTGTCTGTCTGTCTGTCCGTTAGCACGATAACTGCCGTAAAAATGACTTAATCAAAATGAAATTTTAGTATGTTGTTCAGACGATCTGTAGCATCTATGGGAATATAAATGAATAATATCATCCAATTAGTTTTGGATTGAACCCGGGTTGAAAAAATGAAATACATTGAGCCCTATGGGACATAATATTTCAAACATTTTTAAGCGGATTTAAAATTCACAAATTGCTTTGAAATTGTTAGGTAATTTTTAAATTGTTCCATAAAATATATAAAAAAAAATTCAGCGAAATATATTCAGTAGTTTTTTAAATAAAAATTAAAATAATAACACCTCTTAAATGAAACGATCACGTGACCAAGATATGAAAGTATCACGTGATCCACTTCAAAATGATATATGGCATCCATCTTGTCTCAAAATCGTGATTTTTAAAGTTCTTTTTATTTCATATTGAGTGTTGCATCCGTCCTAAAGCCACTTTATTTTGGTTTAAATTCTGTGCATCTACATACTAAAACAACGCAATTACAATATATATGAGTTTAAACGCTCATCCAAATTTGATTATTTCTACAACGAAGCCTATTTTTCACTTATATAAAATGTAAACAGCAAAATATGTAGGATGAGTTGTATAGGAATTGCTGTATTTTTTTATCGCAAAATAATTTAGCTCATGGAGTCTGCATAACTGATATGAAAGAAATATTCATTGACTTTACCGAGAGAAGGACGATTTTTTGCGATGAAGTTTTAAGCATAGAGTTAATATTACTTGTAGCTCCATGGTCTTAATTTTTAAATAAAAATATCTGATGTGTTCAACACATGACTTTCCTTATATAATGTAATGAATTTATTATTTTTACAGTAAAAAAATAGCTTTTTCTTATAGTAGATACTAATATTCATTCCATGATATTGAATTTTCGACAATTAGTCGTCATTTTCATTGATTTAGCGTCATTTTTATCCATTTGGCCGAGATTTTCGTTAATTTGGCAGCATTTTAAAAAGTCGCCAAGTTGGCGATATTCCGCCAAATTCGTTGCCAAAATCTCGCCAAGCGTAAGAAATAAGTTATTCTTGCAGCAAATAAATGGCTATTGGCGTTGAAATACAAAAGTATTACTCAAAGTATATTTTTCATGAATGGAACGAGCTAGATCCACGAGACTGATGTCACCCAATTTATCGCATGGTATTACATATTATTGATTTTTTATACAATTATTGATATTTTATCAATTCAAATATTTATATATCTATTCAAACCGATGTGAATATAAAACAGTCACTATACAATTATTGATATTTTCAATTGATACATTCAGTCATAAATTATTTATTTTTTGGGGGGCATTTTACTTTAAAACTCATATTTAATATTATGATTAACCTACTGTGGAGACGGAATAAAATTAGTACGGGTATATCTTGCTTCAAAATATGTTTAGGGATATAATTGTAAAAAGTGAAAACCGAAACTCTTATGCTTTCTTTATGGAGATTTAAATTTATAAGTAATATAAATACATTAATTTACACGCATTTTCTTCCTCGAGAAAAGGCAGTTACAGTTGTTAGTATATTATTAAATTTCTTTTAACTAACATTTAGAGCTCGCTTCATTGAAATTAAAAATTTAGTCTTACTGAAGGGTTCTTTAGGAGGGCAGGATATTTTAGTTACGGGAATTGTAGTCCATAGACCCGAGTTCAATTCTTAGCTCTGCTCAAACTGTCCTCATTTTAACGCGGAGTTCGAACACGTAAAATCTGTGGATCTGAAAATCCTTCCGAGACATTGAGAGGGGAAGCAGGGTACAGTCCCTGTAGATGTCGCTCTCCCTGGGTTTCGATCTAAATTGGGGGCATTGTTCCAGCAGTTCAAGCCAAATAAAATGAAATCCTTTTAATAATGTAAGTTTTTAACACTTTACACCATAGTTGAAAAGTGTTTATGACTTTGTTCATTCTGTCCGTTTGTCTTTCTGCCTATCTATCTGTCTGTCTGCCCGTTAGCACGATAACTGCCGTAAATATGACTTTATCAAAATAAAATTTTAGTATGCTGTTCAAACGGTCTGTGGGACCTATGTCAATATAAATGAATAATATCACCCAATTAGTTTTAGAACCCTATGAGACCTAATTTTCAAAACATTTTTTAAGAGAATTTAAAATTCACAAATTGCTTCGAAAGTTTTAGAAAATATTCAAATTAGTCCATAAAATATATACAAAAAATTTCAGCAAAATATATTCAGTAGCATTTTAAATAAGAATCAAAATAATAATTACTCCCTTTATATGAAGAGATCACGTGACCCACTTCAAAATAAAATATGGCATCTATCTTGAGTCAAATTCGTGATTTATAAAGGTCTTTTTAATTCATTTTTAGTGTTGTATCTGTGCTACAACCGCTATATTTTTGCTTACATTCTGTGCATCTACATATTGAAACAACACAATTACAATATATCTGAGTTTAAATGAACATCAAACTTTGATTATTTCTACAACAAAGTCTAATTTTCACTTATGGATAATGTAAACACCAAAAGATGTAAAATTAGGTGTATAAGAATTGCTGCATTTTTTTAACTCAACATTATTTAGCTCATGGGATCTGCAATATAGCTGATATGAATGAAACATTCATTGATTTTACACAGAAAACCACTCGATTTTTCGATGAAGTTTTAAACACAGAGTTAAATTACTTGTACCTCCATAGTTTTAAGGTTTTTTATAAAATAAATTATTATAGTATTGTGATGAATAGAAATAAGTTTATGAATGAAATGCTGCTTTTATATAGAGACGATTTATATTTCAATGACTTCATTTGAATAAAGTTCATTTGTTTTCGATGAAGTTTTCAAATATAATAAACTATTGTAGTATTATGATAATTTTAAAAAGAGGAATGTATCGCATTTTAGAGAAGTGTATACCAGGCAATGTATACTTCAATGCCGTCATTTGAATGAAGTTCATTTGTTTAATGAAGATTTAAATTTTCATATATAATAAATTAATGTAGTATTGTGATAATTTAAAAAATATTACCGAGGAGTGTGTCGCATTTTAGAGATGTTTATATAAAACTGCATTGAAGTTGGAAAGTGTTTCATAATCAATGCCTTATGCATGATTTATCTTTTTTGTTAATATTAAACATATCACGAAGAAAAGTAGCAGATAAGGCATAACAAAAAATACCAGTTTTCTTTTAATAAAGATATCTCAAGAATTTATTTTGAATAATTCCGTTTGTATGACTAATATTGAAAGGCTTTCACACCACAGACGCATACCCAGATCTGATCAAAACATTAAAGAGAACAATGATGGTATCATCATTATTTTATTTATCAAATGTCAGCCTGTTGACAATTAAGTCATAAGACTTCGTGCTCTCCAATATTTTTCCACAATACAATTACAATGAGATAATGCAGGGCATTCGTGAATGTGCGCAGCGGTCATGTCTTGCCCAGTTGTACACGAAACACATACAGGTGAATTGACAATATTAAAACGAAAGAGATGGGCACGAAGACAATCGTGCACAGTCAAAAGTCTAAAAGTGGCAGTCGCAGCTGCGCGAGGAGCATCAGGAGCACAATGGGGACTGGTGGTGAGAACACTCCAGAGTTTAGTATGGCAAGAGCAACCAGCCGTAGTACAGAAGGAATGCCTAAAGACTCTATTTATATCAAGTTTTGATGAATGAAAGGGCAAATTTCTGTTCGATTTCTGAATTATATTGCACCCTTTCTTTGCCGAAAAGTCTGCTTTCTCATTAGCCGTCGACACCACAGTGGGGGGGTATCCACTGAAAAGACACCTTGAGTTGTATTTTCCCGAGAGGAGATCTACGCTGCTGGACGCGAGGGCTTTTCCTCTCTTGAATAGATGATAGAGCCTGAAGAGCAGATGTTGAATCGGAGAGGATCACAGTCCTGTCAAAAGAATTCTGCCGAATGGAAAGTTGTTGAAGTGCAACAAATATTGATTCCAGTTCTCCAAAATGGGTTGAGAAGTTTCCAACTGGCAGCAAAAAGCAAAAAATTTCACAGAAAATGCCAGCACCAGCTCCTTGAGAAAAGTCCAAAAGGGAGCCATCCGTGTGGATATGCAACCATTCACAAGGAGGATAGCGATTATGGGTAGTATCAAGAGCGATCGCACGAAGTGCCTCGGAAAAAGTCTGACTTTTTATTTTCTGATTTAAGTCGCGTCTTACATCAAGTAGTCCAAGGGGTTAGCAAAAGAGAATAGTTCAATAGGATATTATTAATTAATTGATAGCAGTGTATTATCATTAATAAAATCCTGAGTAATGGTCTTAATGTAACAGGGTTTCTTATAGGATTTAGCACAAATATCAGACATATGAGGAGAAAGGGAATAATCTGACGTATAGATAACGCTAAGATCTGTAACAGAGAATATTCTAGCCAAAACAGAGTTGCCAATACCATAAGAAAATAAAATGGGTACTTTTCTACCAGTAAGTGACACAACACTACATTTACTAATATTAAAGTAAATAAGAAATATATCAAAGTTTCACATTGAAAATTGTTATTAAATGTCCACAGTTATTCATTAAGCTGCTTCGTCCTTTAAAATTTCGCGTTTAAGGCTCTACAAAGTCTGATTCCCATGAGTGTTCATCATTCCAAATGAATCCAAATTCCTAACAGGTTCAAACATTTTTATTCGCTCTCAAAGTTTACTACTTTGGCTTATTATATTCAAATAACATTAACTTTCGCACTGCGTTGTCTAAACCTTATAATTAACGTAGCGTTGAGGTTAACTTATCTCTGAATTTATATATAACGTAATGCTAATCTGGATATAAGTTCCGATTTTGTGATCTAAACCTTTACACATCAATTTTAACTAACGACATTTTAATTGCAGTTCTTCGCAGTTTCAAATTTCAATACAAACAATGTAATTAATTATCAATTAATCTTGCGCATCGAAGATGGTGGTGAGTCGCATTGTCCGACTGCTATAGGTTAATTTTAGTTTAGCGTACAGACAAATTAATCCATGTTAAATACGTAGGCGATTTGCAAATTGCTTGGGATATATATTTTATTTTCCCTATATATATATTTAATTTTCTGTGGTTTATAACCTGTGGAAATTATTTTGTATGATTTTAGATTTTGTCGATTGTTTTTGTATGTGAATAACATCTATGTTTGAGGTTTCTGTAGCGCAAAACTGAGAGAAAAAAAGAAAAAAACTTAAAAATTCATCTATCCGAGCTAGTCGCTCAAAATATCTCAGAAATTATAAAATGTAGATATAAATGGTAAGCGAAAAAATATGTCTCGAAATTTAGTTCCTAAATTTCTCTATCACTCTCTCTCTCTCTCTCTCTCTCTCTCTCTCTCTCTCTCTCTCTCTCTCTGTATTTGTATATACATATATATATATATGTATATATATATATATATATATACAAATACATATATATATATATATATATATATAATTATATACAAATACATACATATATAAATATATATATATATATATATATATATATATATATATATATATATATATATATATATACACATATATATATATATATATATATACACATATATATATATATATATATACATATATATATATATATATATATATATATACATATATATATATATATATATACATATATATATATATATATATATATATATATATATATATATATATATATATATATATATATATATATATATATATGTATATATAGTTTTCGAGTAATCATCTTCTTAATTTGTTGAAGATTGATTTCTTTTGTTTAAAAATAAATTAGAACGTTAAATGAACTTGAGGATTCAAAAATGGTTAACGATTGATAAGGCTTGAACAGAAAAGATGGAAATATACGTATTCAAGTTCTATCCAATCACGTATTTTAGTGCCTCTAGGAAAGTTTATAGACTAACTTGAATCTAAAATCTCGTCAGACATATAAATATGTTTAATTTATATACCGCCATGTAAGTTAGTAAAATATTTCAAAAATTTGACGAGAAGTCTATGGTTGGAATATACAGATGAAATCGGGGCTAAAAATACCAATGCTACTAGCTATAAAAAGTTAGGGAGGAACTTGCAGTGCTTTCAGAAACTGTAAATCAAACAAATGAGTCTGAAAAAATCAATCGAATAAACTTATTACCGAAGTTTTATTTTATAAAATGTTTTTCACGCAAAACAATTTACTTTTCAGATTAAGTAAGTTCAATCTCACTGTAAAGATGGATTTGGAGGGTTATTCCCCGAAAACATTGCTGTGTACCCAATTATCCCTATACTCACGAGTTCATAACGCAGCTCTGTAATGAGCATAGGGAATACTTATCTTACCACTGTACTTCAATATGTAATAATAGACCAACGATAAAATCATTTTTTCACGTCAATTTGGTACGCGTGTCCATTCACCAAATTTTACATTATATTTTTAGCACTTTCCAACATAGTTGAAAAGTGTTTATGACTATGGTTTTTACCCTCTGTGAGACCAGAATTTGTTCTCACATGAGGCAGTTTTATTTGAATATTTACGATGCCTAGAACGGCTAACAAAGCTATAGTCTGGCTGGCGACGGGGTTTATGAGGACTTGAACTATAAGGTCATAATACTATAAATTTGGGTGTGCCAGACCAAAGAGGCTGAGAGGGGCCTTGCTATACATGTGAAATGATGCCATTGGGTTGAGAAGAACCAATGAGCGCCAAGGGGGAGGAGGGCGGAGCTACCCCCCCCCCCCCCGCCGAAGGGAACACAGCTTAGAGAAGAAAGAGACGAAACGAGTTCATTTATAGACGAAAGACAACGCAGAGATGGAGAGCGCACATGAAAAGAAAATATTTACGAATTTTGACTTTGAGAACGAGTTGAAAAGCATAAAAAACCCAACTGATTTGCAGAGTCTCCCGTAGAGGTGATCTATGTGCGAGTGCATTTTTAGTACGAGTCGGAGCCACACACCCCAGAGTTGTGGCGGTACTGTCAGCACTAAGACTGATGCAAGATCTTGGAGAGAGGATAAGCCCAAGAATAAACTGGAAGGTATGTGCTCATTTTCAGAGGTTCTAGACACCATCGTAAATCTAATAATTCTGGTCGCATATGTCCCCTCGCTAAAATAATTAAATGAAAAATGATAAAATGAAAATTGATGTTATTGATAAATTGATGTTGATAATAAATGATATTGTTTAAGTTTTAAACAGTCTAATCTTTTTTTATTAATTAATAATTCTTTTCAAGACTTACACAAAAGGTAAAAATAATTGGAGGGTTTATTGTGGCACAACAGCGAGCAATGTACGTTTTAAATACCAATTTCACTATTTATGACTTTACGGCAATGTTAATGTGATTAAAAATAATGAATTTAATAATTAAATGTGTAACTTATATTTTTAAGTTTCCCTCTTTTCTATTTCACGTCCCACACCCTCACAGTACCTTTATTTCATTGAGACATAAAAAATTACCGTAAAATTACAAAATGTATTACCTGTAAAAGGTAATACTAAAATAAAACTATTGTTAAACGACCTCTTAATTTTTCGGAAACTGAGATATTTTTTATCCCTAATTCCAATCTGCAATTGGACTCTTAAATGTTTCTGGCTTTTATCTTAGTCAAACTCGCTTATTGCAGATACAAGTCATTTTTTCTATTCTGCTTAGAAATCTCTGGTTTAATTTTTCGATATCGTTTCTACCTTCTTATGGCGGTAGTTTTCATCCTTTCCTGACTTTTTATTTTTTCAAAGTATTTATTGGCGATATTAGCTCTGTCTTTCAAAACAGTTTTCTATGATACTTATTTCTTTTATTTGTTTAGAATCTATTATTCTAACCGCTGGTTTCGTTGAATCATATTGCTGAAGCAGGTCACTTGCCTTTTTTTATTTAATAAGGAAGTTATGTTTGTAGTTTTGATCACTGAACAAGTGTTTTAAATCATCTGTTGAACTTTACTCTTTGGTATTTTACTATTCATTCATTATGTCCAACTTGTGTTCAACTTCCTCCTTGGTGCTTTGCCTCTTTTATTTTCTCTCATTGTTGACAATCCCCTGCTACTGCTTCAATCACGTTTGCTGTTCTAGCACCAGTCGCCGATTTGGCTTTCAAGAGTTAAGGTTACGCTTCGTGCGTTTCCTGACTAAGAAATATGTTTCTTGCTACCGAAACTGGTCGTATTTCTTAATTTTGTGCTGTATGCTTTTTTGAAGTTATTTTAGTTTTATTAATTTAGCAGCAATGTGATCTGCACGGAGTGTACAAAATGAATACTATAAAATGTTATATTTTAAAATTACCCTTTCTTTAAGTATATCTTTATTACACTTTGGATAATGTAAAAAGAGCTGAACTTAATGCTTGCAACAAATAAAACTACCTACAATATAGAAAAATTTTTGGTACATATCGTATTTTAAAAATATAGATAAATTCTTTTATACATTGCTCAAAAATATGGACTCGAATGGAACTAAAATAACTATATCTCAATCCTAGGAACTCATAACTTACTTGCTCTAAAATATCCTTCGAAGTGAAGTTGTGTAGAATAAATTCTCAGTAGGCGACGCATTTTTAAAACAAATATAAGAGATATATATTTTTTGAAAAATACAAATTTTATTAGCGTGACGAAAGTGAAATTTATTCCCAAGCATTAGGGATGATCTAAAGTTTGTAAAAGGATATACGCCGATAGACAAACAAAAAATATATAGTAATAGATTGCAAAATATTTTTCTGAGTTATGCGCTGGAAATCCTCTACATCCACAACAGTGCATATTATTTTTGATTGACTTTTATTATAATAGTAAAGTATTTTAAAATAGTGCATTGCATAAAAGAAAAGGAGTGCTTAATTGATCATCAATTACCATCCGTGGACAATGGTTTCATGGTTATATAATATGTAAAGGAAATATTTGGCGGTGGCTCTAGTCCGATGGAGTCGAACTATTTTTACATGAATAACATTTTTAAAATAAAGCTCCATAAAGTTTATTCGATTCTTTTCAGAATCAGTCTTTTCGTTTGCAGGCTTTCAAAGTGCTACAAATGACTCGCTTACTGTTTAAAGCTAGCTAGGACTTTTAGTTTTCGCCCGATTTCATCTGGAAGCACCAACCATAGACTTCAGAATAAATTATCAGATTAATTTACAAACTTACGTGGCAGTTATAAATTAAACTTATACAATATATCTGATGATATTTTATATTCATCTTGATCAATAAACTTGCCTTGCGACACATGGATACGTAATTCAATATGTATATTCCGATCTAATCTGTTTAAACCTTATCAATCAGTAAACATCTTTGGAATCCCAAAGCTAATTTACTGTCCTAATTTTTTACAAAACTAAACAAAATATATCGTGCTTGTGCACCAACATTTCACCAGAAAGTACAAATTGAGCTAAGCAATTTGCAAAGCATTGTCTCCTATTTTGAGTCATTTTTATCAATTTGGTGATATTTTTATCAATTGGATGACGTTTTTGTCAATCTTGCAATATTTAAAAAAATCTCAAAGTCTGCGACATCCTGCTAAATGCTTCGTTAAGCATTACGTATGGACGGAGAAATGGGTTATTCTTACGGTTGTTTACTATGTTCTTTCCAAGATATTGAATTTTTATAAATTAGTCGTCATTTCCATTGATTTATTATCATTTTATCAATTTGGCGACATTTTCGTCAATTTTTCAATATTTATATAAAACTCGGCAGGTTGGCGATACGTTGCCAAAATTTGTCGCCACAGTTTTGTCAAGTGTTACGGCCGGAGAAATAGCGTATTCTTATAGTAGATTCTTATATTATTTCCAAGATATTAAACTTTCAATAATTTATCGTCATTTTTATTAATTTGGCGACATTTTTATTAATTTGGTGACATTTTTTCAGTTTTTTCCTAGTCAGACCCACGGGCATTCTGACCTAAATGTAATAAACTGAAAACTAGCACGAATAAATTGCCTACTTTTATTGGAAGACACTTGAACTATTTTGTATGTTAAACCAAGACTTAACTATATCCAACGCTCTGTTGATGAGCGAGCGCGGGGCGCGGGATACAGTTAAGCCTTGGCAAAACATGTTAACGATATGTGCATGACACTCAACGTTGCGTAGTATCTCAAATAAAAATATCTAAAAAGGTAAGAATTAAAATAATATCAGGGTCTTACTTTCAGTATCTGAAGTCATACGCTACGTAAACCTTCATGGCTAGATTATAATTCCGCAGTGAAATAAGTATTGTCATTGCATTATTTAAGGAACGGGCTGCCCATATCATGGCTTCACTTTCAGTATCTGAAGTCATACGCTACGCAAGCTCCATGGTTACATCATAAAAATTGAAATGTTTATCCGTGATTGAAGTACATTTGGCAACATTTTGTAGCAGCGTTATCCAGAGATAGGTAGATAAATCAGGGTGTTTATATTATTTATAACCACTTAACTTCCTAAATATAAGTACACGATTTAAAATCCAGTTATATACACTTATAAGACTTTTAAAGTTCAACAACTTCTTACTTGCTATTCATAAATAGAACATTTTCAATTTTCTTCAAATTGATAAAACAATTACTCAAACACTATAAGAGTTCGAACAGATACTTCAAGATTTTTTGCAAAAAAAATAGTTCAAAGTATAATGTGCTAAAATTATTTTTACGGGTGGTCAGAATTAAAACACCCCTACTCTGAGCTCGCTATACATTGAACTACTCAGTAAAAGGCTCCGAAATTGTCGAACCTACTATTCAAGACATGGGGAGAGGGATTACGCGAAAAAAAATTAATTCCAGAAACACCGATAGGTGGCACTGTACAACAGAAAATATGCTGAAAAGACACAAAATACACATTTGTAGCACATTTTATTCGAACGTACAAAACATTCATTTCACAAGGACCTTATCGATGCAGAGAATGCTGCTCAATATGGTTCCCTTCTTCAAGATGTAAAATCTGCAGTCTGTGGACAGTTTGTTCAACTGCGGATCGTAATTGGTTGATTGAGATGCTTCTCACATGCAAAGTGATACTACCTTTCAAATCTGCCAAGGTTACCAGACGTCCTCGATAAACAAGACTTTTAAAGTATCCCCACAGCCAAAAATCACAGGGATTTAAATCTGGAGAACGAGATGGCCAGATTGTCGGAAACGCACGACTACCATTAGTAAAATGTTGCCGAAGAAACTGCTGTACACAGAGTCTAACATGTGGAGGCGCTCCATCTTGCATAAAGGTAATTGTATCAAGATATTGGTGCTGCTGCAGTTGGGGTACAATAAAATTTTCGAGTCACGGTGCATGTCAAAGGGCCATTGGGGGTAGCTTCTTCGAAAAAGAAAGGTCCAAGAATGAATGTGGCTGTGAATCCAGACCAGACTGTAACTTTCGTTGAGTAAAGTGGAATCTCTTGGAAGGCACGAGGGTTTTTCGTGTCCCAAATGCGACAGTTATGGGTGTTGACTGTTCCACTTAGATGGAAATGCGCTTCATCGCTCCATAGAATCTGCCATGGCCACGATGCATCCACTTCAACTCTAGCCTGAAATGTTAATACAAAGGTCAGTCGCTTCGCCCTGTCGATGGTCAGTAAGTGGTGATTGTGACTAATTTTATACGGGAAAAAATGCACTATGTTTCTCTGTACGTTCCGCTCTGAGCTGTAGGGAACACCCAAGATTCGTGACACTCCACGTGCACTACTACAGCCTATAACATTATCCATTGAAGGTTCAACAATAGCGGTGGCAACATCGTCAACGTCATCTGAACGAGTCGATTTGCGTCCTCGACCCGGCTGAACTCCAAGATGTCCAGTTTTCTGGAATCAAGCGATCATTCTCCTGAGAGCTTGTAGAAGTAATGGTCCTTTGCGCAAATTCTTAAGTCGAAGAAACTCTCGAAGTGCAGCTGCAGCATACCCTTTGCTTTCATAAAACAGCTTCACAAGCAAAGCGCGGGGCCAACGGCCGTACCGTGCTGAAAACACCGGTTCTCGTTAGATCACCGAAGTGAAGCAGCATCGGGCGCGGTTAGTACTTGGTGGGTGACCACCTCGGAACGCCGCGTGCTGTTGGCCATCTCGGGTGCGGTATCCCCGTGGTTTGCGCGCTAGATTTGCACGCTGCCACAAATGCCGCCGTGTTCATGCGGAGTACGATCACGTTAAACATGTGGGTTCGTAAGTCCTTCCGAGAGGTTGGTGGTAGGGGAAGGAGGGTACGGTCCCTGTGGATGCCTCCCCCACTGGGTTCCGGTCTAAATTGGGTGGCACTTCCCGGCCGTCCATACAGTTACCTTACACCTTTCTGGTAGGTCGGACGGTCTGGGTCTCAATCAACAACAACAAGCAAAGCGCGTTCTGACAGTGTGACAGTCATCGCTGATAAGAATGATAATTCCCCAGTTTTATCCTCTTTTATGCCCAGAACATAGTAGCTGCAAACCGAGGGTTAATGCAAATGTTTGTGCTCACAGTGCGAAATTGCAATTACAATGACAATTGAAGTTACAATAGAAGATAAAAAAGTTTTTTCACTTCTTTATCTTCTTTTTTTTCATATCAGCAAAAGAAATTAAAAAAGAAAAATTCCATATCGCATGTGTTTGTTTTTTTGTGATTATTTTGTGTCTTTCAGCATATATTCTGTTGTACAGCGCCACCTATAGGTGTTTCTGGAACTAATTTTTTTTCACGTAATCCCTTTCCCCATGTCTTGAATAGTAGGTTCAACAATTTTGGAGCCTTTACACTGAGTAGTTCGATGTATAGAGAGCTCAGAGTAGGGGTGTTTTTATTCTGACCACCCGGTATATATTCATCAGTGCCAGAAGATTATGTTAAACACTAGTACTAAGTAATATACATATATTTTATATGATTTGACATGACATAATTTAAAAAAAGAAATTGGTGTACATTATTACATTACTCTCAATTGAAAAGAAATATGAAATTCCGGAAAATTTATACGAATTGTGTGTACATAGAAAAATATGTGTATATATACGTATTTGCATTCGCTTCCACCAAAAGAGCAAGGAAATAAAAAAAAATATTTTAAGAAATTAACATTTTTTTCTTTAATATTTACACGAAAACAATTTTTAGGTGTGTTCGTTATATGCGGGTCACATATCTCCCAGTCTCAAAGTTTCTTTAGAAGTAATAGTATATTAACTACAGCTCTTTCTAAAAAAGTGTAGGACTTGATGTTGCCGGATCCAAACCAGGGATCCGGTGCTTACAAGACCGACATTATAAGGTTAGAGCTAGCTTCTTCGAACCTATAATTCGGGTTCATGTTCCTACCATCTTCGATCGATGTCTTTGGCAGGAGCAGATTCGGCTCCTGCCACACCCGCTTATTATTTTTAAATTTTCCTAGAAGTGAAATATTTACATCTAGCTATATATATATATATATATATATATATATATCTGTGTGTGTGTGTGTGTGGACGAAAATAGTATATTAAAGTGTGTTCATTTTTTTTTTGGGAGGCAAAGTGATGTAATTTTTTTATGAATTTATTTGTATCGTCACCTATAATTCCAAAATGTTGAATAAAAATTATCTTTCCTTTGTTCTGCAAGCTAACAAGGTTAAATAGGACCAAAATCGAGATTCTGGTTCAAATGGAAGTACTCGATTGTTTCTAGAATTGATTTTGATTTATTTTTAATTGTTCCTCTGCGCCGTTGCTTCAAATTCGAATTATGGAAATATTAGATTTTTTCGTTGACCTGTAAGCTGAGTTGGATAAATTCTGCAAGCTGAGTCAAATCAAATCTTTAAGCTTAGGCGTATCAAATGAGACCAGAAACAAATATTTCAGTTAAAGTGGGAATGCGGAATGGACGTTCTTAATTAACTACTATTTATTTAAGTATAAATATAATACATACATACTTTAATATACAGGACACATGATTTAAAAAACCTCAAATTAACATATTCTTAGGATTTTTTAACATCTGAAATGTGGTTCAAAATTAAATGCATACGTAGGCTAAAATACTACATATGCATGCTTATGGCGTAGTTAATGTACTATTATATAAAAGGCATTGATATTCCGAAAATTACCAAATTCTATATCTGGAAGAAAATATATCTATTATGAACTCTGACATACAGCTTAAATACTTTTGTACGCATCTTTGTGTTCAGAAATTTATAATGTAATTTCGATATACATGATTGGAATAGACGCGATTAGATATTTAAAAATCTGACGTGGGCAACACATGACTTTCCTTATATAATGCAATGAATTTACTACTTTTACAGTTAAAAAATGTTATTCTTATAGTAGATACTTATATTCTTTCCAAGATATTGAATTTTATTCAATTAGTCGTCATTTTCATTGATTTAGCGTCATTTTTATCAATTTGGCCAAATTCTTGTTAATTTGGCAACAATTAAAATGTCGTCAAGTTGGCGACATTATGTCAAATTCGTCGCCAAAATCTCGCCAAGCATTATGGACGCAGAAATAAGTTATTCTTATATCATATAAAAGACTATTGGCGTTCAAATACAAAAGTATTAATCAAAGTATCTTTTTTCATGAATCGAACTAGCTAGATCCACAAGAATGATGTCAGCAAATTTATCGCATGGTATTACATATAATAAGTGAAAATATTTCTTAATAGGAAATTTTTTTATTTTTTTTGTATAAGACATTTTGATAATTTTTTTTAAAAATGTACAATATCTCGAGAACGGTTCATGTTAGCTTTCTAAAATTTATGTCAATAGTTTTCTAATGAAAAATTTCATAAATGTATATTTGCGTAACTTTATTAGCGGTTTTGATTGTTTGACGACTTTTTCAAAATTTCACTCGAAAATTTAGGGAGGGTTCTGAGCATTCGATTACGTATAAAAACAACAGGCTTCCAGTGTTTACGGATTGTGATTTTTGTACCAAATTTCGTTCGAATCGGTTGATTCGTTCGTTAGTTATAGCCTCCACAGGCTCACTGATACACACACACACACATACACACACACACACACACACACATACACACACACACACACACATACTTTAACACACACACATACACATACTTTCACACATACAGACATCACTTCAAAAATGTTTGATTCGTAATCAGGGATGCTTGAAACGTGCTCTCCCGTCGAAAACTCGAATTCGAATTTTCGACCCCGTCACAATATTTTCCTTATACATTATGTAAATAAGGAAGGTAAAAATTACACTATTATTATTGAATATTCTCCTCTATAGAGAAAAAAATAATAATCGATTGAAAAATATAAAGATTTACAGATAATATAGGTAAATAAAAAACAACCAAATAAGAATATATATATATATATGTGTGTGTATATATATATATATATATATGTATGTGTATATATATATGTGTATATATATATATATATATATATATATATATATATATATATATATATATATATATATATATATATATATATATATATATAAGAAAAAAAGGTTTGAAGATCCAATGAAAGAAACTTACAGGCTTACGAAATAAAAGTAAAAATCAACAAATCCTCAAGGAAACGGAAAAAAATAAAAAAACAAATAAATAAAATAAATATCGAATCAATAATTCAATGAAAATATCAAAATACAAAGGTATGGAATCGAAAAAAGAATAACAAACGAAATCAAACACAACCGACACGAAAACGAAATCAATCACAAACGAAATCAATTACAAACGCTATACACGTGGACATGACTCTAAGCCTAAATCATGAATTGTTCACTTCAACAAAAATCGTATTCATGCCCAAGTTTTTTGTAGAAGCAAACACAAAAATGTATCTTATATATATATATATAGAATCAAATGATTAAGAAATGAAAAAACAAACAAAAAATAATGGGGATGCTTACAGGGAAGTCGAACGGCCAAGGGGGATTACGCCCCCTCGTCCCCCCGGCCGCCCAAATTGTTGCTCTCAGTCTTCGGATGAGTCGATCAGCCTGGGTTTTCGACCCCTTGTTCCCGGTTGAAGCACGCTTTTAATCCCAGGAAACGTTCCCGGAACCAGACTCGTCTTAAGCAATCCTCCACATGCCGACATTGGAAAAGCAAAATCCAATCCATTGAAAACCGAACAAGAAGACCCAGATCGATAAAATGGAACAATACGAATAGCAATACAACATGGATGGCTATACGACCTATACATCAACATCAACACTGACTTTTCATTACTTGCAAGTCCGTATATAACATGTCACGGTTAAGATTCGTGTTACGGTTAAGCTTCGTGCATACAGCGTGACGTAACTATAATAGCTCATAGAATTTTGCATAAAAGTTCCTATCCTATCAGCAATAAAAAATGGGGGTTCCCATTAAAAATTTCAAAGTTACCCCACATCCTACCCCCCAGGAGAGGGGAGGGGGTTTTATTTTGATATCATTGGATTGCTTTTCTATAAATATTGAGTATGTGTTTTTTTATTTTTTGATCCCAAGTGTATTTCTCGAGATATTGCGGCGATTATTTATATATATATTATTTATATATATATATATATATATATATATATATATATATATATATATATATATATATATACTTATATATTACGATTATTTATATATATATATTTATATATACAGGGTGTTCTTACACTGTTTTGAAAAAAATAACAAAATAAGAGGGGTGATAGTACCCATCAAGACGAACTATAATTACTATTGTTCGCATTCCACTAAGTGTTAGAAAAGCGTAAAGTTAAAGTTGAACTTTCAACACTGAAAATAAGGAGAATTAACGTAATCATAAGTTGCACAATTCCATTTATTTACACTAGAAAAATACTCAAAGTAGATGCTCAAAGTGACGGCCAAGGGTGCCGTTGCACAATTCACACCGGCGAATGAACGACTGGCGCACCCTCTCGAGGACACCTGGAGTCGTGTTTATCCTGTCCGCTGCAACAACGATTCTCGTGACAAGATTTTCTACGGAATCCACAGGCGTCTCGCACACCAATGAATTTATGTGCCTCCAGAAGAACTCCAGTGGATTGAGGTCCGGTGAGCGTGGAAGCCAAGTCACAGGTCTAATACGTCTATTTCACCGTTCGGGATATGTGTCATTCAAGAAGTGTCCGACCGCACTGGAAAATTGTGCTGGGGCTCCATCATGCAACAACCACATGGCTTTCTGTCTGGTGAGCGGAACAGCTTGCAATAAACCAGGTATCACTTGCTCCAGGAAGACACGGTACGCTGCGCCGGCCAAAAGTTCGGGCAACAGGTAAGAGCCAACCAGGCAAACACCTAGGATACCAGCCCAGTTGTTCACGGCAAATATCTGGTGTTTACGAGGGGCAGTAACGTGGGGATTGCTTTCAGTCCAGACGTGCGTATTGGACATGTTTCGAAGTTACTAATTTCTGTCACTCAGAGTGGAATACGACCCCAGGTCCCATAGTAAATATTATTCGTCTTGAAGGGTCCCCCCTCTTATTTTGTCAAAACAGTTTGCGAATACCCTGTATATATATATATATATATATATATTTGAAATGTAATAATAAGAATTGTGTAAAAATAAAAAAAAATAAAAATACAATTCAAGTAATATTAACATCACCATAGAAGCAAATTCACGGCCATAATGCCGATAAGAGAAAAGAACAGAACCTTCCCAAATTCGATGATTAATCAGAATTAAATTCATCTTCAGGTCTGAGTATTTAATTCTAATTAACCCAAACAAATGCCTGTTTCAGATTAAGCGATAGTACATTACTATAAATGCTTAAACTCAAACTACAGGCATCAAAAAATGAAAAAAGGATACATTAAGAAAATTGTATTACCATACGGCATGAACCATTCCTCTTCTACCGCGTGTATACACGATCAACCTCAACAACTTAATCTAGAAGCACCGGAATGAACAAGTCGAAATTCTACCAGGGAGGCAGTACGAACGTTCACGGAAATACTCCCAAACCCGTCCAGTGAGTCTAAGCTGGAGACTGGACAAGCAATTCAGAATACAACTTCCCAAACATGCAGAACTGAATATGAATATGAATCATAGATGAAAATTCCTACTAAACAAGTAATTCATAGGAAAACTGTATATATATATATATATATATATATATATATATATATATATATATATATTTATATATATATATATATATATATATATATATTGATTTTTCATACTATTGGAATAAAAACCAAGACAACAAAACTGTTCCTTGTAACATAATATTTTCATATGTCTGATATTATCCAAAAAATATTTAGCAGTATGTATATCTAGTCCATAATGACGAATATTCTATTTTTATTGGCTTTAATGTGATACTATTATGACTTTATAAATATTATCAATATTTCCTCTGACAAAATTCTCAATACAATTTTCAAAAAAGAATTTGGTTTTTCTTTTACATTATTTTAACAGTGATTTAAACCATTAAAATTCCTTTAAACCGCCAAAACTTATATTGTAAGCATAACAAATTGTGTCCTTAATTACATATTTTTAACTCAGTCAGCCTTTCATTCAATTATTATCGCATGTTTCGTATATTCTAGATATAAAAATAGCCACAACAGCCGTCTATATAGACGTCTTATATGTGGAATGTGTCTAGTTTCGTATAAACCCATTTTGCTTCGACAATGATTGCTTTAACTTGAAGCTATGTGTGTTTTAGAGGAGATATTGCATTACTTTGGTAATTATCACATGCCATTAACCTCAGAATCGCTAGGTAATTCACAGAGCTGCAAAATCTTGGATGACGTAATGCTTTACTGCTGGTAATTTGTGATGGTCCAGGTTAAAAGGGTTTCATGATATATTGTAAATCCAAACTGAAGGTGGAAGATGAAACTACTTTAATCTTATATTTAAACAGGACTGTGATTTTTTATTTAATGGAGATTAAATCGCTACAATTAAGGTATGTTACCAAGATGATTTTTAAACTACGATTTTCAGGAAAAGATAATATGCAAAAATGTATTATATTATATACAACATGCGATTATACGAACATTAAGATAATAAATAATAATGATTTCATGAAATGTGAATATGTTGTATGTCATCCATATTTTCGCTTTTGCATATTAGATAATGTGTTAATTTCCCTAATATCTTCTAATTGGATATATGGGTGAGAAAATAACGTTGTAAGAACATTTATGTTATAAATACCAACATGAAAAATAAATTTCAAGGACTGCTTTGATAAATTGAAAATAAGGGAGACAAGGACGGAATAGGACACCTACCGTTTAGGGAAATTTCCACACCGTCTGAGCTACTTGAAGGTGTAAGATAACTGTTTAGACGACCGGGACAGTGACAGTCATTACAGGCCCATTTGGAACGACACTCACAGGGACAGTATCCTTCCTCCACTACCAACCTCTCGGAAGGACTTTCATACCAACATATTAAAAGTGCCGGTTCTCTGCGTGAACAGGCGTTCATGTTGTGAAAATCATGAATGGAACTCGCGTCAGACGACTACAATCCCCAAGCCTTAACCACTACATTGTTCCTCACATCTTTTATTTATCTAACGAATGCATCCTTATTATTTCACCTTGTATGTGTGATCCGTTTCACCCCAAACATAATGGTTGAGAATATGTGACATAACTACCGCCGACAATTTCTTTTCTTGATTGCTTCATATAAGAACATACTTTAAAATATGCTGTAGACGTCCCTTGAGAAAAAATGTGAAACGTGATTTACTATGGTTCAAAAGTGTATAGGTGTATGGATGTCCGGGAAATACCACCCAATTTAGACCGGAACCCAGTGGGGGAGGCATCCACAGGGACCGTACTCTCCTTCCTCAACCACCAACCTCTCCGAATGCCTTACAAACCCACATGTTTAACGGTATCCTACTCCGCGTGAACACGGCGACATTTATGGCAGTGGCGGGAATCGAACCCGCACCTACCGAGCGCTACTCCCGCGCGCTAACCACTGGGCTACCGCGCCCTTCTGAACAAAGGTTGAAAAGTGCGGGGTTGGGTAGGGCGTTTAGGTTGTATGATCTCAAAACCTCTTCAGGTATAAATAAGAACATTTTAAGATATGTTCCTCATGAGTCAGAGATCAAAAGTAAAACATTATATTTTGTAACTCCAAGAGATGAAAATCAGTGAGGTAGAGTAATTAAGCGCAGTATTTTTTCAGCCCTTTAAGCTCAGAAGCTTCACTAGGAAATTTCACAGGGATTTTCCCACCTGAGTTATAAGTAGATACATAGAGTGTATATTTTTCATTATGCTGGGAAAGTTTGAGATATATAATACCTGTAACTTTCTGAGAATAACGTTCTGAAGAATAGCATGTAGTTAACTATAAATGTTCCTTAAAAGTGACAAGGGAAATCAAGGCAGCTATAATTCCGCAACTGTATTTCGAGAACCGTTCAAACTAGTAGAAACTTGATGTTTCAGAGGGACGTTCTTCATTGGTAAACATTAAGAATGGTAATGTTTACATTGAGGTACGAGAAGGTGTAACATGGGTGATTGGCACGGGATCGCAACTCGCCAGTGGTTGAATCTACACTATAATATTCATTATTCTTATAAAATTTACTACTGCTTATTTTCTTATAAAATTACTACTGTTTATTCTCTTATTACTGTTGCTTATTCTCTCTTAAATATTACTGCTGCTTATTATCTTTTAAATATTACTGCTGCTTATTCTCTGTCAACTTTTACTGCTGCTTATTCTCTTTTAAATGTTACTGCTGCTTATTCTCTTATAAATGTTACTACTGTTACATATTCGCATATTCCATTCAAAGAATGGACACTTTGTTAGTACATGTATAGTATACCATCCATTTAAGCAACTGCTTTTACAAAATATTTTTGTTTTGGAAATAAAAGCAAAATATATGACATTTCTTTCAGTTTGATATTCCCTGAACGTCAACGAACAAATTTCTTACGGATTCAAGTTAATTAAACAGCTATAAAATTTTAGTCGATTCCTCTACCGTACAATTATGCCCCCCCCTTCAAATGCAATGCAAAATTGCGAAGTATGTAGAGAGGGAATGAGCTCATAGGATCATTGACGACAATTGGATTTTAACGTTGAAGTATATATTTAAGCATATATGCTTGGCAATTTTTACCGAAAGAAAAAAGTACTCACATAGCAAATATTTAATTTCAAAGATAAGAAACTAATATATTTAAAAATAAGTTTATTTGAGTTCATGACATTTTTAGATATTTTTGACATTTCGATTTGTATACGTAGTTGGCATTTTACGAAATTTTTCAGAATTTTAAATTGAGGATTAACGGAGGTGGCAGCTTTCCCAGGGATAGGAGATCAACTTAATTCTTCAGTAATTTAATAAAAACCCAATATATCAACAGTGGGGAAATCAGTCTGATCATTTTATATTATTTGATAGTTAATTTAATATTTATTACGTGTCCGCGCTGTCTTAGAATGTACAGACTGATGGACGATCAAAAACTAAATCAACTCCATCGCAAAACTTCCTTTTACGCCCCAGATACTAAAGAAAAGTCATATATGGGAACAAACCGCAACATTTGATAAAACAACTGTTCACGTTTTCAAACTCATTTTTTTCATGGACAATGAAAGAATTGTAAATCATAGATGGAAAATCAATGACGAGCAAGAGATGCAAGTTAGCATATCTTTTATAAATAACAAATATAAAACATGTGCCTTATCTATCCATCCCTTTCCTATCATTCTTAAAAAGAGATAAAAATGTATTATTTCAGCAATATCTTTCAGACATTGAAAAATATGTCGAAATATTTTACGAATGTGAATGAAACTAAAGTCATAATTTTTAAAGGCTTTTCAAAAACGTAAAATAATACTTTGAACTCTAGTTCATCTTATTTACCGTTAAGAATTATATATTGTATTATTACACCATTTTCTTTACCTTATTAAAATTGCTCTTAACTCTAAATCTTGTCCAATTTAAAATGCTTTTAAATTCGGCCACTTTATACTATGGGTTTTAAAATTTCTAGATGAATTTCTAGTTATTACACGCTAGGATATAAAAGTAGGTGACAGCTATTTCAAGGAAAATTTTAAGTACATTTGTCATGTTAAGAAACAATTGTGTAATAACCTAAAAATAATATACACCTTTCTTGCGAAGTAAAGTATAAACGTCTAACTACGATAAAGAATTTCATATAATCAGTCAGTCCTTCATGTTGTTTAAAGTTCTTCCCATTGAAAGAAAAATGTCCAATGCATTATTTAGTCATGAGAGTCAACTTCATCACGCAAAAATAATGAAACTCTTGAATGAAGCTGTATCTGATCTTTTGATTAGTATATACAGTATTTTTTTTTACTTTCTCTACAATAGATGGTAATGTATATGGAAAGTATTGGAATTTTGTCGAAGATTCCTCTTTGAATTTTCGGCAAAACTACACGTTTTTGGATCCCTAGAACACGAAAAACTATTTTTAGCATGTTGTCTGTGTGTGGGTGTGTGTGTGTGTGCAATGTATGCATCAACTCTTGTTCAAATACGAATTGATTAATTTCACACAATTTAGTAAATAAATCACTTACGGGTTATCCAGGTGCTGATTAGATTTTGGTATGATCCAGGAAGGAAAGAACTTGCCGTAAAATGGCCCGCAAAAGTAGTCAAAATCTGTATACTCGAATATATATTTTAAATGCTTGATTTATACTTAAGTTTTAAGGTTGAAAAGAAATAATCCATCTACATTACTCTAGGACTAGGTTTTCGAGATAATTTGTTTTACCCATTTTTACTACGCCGTATTTGAAAATACAACCAGTTACCAAATGAAAGCGATACCTGAATTAAAGATGAAAATTCAGTGTAATTTAAAATAATTATACATGTTATATTGTGAAATTAAACTCAGTGAATCGAATAAATATATGCAAAGTCTTTAATGTAGTGAAAGTCATGTGCTGGCCACCTCTGATTTTTAATACCTTTTCTAATGCTGTTAATTATTGTCACTTACTTGTATAAGTATATAGTAGTTTTATAAAATATTATTTTTATAAGTAATATTTTATGAGAGAGACACGAATGATAAGTAATTTTATGAAAGAGATAAGAATGGTTTGTATTCCCACAAGCAGCAATTATCTTCATTGTGATGTAAACGTAAGGTTTATTTTCTGTTTTTACTTTTCAGTGGTATCATTTAACTAGAAACGGGGTATAAATTACAAACAATGCACTTTTGTAGTTGAGAAGTGTTTCTGTAAACAATTTTTATTCATCTTGGTGTATGAAGGAAATATAAAAGGGATTTTCATTTTCTCATTCACGCTGTTCCTTTTAATGTGCCGGTTTGTTTTAATTGAAAAAAATATAACATAATTGGGTGATCCTCTTGGAAAAATAAAAGCATTTCACATAAACGTTTGCTCTTTACTTCATAATGCTCACTTTTATATTTAAAAACAAACACAATTTAGCAAATTTTTGACCAGCCACTATTCCAAGCATTTTATATTTTCGAATTAAACGTTGTAAACACATAGATTTAGTTCTTTTTACTTGAAACCACAATTAACTTTAAAATAAATCTATCCAAATTTATGGTTATAAGTTTAAAAAAAATACGGATTTTGAATTTTAAACTTTTAAGGACTAATAAAGGAATATCAAATTTAATTCAGAGTTGTATGAGATAGTATCTAAAATTAGGAATTATTCAAGTTCTGCCATGTATAATTTTCCATGTCTCCTAGAGTGTATCAAAATATCGCTTTTCTGAAGATAAACAGTTAAAAATTATTTTAATGTTCCACGTAAAAAATATACTTCAGACATATTGGGGGGGGGGGGGGTGTTTATACTTTCTATGTAAAAATGTTTGCGTTTTTTTTAAAGACATTGTCTGTGATAACCTTTACGTATTTGATCTCTAAACCAGATATATTTAGTTTGCTAAAGTTATTATTTAATCACACATTTTATTTTAGACTTGAGCTTATTATCCAGCGTTTTCCTGGTCCTACATTATCCACGACATTAGTTTAGATACCACAAATGTGAGATAACACCAGTCAATTTCCAAATCTTATGTTTGGAATTAAATAATTTCCCCCTTTGGATTCAATCCAAATCCTTTAGTTTCAAAGAGCATGTAGTCAAGTACAATTATTACTTTCCTTATATACATAATGTATAAGGAAAGTACTGTGACGGGGTCGAAAATTCGAATTCGAGTTTTCGACGGGAGAGCACGTTTCAAGCATCCCTGATCACGAATCGAACATTTTTGAAGTGATGTCTGTGTGTATGTGTGTGGGTGTGTGTGCGTGTGAAAGTTTGTGTGTGTGTGTGTGTGTGTGTGAGTCTGTGGAGACGATAACTGACGAACGAATGGACCGATTCGAAAGAAATTTGGTACACAAATTACAATCTGTAAACACTGGAAGCCTATTGTTTTTATACACAATCGAATGTTCAGAACCCCCCCTATATTTTCGAGTGAAATTTTGAAAAAATCGTCAAAAAATCGAAACCGCTAATAAAGTTACGAAAATAGACATTCCTTATGTAATCTTTCATTAGAAAACTATTGACGTAAATTTTAGAACGCTAACACGAACTGTTCTCAAGATATTGCACATTTTTCAAAAAAAATTATCAAAAAGTCATATAAAATAAAAATAAAAAAAATTCCTATTGAAAAACAAGTGCACTTTTCATATGTATAAGACCATGCGATAAATTAGGTGACATCATTCTCGTGGATCTAGCTCGTTCCTTTCATGAAAAAAGATAGTTTGAGCAATACTTTTTTATTTGAACGCCAATAGTTATTTATCTGCTGTAAGAATAACTTATTTCTCCGTCCATAACGCTTGGTGAGATTTTGGCGACGAATTTGGTGGAATTTTTAAATGTTGCTAAATTATCGAAAAACTCGCCAAATGGATAAAAGTGACGCTAAATCAATAAAAATGACGACTAATTGAAGAAAATTCAATATCTTGAAAAGAATATAAATTTCTACTATAAAACTAATCTATTTTTTTTTACTGTAAAAGTAGTAAATTCATTGTATTATATAAGGAAAGTCATGTGCTGCCCACATCAGATTTTTTTATAGATAACAGTATAGCTCTGTATATCCAACTATGTATATCGTTTGAATAATCAGGGCTCGGAAAAGTTTTAGTCCAAATACGATCAAAATTGCTACATATACCTGTCGTTGTGCTATTAGTCTGAAAGCAGATATAGACTATTTTTGCATGAGCCAAAACGACATTGTTGTATGGTCCAAAAATATGTTTTTATGTTCCAAAACAAATTTTGGAATGCGTTAATTACAAAAGACAAAATTAAAGTACATGATTAATTATTATTTTTAAGTATATAATTAACTGTAAAGTTAATTATTAACTAAAATAAGCGGTTGATTTCGATGAAATGTATTTCAATCAAAATACTCTCTCAATAGAATCATTTTTTAGGTCTTCTTACACAGGCCCGTGGTAAGATGATAATCGAAATAAATTTATGTCTGACTGTTATAACCGCTTATAGCTCGATATTGTTTTAAGGCCTTTACTCCTTTCATTGGCTCGAAGTTTATTGGGAGTAGTAACATTTAATATTGATCCAATATCGAACAAATATTTTATATCTTGGTATTACAATGGGAATATTTACAATGTTATCCCAATATTGGCCAAATATTGCTGTTACATTGGCATCCAATATTTTAAAATATTTTCATTACAATATTACGCCAATATTGATGCTACATTGCATACATGTCCAATGAAATACCAATATAGATGTAACATTGTCCCAATATTTTTAGCCAGTATTGAGCCTATTCCGTCAAAATGTATCTTTTTCATATTGGTTCAATTCTTCCAATATTTGGGTCAATAAATGGATTGCTTTTAGAGAAGTTTATGTTTAAGTAATTCCGCATTTTATACCACGTTAGTTCTATTTCCGTATTATACTGGGCAACGTCAATTATTCATGTTTGTGTAAAATAAAAATACACATAAGATGTATCCAAAAGTGCAATGGTTATGTTTACAATTTTTTTCCTATACCCATTCTGATCATTTAGTAAATGTATCTAATATAAATAGGAATGGAATGATATAAGGTAAAATCAAAACCTTTCTACTGTTTTCAAAATCAGTATGGCAAAATATACTTATGAATAAAGCATATTAAAGTGAAAGCGCTTTTTATATTTTATGTGCCTTTTTTAACAACAGTATTATTCCAAATAATATACCGCAAATTTTATTTCAAGTTTAAATCTTACGCGGTGTTCTTTTTAGCTAAAAGAAACACAATATGGGATTAATTCCAATTTTAAATAAGTATTCATATTTTAATTAATTGAATAACTGAAATATAAAAACTCTTAATATAAAATATAGTATTTTAAGTTTGGAAAAAATTAATTTTTACCACAAAATTTATTAAATTACCTTATTATATCTAAGGTTTCACTTTTAAACAGTAAATCGCAGTAATACTATGTCCCCAATGCGCATATCTAATTCTTATATATAATTAATCACTCCCTGTGAGAAATAATTAATTTTAAGTAATAAATAATTTTAATCATCTCAGACATTTAGCTATATCTAATTAATATTAAATAAGTTAATCTTTCTTTAACTAAAGTGAATTTCAGAAAATACTAGAATTTAAAAATTGCTACCTGGAGAAATAGGTGTACAAGTAAGATTTTTAATTAGAGTTAAAGTTCATCAAATTGTTTTACGACGGATTAGTTCATAATTTAATTAAAACAAGAGAGAGTTTCGATATTTCAAAATTAAAAGCATTATTCTGTTATATTCAATTGAAAACTAAATATTTGTATGTTTCACTATGAAATATTATGGACAAGTAGTTATTTTAAAGAATATTTTCACTAATAGGATAAAATAATAAGGAAAATAAATTCGACGGGAGGGCCAGAACAAAATATGCATATTAAAAAGAACAAAAATTTAAGTTATAAAGTATATATAAATGAAATATACTCTCGGAAGTTCTTAGTTGAGCATTCTCTATGACCCAGACCATCAGACCTAACCGAAGGTGTTGAAAACGCAGACCGTCCGACTCATCCTGAGGACTTGAGTATCTATTTGGACAGCCGGAGGCCTAACCGAAGGTGTAAAGTATCAGTTTGGACGGCCAAAACATGCCACCCAATTTAAACCGAAACCCAGTGGGGGGTGGGATCCACAGGGACCATATTCCGCTTCCCTCTACCAACAACCTCTCGGAAGAACATAATGACCCACATGTCTAACGTACTCGTACTCCGCCTGAACACGGAGACAGTTTGGAATGTAAATAAAATGCTAATAATAATATGGAATGTAAATAATGTTTATAATGTAAATAAAATGTTAATAAAACAGCTATTTAATATACATTTATTAATTTAAAAGCAAATTCAATATCTAAAGGATGATAGCTTGAGCCGTCCTCAAGTTACTTATTTATTAAATAGGAAATATTACAAAATTGGAAAAATTTTACACGGACATTTTTCAAAAGCATAAAATATAGATGTACTTAGTAAGGGACAAAATATAAGAAATCTAGATTATATATGTATGTATATATATATATATATATATATATATATATATACGGTTCGATGATGTATTCAAATGTGATAAAAAAATGAATGTACGAAATATTTATAAAAGTAATTGATATAATTTGTTTAACATGTATAGCTGAAATAAACACAATAATGTCATGCGCACAATAAAATTTTTCTAAAACAAAATGAAATGCATTCTGTCCGGAAATAACAGAATTTTTAAAAACCAGGCCTAATATAATGTTAGAAAGCTCAGGCACAGCACGACCGACGGGTTGGGTCAGGCCAAGCCCCTGAACTGAGTACGAGCCCTTTCAGAGGAGCCCTGACGTCCGACCCCAATCGCCCGAGCCCTATTCGTAAAGACATAAATGGCTTCAACTGAAAGCAATAAAATATCCGCACAAATCTGAATATTCACAGCGTATGCCAGCTCTTACATAGGTCTCAGTTTGCGCACATCAAATAGACGTTAGAAATGACTCATACATTCATTGGCGACATTTAATTCACTGATTGAAATGTATTTGCGGACATGCATTTTTGGTTCTCGAGTCCTTTCCATCGGGATGTTTTGATTTTTCCTAGGAAGAAAAAATAACATTTGCATGAAAATTAATAAACATTAATGCAACATATTAATAACCATTATATTAATTTTTGCGTTAAATTCTTTACGCTAAAACAGTATATCATACATAATTAGGTAATTAAGATATTGAAGTTAATATTTTAAACGCAATTTATATTAATAAGATAAATATTTTTCTAGAACTATAAAAGTCGTCACATGACCAATTAGGTAAATGCTATTTACAATTGAAATAAAGCCCAATATCATTTGCAAAATTCAGAATTCGAAAGCAAGACAAATAATTATATACATTAGCAAGAAATGAAACTTTTAATTAAATTTTTGCTTTTGAAAATATTAAAATACCCCGTTTAGGCCGTAAATATATGCCCGATCATAACGTAAGCAGATATTTTGCAATATTTAGAGATAAAATAAATTAACTTCGGATAAATTACAAAGTATTTTTCACATTTTTTTTTAATTTGAGCCTTTTAGAATCTCGCTATATGAATGAATAGAAGGCAACATTATGTAAACAAGTTTGAAGAAATTGTTTTTTTAAAGTTCTGGTAGAAATGAAATTGCCAACACTCCATGCATTTATGAGTATTTAATAATTAAGTTTTAATTTGCCAAAATGTCTTGAAAAACATCGTAAATTAAACACAGAAAATTTCTGACGATTAAGGTAACCGCCGTTTTATTCTATACATAAAAATCTGATGTAGGCAGCACATGACTTTCGCCACAGACATTTATAGTATTTTCCCTTGTTTCTTTCAGTTTTCAAAATAACATGGACAATTATTAGAAATTACACTAAATTCGTAATTTAAAAGCAATTTCCGTTATCATGTAAGGACCGGACGTATTTTCAAAGAAGATGTGGCAAAATTTCGAAAAGCAAAAATACCTCGAGAACGGTTTGTCTTAGATCTATGGAGTTGATATTATTCCAATGTAGAATAATTGCAAAAATGTTTTTATTGACGAATTTTACTGGCTATTTAGCAATAAAGGTTAAGTTTCTCTCTTGTGAATGGTACCAAAGTCTAATCAATAAGGGTAATCCACAACTGACCTGTCTACCAAATTTTACGAAATTTGGTCAATTATTTTTTTATGGCGCGAGGATATATACATTACACAGATAGACACACAGAGAGATAAACACTCAGACAGATATCCAGACAGACAGATCGACGGAACGAAAAACGCACACACACATAGAAGCCACGTCAAAAGTTGATTTTTCTGGATACAGAGTTCTCGAAAACATAGATCCGTAGAAAACTCAAGTTACGATTTTCGACGCAATTCCAATACTTTATACATAACCATGTACTGTAGGAAATGTAAATAAGCATTTGGCGATGCCAACATATATAGAAAAAGTGAAAAAAAGACACATTCGGCCAAATTTGGGAGAATTGTTTACAGTATTACTTTCCCTACAATATATGGTAATGTACAGGAATATATTGGAATATTGTTGAACATCTCGAATTTTTGACGGATGTACATATTTCAGTACGCGAATCCAATAATTTTATCATGGTATATCACTCTGTGTGTGTGTATGTGTGTGAGTGTTTGTCAGTGTGTGTATCTGTGTGTGTGTGTGTGTGCGTGTTTGTCAGTGTGTGTACCTGTGTGTGTGATCATGCGCACTTGTCAGTGTGCGTACCTGCGTGTGTGTGTGCGTGTTTGTCAATGTGTGTACCTGTGAATGAAACAAGTGTAGCTCAGAAACTATTCGACGAAATACACCAATATTGGACTGGTTAATCACTTGTGGAATGAATATCCGGGAACAATTCGTAAAAGAAAAAGAATTAATGTGTAACACATAACGCGCGGATTTTTATCCGTTAAGTGCCAACGTTCATTTTTGCAATGATTAGTTTCATGGCAAAAGGTACATAACTTTCTTAATTTGTCATTAGTATTTTAACGTTTAAGAGCTAAGTTGTTTGCAGCTACATTTTCTTTACTTTCTGCACATCTCTCATATCTGTCAATAAATTTTCCCGTAATATATTCTACAAATAAATCACTAAAGAAATGTGACAGAACTGAAACAGAATTATGTACCGGACGTGACATCACGTTGTTACACGGCGAACCATGATTATAATTTGAAGGTATGGGTTGTTTTACCTGGAATATATAAATTCGGTGATCTTGATGAGATATTTGACGAAATATCACCAACTAGGCTACATTTGTTGAGTTCCAAGAACTTCTCGAATTCTGTACATTATTTAAGAACTTCACGAGTTACGTACTTTTCCCAAAACTTTCCACATGGTCAAAAACTTTCTACAGTCTGTTCGAGCACTCTAGAACCAGAAAATTTATTTTTAGCGTGAAGTATGTGTGTGTCTCTGCGTTTATCTGTATGTGCTTTGTATGTATCCACTTTAGCTCAAAAGGAATTGGCAAAATTTCACAAAATTTAGTAGATGAGTCTCTTGTGGGTCTTCCTAAAGCAGATATGAATGTGGTATGATTCGGAAAGAAAACGAGCGTCATTTTTTTCCGAAATGACCCGCAAAAATCATCTAAATATAACTTAAAAGATTACATATGATTAAATGTATGAATTAAATGCTTCTTTTATACATCGTTTTCAATGCCGGATAGACAAAGACCAAACCCTTAACTCTAGGAACAATCAATTCCATGATATTTTATTTTTTTCCAATTTCTGCATCTTTAAAAATACTCCCAGTCATCAAAAAGAAACAGAAATTTGAATAAAACCAAAAATTCAGTGTCATTTCAAATAATTATCCCCTTTACTTTGTGAAATTATCTTAATTTAATGAATTGTGAAAGAAATGAACAAGAATGAATTTGAGTCTGCAGGAAAAGTCGTGCGCTGCCGACATTATATATATATATATATATATATATATATATATATATATATATATATATATATATATATATATATATATATATATATATATATATATATATATATATATATATATATATATATATATATATATTGGTAACATGGATTTTGGTTTCTGTTTGCAGCTCCGGTTGATAGAGTAACATTAATTACTTGGAATCGACAACACACCGAACATAATAAAAATGTGACATAACTCGTATTTTGGGATGCTTTCAGCGACTTATATCCATTGAAAACTGAAAATGGTACATTTATTGGTATACTAGTGTTGCGAACGCGCAATACTCTGTTTGGCGCTTCCTCTTTCGTCTGTCTCGAAGAGCAGAATAAAGAAATACCGTTCATGATGCCAGCATGACGTGGGGGATGACGTGTTCCCAGGGTTTCCAGAATTTCCCAGTTAGAAGAAGTGTTTCCAGATTTGTCCATTTAACCCTAATTTGGCGACTTTCGGAATGTTCCAGAAACTTCTCGACACAACGATTATTCTTTGAGATATATATATTACCAGAAGTTTCTATTGAGAGACTATAAGAAGGGCTCACTCTTGCAGTGGAGTTGACGAATGAGCGCGACATGAGCTATATTGGACTTCGATATTTGTCAATGCTCTGAGAATAGGCTGTTTTGTGAAAGTATTTTCGTCAGTATTTTGAGAATAATATCGCTTATTCTCTGAAGTTAGTGAAGCACTTAAATGTTGTTTGATTGTATATTGTTCATGTTTACTTTGTGCTTATGAATAAACGTTAGTTATCCAGAAACTTGGACTCGTTGTTATATCCTGCGTATACACCCACATTTCTAGAGGATACGGTTCATAAAATTAGCTATAAATCAATTTATCCCAGAAGTTTTTTTATTAGTCAATTTATCTCAGACGAGGCAACTGGACCCTCTTTATTTAAAACAAACCGATTCAAAAATGAAGCGAAGGCTATTAAATGTGAAGCAATTTATATAATTTAAAGTTCAGTCTTATTTGCCCTAACCTATAATAAGTGTACATATTAAATTTAAAACAAATAATATGCCATATTCAAAATATGAAACTATTGTATAATAAATGCATAGTACGGTAATTCACATGATTGTATAATTCAACTATATATTTAATGATATCCCTTACTCAGATTTGTAATTCAAATCAGCAAATATTTGAAATAGGAAATTTTTAAATCCGGAAAACGTTTCTTTCGGGATCTTGAACGCCAGAAAATAATTACACTGCAAGAGAAAAAAACTATCTTCCTGAAAAAATACCCGAGAATGAATAGAATTTTCCTAGTCACTCTTTTTAATTTGATCGAATTCGATAAACTTCTGGCAAGGATTTTTTTATCAACATGAAAATAAAATGTATTTATGGTTCTAAACTTCATGTACGACTTCTGAAAACGAGTTTATAATGATCACGAAGAGTGCAGTTTGAGATGCTTCTAGTATTTCTGAATACGGTGGCAATCTAAAATTTCTTACATAGGTTTGAATTAATAAAATCTCTAAACGTATTCAAAATTCAAAATTTGGGATAAGAACTTTTATTTGCAAGTAGAATATGCATACATCGGTCGTTATATTTGCACGGGATTTAAAATATGTGGAATTTCTAATCTCGTTCTGAATTAGTCTGCTCTTCACAAAATGTGAAACGGTCCATTATTTACCAGGGAAAATTTAAGGACCTTAATTTTACGAACATCATTTTTCTTAAATCGTAAAAACAACATAAAAACAATTGTTATATAATGTTAGGAAGAATATATTTTATAAGTAACTTGCTATTACGGTCTTAACTGCAGTTATTTTGACTGTTTCGGATTTAATTTCGAGCTCTATGATTTTATTTATAACCTCAGGCTACTGAAATGTTATCAATTTTCTTAATTTTACGTGAAGAATATACGGACGTTTTCAGGATTTTATTAGTATATATTATTTTGTTTATTGTGTTGTATACTTTTTCGGTCTATAGCCGCCATTTTAACGGTTTAAAAAAATTAGTTTTCTTTTTTGTACATTTTGTGCGGAGGATAAGAAAGAACGTGAGCAACAAATAAAAGTACAAATAACACAACATAATGCAGTATACGGGTGTTTCAAAGATACGCTGGATCACTATCGCCGGTACAAGAGAACGAGCAAATCTGAAGTCCAAAAGAAGAAGTGTCGTAAATGCTTTGTTGGTTTTCTTTTTTTTTTTTTGTTTCTTTGGACTTCGGGTTTGTTGGTTATCTTGAAATCATGAAGAAGATCCAGCGTTGTCTCGAAACAACGGTATGCTGCATTACTTTGTGTTATTTGTGCTTTTATTCATTGCCCAAGTTTTTCTTATTCTTTGCATAAAGTGTATTTTACTTATAAGTTTATGAATATTTTTTCAAGTACTTAGTTAAGTAAACAGTATCAATACAATTTTACAATTACTTAAAACGTTTTCTGTCTGTATCCCATCCATTATACACTATTTTGCAAATAAAGAACGAAGTACCATGAAGAAAGTGACTGTTTTTATTGGAATTAAATGTGCGTACAGCTTCATGTACAGGTAATGAAATAATTACAAAATCAAGGCCGCAGGACCCATCCATGGTTAGCAATTGCACATTGAATTTTCAAATCAGTAATTGGTGACCTCTCCCCTTGACGGTAGTGCATGCTTGTATACATCTAGGTAAGAAGTGATAAAGTTTCTGAATGTCATCCTGTGATATGTCATCCTCCCAGGTATTCCTCAATTGTTGCTCCAGAGCTGTTACATTTTGAGGTGTCCGAATCTGACGGTCTGGCATATCCCATACATGCTCGAGTGGCGAAAGGTCCGGTGACCTTGCTGGCCAAGAATATCATCAGTTGAAAGTAGCCAGTCCACAGATATGCGAGCCGTATGTGGCGTGGTACTATATTGTTGGAAAATAGCCCCAGAATGGCGTGCCATGAAGGGTCATGCAAACGGTCGCAGGATTTCATTATCATGTCGTTCAGCTGCTAAAATTGCACGCAGGATGACTAGGGGCGATCTGATGTCGTAAGAGATTGCAACCCACACCATCACACTAGGGTTAATGACGGTGTGTCTGTGTAAAACAAAGGTTGATTGGGATCGCTGACCCTGGTGTCTCCACACACGTATCCGATGGTTTTCTGCTGAAAGACTGAAGCGTGATTCATCGCTGAACACAATGCGATGCCAGTCTGGTGGCAGCCATGATACTCAGCTACGGCACCACTCCAAACGACGCTGTCGATGCTGTGGGATCATGGGCGGACGTCTTAAAGGCAGCCATGAGCGTAACCCCACTTCAGCCCAGCGCCCTGAGATGGTAGAAGGTACCACGGGTGGTATGAAATAGGCGGTAGTACGTTGGATGGCGGGCAATGATACCGTTGGGCTATTTCGGGCCCTTCGCACACTCATCCGAACTTGCCACACATTCGTGAACCTTGGCCTTCCAGAGCCTTCATTCCACCAATGAGTTTCTTACTGCAACTATTGATGCTAGCACCTTTGCATACAGTATCCTTTCGCTGCAAGTGACGGCCTATTGCTCGGTATGACCAGCCAGCTTCTCGCATCCCGATTATACGACCACGTTCGAACTCTTCTAATTGCTTATAAGATCTTCGGGAACGTCGTAACAGCATTATTGGTTGTGTCTCCACGGAAGTGCAACGTCGATAACGAGCAATGATAAACCGTCCACATTTTTAACCTATTTTATAGGAAACTAGTTGCGCTGTAGAAACCAGCGCTATGACCGAAGTTAATACTCGTTGGTCTTTCAAATTTAATCATTTGCATATTTGGTATAAAGGAATTTACATGCAAAATTTCGGGATGATCGGATTATTTTTTAGGGGTGCTTCGTTTTGATTTTGCAAAAGAGTGTATATGGGCGTCAAACTAATATTATATGCAAATGTATTATGGTTTAATATTTATCGATGAAAGATAGTCCTAAGTTAAAAATATACTGCAATTTTTTATGAGAATAAATGCTAAATACGTTACATTTTCTGATTTTAATTCCACCCGTCAAAATAACGGCTTTGGATTTTATAGTTAGTAAAACAATTCCGGCTGTTTAGTGTTAAAAGGAAACAGCAAAATAAAATTTAACATATACACTGTTACCAAATGAGTGATGGGCTTTCTTACACTTTTTATTTAACTTGTTTATTTGTCAATGTGAATCAAATGTTTGAGGTATTAACTAAACATGTTTCATCAAGTGCAGTAACATGGAATTTAGTATGTCGTAGTCTTCAGTGGCACATTTATTTCTTTTTATTTTGATCCTTATGGGCTCAGTCCGTCCTTCACCCTCTTTGGAATGTATGGGTTTAGGTGAACTAACTCAAGAACCGGAGCATCGAAAATGACTAAATCTAGTATGTCTTTGTCTTTTACGGTTTATTTTGATTGCTTGGATTTTGCGAGTTATGGAGCTAGACCATATTAGGTATATTGTAGGAATATGGTGATTTTGAGGAAATAACTTGAAGATTGAAACAGCAAAAAAGTGCAAATTTAATATTTTAATACCTTTTGTGGTATATTTTAATACTTTAAATTTGAACCTTGTCGGGCTAAGCCTTCAACGACCTGCCATAGGAATATATATATATATATATATTAAACAGCTTAAGAACCGGAACAGCTAGAATGGCTAAATTTAGTATATTGTTGTATTTTGTGATTATTTTAGATCTTTGGACTTTGAATTTCTGAGGGCTAGTGTGTCTAGAGTCCATCATACGATTTTTATCGTTTTGGAGGAATAACTGAGGAGCCGAACAGATAGAAAATTCACAATTAGAATGCTGTTGTTTTTTGCTATATATTTCGTGTTGGGAGTAGCTTGTCCAGGAGCCGTACTGTAAGTTTGTCTTGGTCCCTCTGTAGGAATACATTCGTTCTTCGGAAAATAGCTCTATAGATCAGGAACAGTTAAATAGGCCAAATTTAGTATGCTTTTATCGTTTATGATATATCTTATTTATTTTGATTTTTAACCTTTTCGTTCTAGCTAGAAAATCGAAGCAGTAAGAAAGTCATAATGCCATTTGTTGCTGTTTTCCATGCAATTAAATTACATACAAATAATAAAATGAAGTATTTCAACGAATAGTGTATTTTGCTTTTACTTGTTTTAAGTAATGAACTTTTAAGCATAAATGAAATAAACATAATTAGGAGTTTTCACGATTCTAAAGATATTAAAATTCTAAAGATATTAAAAACTATAAATATCCCCATAATAGAGCATATCTCTCAAAAGAACCATGAATTTCCATAAAATTTAGTATGCCTATTGCAAATAGCAATAATATAAAGTCAATTAACCCGTCTGTAGTCGTGTTATGATCATTTATATCATGCTTAACATATAAAAAACTCCAGGTATTTGGAAATGACTCTGAGGCAGCCATCTTCGTCTTAGTTGACTTTAGACTGATTGTTATCAGCTTTTTATCAGTTTCTTATCAGCATTATTAACTTCCAAAAAGTCCTTTATTTGCTGCTGTGGGCATTGTGTGGGCATTTCTCTCATCAAGCGACTACTGGCATTTGTGTTTTGTATTTTTACAGATAACGCTATGATACGAGGGAATTTTGCCCTAATTTGATGGATCAATTTTTGTTTTCTAGCAGCGCATTTTAAGTATCCATGCTTTTGTTCACTTTTAAGCAAAAGTACATTTTTATTATGCAAAATGTTTCTTGAGTTACGGGTGGCGATTGATCCTTAAAGTACTAAAGAAAGTAATGAAGAGTCAATTTCGAAAATAAATATTCGATCCTGGCTTCAGCAAGAATGTGATGCATACAGGTAAATAGGAAGACCAGAAAAGGCTGTAGAACTTGTAAGCAACCTAATTATTTTGAGCATTCATCATACGCATGCTCAGAATGTTGTTTCAAAATGACGTCTGAGAAGACTTTTTATTTGAACCATATACATGTCCCCGAAAGACAATGTAGTCCCTATGGACAACTAATGACAGCTAGTAAACTCCATCATAATGATGGATGCTATGACCACCATGCTTATTTCCATTGTCCCTGATTGCCTCTATCATCCGAGTAGCGTAGTTAATAAGTCTCTAAATGTCGCTATAAGAGACTTTCCTCTGTGCATTATACTTGTCCCTAGCAATGTTGTAAAACAGGATGTTCAAAATAAATACAATGTTAATACTAATAAGTTGCGGTAACGTGCAATAAGTGGGAGAAAAGAAAATGCATATATTCCTTGATGTCAAGAAATTTTGCATTAAATGCATTTCAACAAATCTTTTGCATGATTGCAGTGATGTAGTTAGTTACATGCAAAATTTTGAAAGTGAGCGACTTCGATGCATTCGAGATCTTTTCAAAGAGATCGATGGGACTAGAGGAGCAAAAAAATGGTAATTCAACAGAACTTATGCTCTTAAGGACCAAAACAATTTTATTTACGTCAAGCCAAATTTCAATTCAAACTTTTATGATATATTCTAAATAAATATTATGTTAAATAAAAAACGATCGTATTTATTTTTTAAATAACATTATTCATTTCATGTCAAATATGCGCTCCTTACAAAACTCGATTGATTAATGTAGCATATTAGGTGATTGAGCACAATGAAAGGGGACCATGCTCGATTTAAGCTACTGCCCAAATTACTGACAGTCAAACAACTGGCCAAACTACTGTCAGACCGAACTAGAATTTGACCAGGCTACTGTGTTCGAATTACTTTCAGGCCGAATTACAGTCCAGTCAGGCCACTAACCAGATTACTATCAGGCCGAAGTACTTAATGGTCGATCGGACTGTCGTGTTACTGTTAGCTGATTTAGGTTAAATTGTTCTACAATTTTAAGGGTTAACTGGCTCTTATTCTTCGAGTCATTTTATTTCCAAAGCGATATCCTTACCGTATGAAGAGGAGATCAATAATTATACTATGTTTGTACTGTATATTTGCTTATATTATTAAGTATATCTGACAACAACAACGAGGAGGTTTCTCTTTTTAGATCTCTCTCGTGTCTTTGTGAGAATAATTGTGAGAAGTGCATGCTGTATATATGTTGATATTATAAGAGCGTCTTATAGTATTCCTTAAACTCATTAAATACGCGTGTTCTAATAATTAAACTTTTATGTTTTAGCAATTCATTCAGAATATAAATCAACAATTGGGAAGTTTTTCTTTAATTTGAATCCAAATGTAATATATATACAAACTCCACCACGCCTCAAATTAAAAAGAGGAAAATATAGTTTCCTTCTGACCCTGGTTGGTCAGTGATTAGCATATGTGTTTCAAAATAACAAGAATCAGGTACATGCATTGGGTAAATTTTAAATCTTTACTCAAATTTTAAATTACAAAAAATATTGGTAAGTAATACGCAGTAGTAAAAAATGCTCTTAATATAACAGATGGTATTAATTTATCTGTCTTCGGAGTCACCTGCTCTCAGGTTTTTAATAATCAATCTATAACAGAAAATAAAAATTAAAAAAGGCGAAAAAATGCTAAGAATTCGCAGCACTCCATCTTGCAGCAGTGTTTGCTAAGGGCATTTAAAGGGTGATGAATGACCTGGTTTGAGAAATTTCTTAAGAATGGGTTCCTAATGACGACTCGAAGAACATACATTTATAATAGAACCTTTAGAAGATCTTAAAGAAATATGAATATAAAGCTATTTTATCTTTTAGTTTCAATTTTTTACCACGGTGATTTTGTAAGTGCATAAAATTTAATCTGCATGCACTCGAACCGCTTTTCCTGTCGCTTTCACACGGGAGAGGTTAAAATATACCCCAAAAGATATATTATTAAAATTATATCATTCTGCGTACTATTCTTATTTTTTTATCGTTACATATTCTTTATATATATATATATATATATATATATATATATATATATATATATATATATATATATATATATATATATATATATATATATGTATATATGTATATATATATGTATATATATATATATATATATATATATATATATATATATATATATATATATATATATATATATATGTATGTATACATATATATATATATATATATATATATATATATATATATAAATATATATATATATATATATATATATATATATATAAATATATATATATATATATATATATATATATATATATATATATATATATATATATATATATATATATATATATGTTCTATCGTCGTTTTGAGATGTATATACAAGGTAAATTGCCCTAAATACATATTTTGCATATTTAAATGTTTAATACGTTTTGAAAGCTCATGTGGTGGCTTATATCCTAGCGTTAAACCTACTCTGTATTATGTAAAGCACATTGCTTTACATACAATCAATAATGAAAATGTTCTCAATTTTCACAACTTAGAATATGTTTATAATTTAGAATGCATTGCATTTATTTGCTCTGCATTTTATGTTGTAAACCGATTCATTACTCTATGTTCTATATTTGTAAGTCCTTTTAATTTGGCATCCAATACTCAAATGTTAAAAATAAACGGCATGCCAAAGTAAAATGTTCGGGTAGTATCTGTATTTGATATTCTTAAATTTTTAATACTACCACGGTCATCAGTGAGAAAATTTTAGGAATGTTTTACTAGTTTCAAATTATAGAGATTGGGGCGAATAAACTTAATATTGGCGATAGATTTATCAAATCAAAAGTTTTGTTAAATGTAAATATTTTTACTTTATAGACTCTGTATAGTTTTGACATATTGTATTTACTATGGGCACTTTTCACTTACACATTTTTACTTGTAGGTTTCTACTTGTTTTATGGTATTTTTTAAAAATTTAAACGTCATTCATACTAGATCAAAAGCAGGGTATGTTGATACATAATTTTACATCATGTTCTCATCATGTTACTTCAACTTTCAAAATTTGGTTCAATTAAAGAAAATCAGAGATATTTCAATTATTGCGCATAATTTATTGCGCATATGCCTTATGCGTACAGAACAGTATTCAGAAAACTGGAGGATAATGTTCTTATACCTCTACCATTGCACGTCCATACATCAGTTAGTATTGATCGGTTCAGTTAGTGAAAATTATCGATTGGGTTGCTAAAATATCTATTGCTTGACTTTACACATATATTGCATAAAAAGTTACATATTTCACAGTGAAAAAATGATGTATAAGATCCACTGCACTATGATTTTAATGTTGAATTGTACATTTGGCGCTTTTCTGCATGACAGCATGTGAGTCTACTTCGAAGTACCCAATTAACTTATATTCCATGAAAATTTAACTTAAAAATTATATCAATATTGATGGCATACGAAATAAGCAAACTAGTCCATATAAAATAAAATATTTTAGTAATTAATTCATTTATTTGGTGTCATTTTTTTCAGTTTAACGTCATTTCTGCAATTTTGATTATATTTTCTTCAGCCATTATAAAATGTCGCCAAGTTAACGATACTACGCCAAACTAGTACAGAGTACATACCTGCGAGCCCAGCTAACCAACTTGGGTTTATAGCTTTCAGTGGGACATCGAGGCGCAACCACATCATCTCTTTTCCAGCAAAGCCGCAACCTCGGTCGCGAAACCCGGCGGAATCATTCACCGGGCAGGGGCCGAAGGCACCTGCCGGGCCCGACTCCGGTCACCGGCCAGACCTGGGCTCAGGGCATAAATAGCCACAGTCCCGTGATCCAGCCACCTGGAAGAGTCCGGGGACTGCCTCGTCACTTCCGCGATTGCATCCGTGAGTCATCAGCAGCGAGGTTGATTACCCCCGGATTAATTTGCCCCCCAGTTTGGAGGATCAAGGCTATAGAGCCAACATCCGAAACCACCATCTTGGGTGGCCCGCCCCGGGGGGGGGGGGGGGTACGCCAAACTAGTAACCAAGCTTGCCAAATTTTTTGCCAAACGTTACAGACAGACGTAGAGAAAGACTTTCTTATGTATAATAAAATAATTATTAGCGAATTGTAACGTAAAAATTACAAAACTATTACACAAAGTATCTTCTGTTGTGAATGAAATAAACTAGATTCATGAGAATGATGCTAGCAATTTCTCACATAATATTGCCTATGAAAAATAAAGTGAACATATTTCATGACAGTTAATATATATATATATATATATATATATGTATATACATATATATATATATTATATATATATATATATATATATATATATATATATATATATATATATATATATATATATATATATATATATATATATATATATATTTAATTTTATGTAATATTTTATATACATTTATTTTAAAAATGTACGATATCTCGAAAATAGTTCATGAAAGCGTTCCAAAGTTTGTATCATTCGTTTTCTAATGGAAACTTACATTAGAAATACTGATATTTTAATAATATTTTTCAATATTTCGTTCGGAAATTCTAGGATCCTCCAAACATTGGATTGCGTTTAAAATCGATAGATTTCCAGCATTTACCGATTGTAATTTGTATACCAAATTTATATGTAAAAAAAAATTATATGTGTCCAAATTCATATGTGTACCAAATTTGTATGTAATACCACACACACACACACACATGTGTACTTCGATTCACACTCTTATGTGTACTTCGATTCACACTCTTATGTGTACTTCGATTGGCAGATGCACATTTACAAATAAAACCAGAACGTTGATTCTATTTGAATTACCATTTTATATTATTAATAAGTTTGCCTTTAAGATTCATTCACAAGACAAGCACGCAGACTGAAACGAAACCAACTGCAGATGGAATGAATAAAGCAGTGATCCGACATTTACACCTTTAAAACCGACAGCATTTTCTATTTACTCGAAAAGCATATTTGATCGGACAGTAATTCACTCTTTAAACGAAGAATATGGTATTTTCTTATTATAAGAAACAATTTATAATAGGTTATTGACATTAGAAAATTATAAATTATTTTACATAGAAACATTACCGGTTTTTAACCAAATATTATGTTCTCCTTTTAACTTAAAAATTATTTTCTGACACATTTGTCTGTTTTTAATCACACCATAAATTCCAAACACTCTTTTCCTTCGACGTCCTCTCTTAATTTCATGGTACTCTCTATATAATCAATCACCTCCAGAAGACGGATGAGATTTCAGAAGAGTCCATTTTTCACGCGTCACGTTTCATGAATAAAGTTTAAGGGTAAAGAAAGATTCGATTAATGACTATGGAAAATATCAGGCCTTGCAATATATATTTTTAAGATAACAAATTATGTCTCATATTATATAAATGTCCATTAATGTACTTGCAGAGGCTGTTATACTGTTTCATATTGAAATATCAATCACGGTTCAAAAAAAGTCCATGTCAGGTATCATCCGTAAAAGAACCTATGCAGGATACCGGATTGCTTGCAATTTCAACTTCCGCTATTATTTTATATCAACCTCCTCTATTATTTTACATCAACCTCCACTATTATTTTACATCAACTTTCACTATTATTTTAATCGGTTTCTTCAGTTTGCAATTCCGTATAAACGATGTGAACTTAAAATAAAAAAATAACTGATGTGTGGCTGAACTCGACACTTTCTCATTCCAGAAACCATGTTTAAGTAGCTCGTGGATATTTTATTTTCAAATTACACAAGCAAAATTTTGAAAAATCGGTACCATTGATCCAAATGATTACAATAATCGGGTATAACACTTCATTTTAAAGGGCTTGACAAAATATTTTGATTGATACCATACTTGACAATGTACCCCTGGGGGGGGGGTACTCACTCCCAGAGAAGGACAATGACGTCACGGACACAATTGTATCGTGGTTATTTTTGACAGCAATGATTGAAACTATTAAGTCTCGTGATCACTGAACCATAAATAATCCCTTGTATGCATGATTATGTCAAATTTTGCCCTATGCTACGTTGTTAAAGAATATAAAATTCTGAAAAAATGTCATATTTTCACAACATGGCAGTAAGCAAGCCCGGTAAAAGAAGCAGCATTCAGGTTTTCGCTCGAATTAAAAAAATTCTATCTAGTTATATATTTTTCGATATCAGAGACATATATAAAGTTTTGTGAAAATTCAATAATATTTGTAGCTATCGGGTACACGATAAATCGCCGGCAGACATCAGACAGACAGATAGACATCACTCCAAAATAGTCAAAACATGTTCAGATAGTATATTAAAACATATATTGGCATCAAAATCTCAAAATCGAAAATATTCGTAAAGAAAATACTTTCTCAATACTGCGTATGAAAAAATAAATATCAGATATAAAAAATATATGTTCGGCCCTAAAATTGTTCGATACATACTTGATGATCCTTTACAAGAATAAGCTTTTTCTTTATAAGAATAAGCTGCTTATTTACAAGAATGAGCTGCTTATTTACAAAAATAAGCTACTTCTTAACAAATGTAGCATATCCTTTAAACGCTACATTTAAAGGATATGCTGCTTCATTTGTTTCAGGATGTAACACATGATAGAATATAGGAATGCGTCAAACGCAAAAATATATTTCTAAGATGAATAGTTTTTGTAAAGTTAAGCGAAGTGAAACATTTGTATCTCATCATGTACACAGTAAGACACACCTCTTAAAGATTTCCTTACAGAAAAAGGAATAGCCAGAAAATATGTTCGTTTTATTTTATGTTGAATTCTAGTGATACTTGTAAAACATCACAGATACATTTGTATTCACTGAGTATTAATAAATGTAAAATATCTTTGCGCTTGATATTTTTATATCAAAAATGTCTTCTAAAAGAATATTTTTGTATACATTTTATATAATACTTGCCTTAGTAAAACGACTCAAAATGATATAGTTCGGTGATTGCAGAAAATGTAATCAGCTTTTAAAATCATGAATCGTTAGCCTTATGGAGTGGCTATACTTGGACTATGTTTTCACACAAAAATGATGTATTTTTTACGATTTAATGAAATATTTGCGATATTAAGGTAAAATTAGTTTTAATCCTTCCACTAGAAATACTTTTTGTTTTTATATATTCATTTTTTATTTCATTAAATCAGTTTTGATATTATCTTCCTTAAACTAGGCGTACATCAATTTATATTGACGTACGTCTAGCCTTTATGTGACCAGAGAATAATGGCGCAAGCGGTTAGAGCCAGTTAGGATTAACTATAAGTATATGAAGGAACTGCGGCGAACATAAGGATTACTTAATCATCTAAAAGTTAAAGAAATAGGACGAAAATATTGTGTATGAAGTACTATTGTTGAAAATAACGTAGTTTAAATAATGCAATGTTTACTTTATTAAACGCCAATAATGTAAACACACCCAAATCGTCGAATATGTGTTATATATAGGACGGAGCAGAGTGTGCATATGCTTGTCACTATTCTACAAATGATAATAATGTAATGAGTAAATTACTCACACTCGGAACTGTGTTGTATAATGCTAAAAATAATTATCTATTAACACTTGGATCCTCAATAAGCGCCAGCTACTTAAATAATAGAGATACGCTTTAGAAACCCATTAAATAAGTGAGGTTTAATTCGTTAGACAACCGATATTCAAGAAGTTAGAATTTCGGATTGCATGAAATAAACGCTATATGAAAAGACATGATGTTCTATGAAAGAAATAAAACGCCCCTTTGCCCCAGAAATAAAATTCGCAAAAGTAATTGCTATCTGAGTTTCCATTCGGTGTCAGTCAAATTTCCAGAGGACACTAATATTATTGAAATAATAACAAGTTCCAAAAATTAAAAATTGATATTTTAAATTTACAAATTCAGAAAATCGCAAATATTTATTGCAGGCAATGTCTAGATAGAACAGAGATACCATTTGGCAAACTATCTGTCTTTAGAACGCGATAGTGGACGACCGTCTGCAGTTGCGACGAATAAATTGATTGGGTAAAAAACTACGATTCTCGGCTTTAAAAGTTCATAGCATTTAAGTAATTCGAATCGAAAAAGAAGTTCAGGTAACGTTGTATCGAGTTTCATGGCTGTACGGAGCTAAAATTTACCGCTTCAACAGACCTACCGATATCTGTTCTTATTTTCAAGTCAAGAATGCTTTAAATTAGAGATTACATTATCTCGCAAACGCAAGGGTTAATTTCTGGAGTTAAAGGCTCGCCTGTAGTCTAGCTAGAGAGCTCATATACAGCCAGATCCGGATCCATATGAGATGATCTAGGACCCATATGGATATGGATCTTCAGATCCATAGAAACGGGTTTGCAAACTGGAACTCATTTAAGACCTACATATTATGCTCTTAAAAGATGGATATCTACTACAATTTGAATGTCTCAGTCAAAGCAGTTCTTGTCTGCATTAAAAATATAGTAGATAAGTAAAATCATCGAATCTTATCTAATCTGAGTGCTGCAAGAATTGACAGCAAAAAAATGTCTTCTTTAATTATTTATGTAAGAAAAAACTTTCTAATTATGACTAGACACCCGCTGCTTATTATTACACTATCAAGTAAAGAATAAAGCTGAAAACATTTGATACTTCTCAAGCTATGTACACTACCTCCATAAAATTATATAAATTATTGGCAGTGCAAACTAAAGTTAAGTAACCTATACCAGTAAAGCATTACCTCACTTAATACGGATAGACAATTTTTCCACTTCGCAAGTAATAGTATATATAGTATAAGATGCGATTGATTGAAATGCACTGTATGCATTCACTGAATAAAACATCAAGCTGATGTAACTGAATAAAAATATCCATCGGTTTTAAAGACAAAAATAAAATTATCACTTATACAGGATGATAATGAAGCACACAGAGGAGCAAATGACCACACTGGCAGCCAGGAAGATGTATGCCTACCTTTGCTGGTAAAATTTCTGTGTATTTTTATCCTTTTATATATATTTTGCAACATTATGAGCGAATTTAAACTTTTCAATTATTATTTGCATATCATTTATTTTTTATCTTATACTTCCACATCCTTTTTTTTCATTTCTCATTTTTCTTAGAGAATTGCATGTATAAGTAAAGCAAAAAAATAAGTGAAAGGAAAAGATTACATCTGTATTTTCTTCCAATTTGTTCCGCGATTTTGATCTTTCCTCGATGGAGTGTTTCCCCAAAATGCGCAATAAATGTAAAAAAAAAGTAAACCAAAAATACATCATCTCGTTTCCCCCTAACAACTGCGCTTTTCGAGATGTATTATACTTTATTGCTTCGCTTCGCTTGGGACTTTACACAATAAAGTCAAAGATTTGAAGGCGTCTCTTTCGAAAATACTGCATGACTGCCAGGCATTATTTCGTACCTGTGGCTAGGAAAAAAGGAGAATGACAAAGTATTGTGTCAATCCTTTGAAATATTTATCATTCCGAAGAAATGGTATTTATTATTTTAAGAGACAGGATTCAAAATACACGTAGTCTTGATAGAAAGCAAGGTACAGTGCATAAACCTGTTAGAAACGTATTGTTTTTAAGCATTTATATTTATATATATACATAGATACGAAAATAGATAGATAAATTGATAGTAAGGGATTCGATATAATTATAATAACGTTGCTACAGTAGTAGCATTTAATATTAGTCTGATATTGAAACAATATTATTGTATATCTTGGTATTACATTGAAAATATTTCCAATGTAATCCCAATATAGGGAAATATTGGGTTTGCATTGGCCTTCAATATTGGCTAAATATTTTCATTTAAATATTACGCCGATATTGGTGTTACATTATAAACATTTCCAATTAAATGACAGTATTGGCGAAATATTGGTCCAATATTTTAAGCCGATTTTGAGACAATTTCGTCAAAATGTCCACGTTTTCATATTGGTCCAATATTTCCAACATTGGCTGCCGATATCGGATTGCTGCTAGGGTATGTGAGCCAGGATATCCTAGTGGTTATATTGAGAGGATCGCATGTGATAGTTTCGAGTTTGGTCCACCACGCCATCCCAAACAATATCCGTGCTTACTAGGAATATAGCTAAGATAAATCCGTAGGAACAAAAGTTCCTCCGAAGGATAATGACTCATGGGATGGATGGTACGATCCGTGTGGCTGCCACTGAGTTCCGTACTAAATTTAATGACATCAGCTGAAAACCAGACTATTAGAATGGTTGGATTTGGATCTTTAGACCAATAAAAGTTGCATTCTATCTCTCTCTTTAGTGACTTCCTGTCATGCAGCGTAACGGAGCGACGGCTCCATGGCGCCAAATGGGATGCGCTGTTATTATAAGATGCGCTAATAAACTAGTTAAAGCATGTGTTGCAGTAAAAAAATACGAAATTTTTCCTTTCACGCTACACATAATTACACTGAAAGGAAAAAAGTACATCTTTCTACTGCAACACATTTTTAGCTAGTTCTATAGCGCAACATATAATTTTTTATTAAAACTTTTTAAGCTGAGATAATCAACTTCTCCGTTGCCGAGGGCGGCGAAATGAGCTAATTAAAACTAGAGTATAGGCGAGAAAAGTCTGTAGAATTAAACGAAAGGAGAACATGCAATTAGTTTCACATAAACTAAATTTAAATATAATCTTAGTTAACAGTCTGAACGAAAAACAACTGGTTTAAATAATATCAATTTGTTCTCGACCATCATTGTTAAAGATATTTTACGTTCCCACAATAATTCATTCGAGTATTCAAAATTAGGAAACTCTTCTCTAAATAATGCGTTTAACACAGATTATTGTGTATATCGTTAAAAGATTTATTGTGTATATCGCTTATATCCAAAAGCGGTACTATTTGAATTATATCGCTTTTGCATTAGAGTTTTGGATAACAAGCGAACCAAAGAACCTGGACGGGTGAATGGAAATATCGGAAAGAACTAGATCGTGCTTCATTCCCTTTCAAAAATGTGAATCCAGGTTGGAACATTGTGGTAATGTTTGAAAAACATTGATATGTTGATTTTTAACAACGATCGAACGCCATTATATCCTTCCCGATGTGTAAACCTGATCCAATTTCTATGGCTCTATCGGGACCCAGCTTCCTAGTGCGAACGAGGTGCAACAAAGAGCTACAATGAATAATCATTATACGAAAGAGCTTCAGTATCTTCAGTATCAGAATACTTTCAAAAATGCGAATCAAGGTTGAAACATTATGGTAATGTTTGAAAGATATTGAGATGTTGATTTTTAACCCTGATCGAACTCCATTATATTCTTCCCGTTGTATTTAACACCTGATCCGGTTTCTTTGGCTCGATCGGGACCCAGCTTCCTAATGCGAACGAAGAGCAACAATGAATAATCATTATACGAAAGACCTTCAGTATCAGAATGCTTTCAAAAATGCGAATCAAGGTTGGAACATTATGGTAATGTTTGAAAGACATTGAGATGTTGATTTTTAACCCCGATCGAACTCCATTACATTCTTTCCGATGTATTTAACACCAGATCCGATATCTATGGCTCGATCGGGACCCAGCTTCCTAGTGCGAACGAGGGGCAACGAAGAGCAACAGTGAATAATCAGTATACGAAAGAGTTTCAGTATCTTCAGTATCAGAATACTTACAAAAATGCGAATCAAGGTTGGAACATTATGATAATGTTTGAAAGACATTGAGATGTTGATTTTTAACCCCAAATCGAACTCCATTATATTCCTTCCGCTGTGTAAACCTGATCCGATTTCTATGGCTCGATCGGGACCCAGCTTCCTAGTGCAAACGAGGTACAACGAAGAGGAACAATGAATAATCATTATTCGAAAGAGCTTCAGTATCTTCAGTATCAGAATACTTTCAAAAATGCGAATCAAGTTTGGAACATTATGGTAATATTTGAAACACATTGAGATATTGATTTTTAACCCCGATCGAACTCAATCCTATTCTTCCTAACGTATTTAACTGCCGATCTGATTTTTATGGCTCGATCGGGACCCATCTTCCTAATGCGAACGAGGTGAAACGAAGAGTAACAATAAATAATCATAATGCGGAAGAACGCCCTAAAACTATTTGCTCCAGGACACCAAAAGTTTAGGTATGCCCCAGTCTCTAAATACCTTGAACTCTGGTCTTACGGGCATATTCTAGCCTAGTTCCAATCAAGTGGGATTAGTAGTAACAACAACAAAATGCCACTATGGAATTAGAACTGAAATATATTATAAAGAATATATTTGAATACATTTTGCATGTTCTTGAATTTGTCTATGATGACTTATTTTGATGAAATTTTGTAATTCATTTAATCAAGATACGAGTACTTTTCAATAAGGCTTTATATTTCCTTTAATTGGGATATGATGATTTATTTTAATGAAACTTCGTACTTCAATTTATAGAGCTAGGAAGGCATATTTTAGTAAAACTTTGCCATTTAACATTAAACCATTTCGAATTTGCTCCATCAAGAGTTACTTTTTACGATAAGTAATGTTTGGTAGGTAAAAATATGATTATTTAATTATTTGCTCCTCCATTTAAATTATGATTTCGTAATGTGGAACACTAAATATCAGCAAAAATAAAATTCATTATTCAAATGCAGCATACACCAAAATAATAATAGTATCGATCGGTTTCAAAAGTCCAAAACAGCTTTCTTCGTCAGAACGCCCAAGAAGCTCAATCTTCCCCTTGAGAGCTAATCAGTCGTCTTTTTTCTCAAGTAGCCTCTAGTACTCACTAGTAGAGGTTTAAAACCTTGTACATCGTCACCAACAAGCCCTTCAAAAGGCAAGCTTCTTGCCTTTGAATCCTAACTATACTATTACATTTTTATTGAATTCTACTTTTAACCAAGTTAGTTTAGTTTTATTATTTTTGCAGCAGTTTAAGATGAATGTACTAAATTTTAAGTTTTATGGAACTGTTTTCATTACAAAGCATTTCAAATTTCAGTTGAAAATATTCAGTATAGTCTTCCAGTAGATGTATATTTCTGCTGAAGCTTAACTTGTTATTCTAAAATATACTCAACAGGTCTTGCCATGTTTGGTTCGACAGTAATTGGTTACAATACCACTCTGATACTTGTGATATGAAAGTAAAACTTTTCACAAAGTTTGTATTCAAAAATGTTTTCAATTGTGAATTTCTAGCTAGGCTTCAGTATACTTATATAGTATACTTATATAGTATACTTCCGTAGTTATACGTTCTACACATTATAAAAAGGTTTTTGTTTTAGATTTACGTCGTTTAATTTCACTAGTCAGGTCCATTATAATCCATAATCAATCTAATACGAGATTTTCGATAAACACTTAATTACAGTTCAATAGTTTTAGGGATATATTTAAGGATATACTCCCCATTTATAAAATCTTTCAATTTTATCTCAATTTTGCAGCGGAATTAATTATAATGACAGACCAATCACATTATCGATATAAATCACTTTACAAAATTTTTATTTCATCCTCAAAAATTAAGAAAAATTAAAACACTAAATATGTTGTTTTGATGTGAATTTCTTTAACTTTAACTGCAATTATCTCAAAACACAGTTTTCTGACACCTTGGACTAGTTCATAATATCGGAAATGTTCTTTGTATAAAACTGTTGTTCTAGTGTTTAATATAAACTATGGCTTTATCTTTATCTTACAAAATTGGAAATTCATTTCTATTTTGCTAAAAAATTAAGTATAAAACCTACCTTCTGGCTGAATTACCAACATAAAATATAAAAGCTGCAAATAAGAGATAGGCCATTATTCAGGAATGAATAATAGCCGTTATTTAGGATCTGATGAAATATTTGTGTAAATGTAATGGCTTTCTAATTTGAGCTATTTGAACATACATTATCCTCTGAAAAATGAAAATAGATGGTTGAAAATTCAAAACATATTATAATTTATAGATTTTTAATGTATGTATATTTTCGTTTTTAACCTTCCGGAGAAGTATCTTACCATAAAATATTCAGGCTTTCATATATCTAAAAAGTTTAAGCATTCATCTAATGTTGCTGAATTATAAAAGAAAAATATTTCAAAGGTTTCCTTCATGTCATATATTCATTGCCTTTTCAAAAATGAACAAGGAAGATCAATCATGCATAAAGCATTGATTATAAAGCACATTCCAACATCAATGCAATTTTATTAAAACATCTCTAAAATGCAATACATTCCTCGGTAATATTTTTTAAATTATCATAATACTACAATAATTTATTATATTTGAAAACTTCATCGAAAACAAATGAACTTTCTTCAAATGACGTCATGGAAGTATAAATCGCCTGGCTCTCTGCATAAAAGCAGAATTTCATTCAGAAACATTTTTCCACTTATTTTATTCATCACAATACTAAAATAATTTATTTTATTTAAAAATTAAAACCATGGAGGTTTAAGTAATTTAACTCTATGCTTAAAACTTCATCGAATAAATCGTCTGCTTCTCTTTGTAAAATCAATGAATGTTTCATTCATATCAGCTATATTGCAGACTCCATGAGCTAAATAATTTTGCATTCAAGAAATGCAGCAATTCTTATACAACTCATTCTATATCTTTTGGTGTTTACATCCTCCGTAAGGGAAAATTAGGCTTCTGTGTAGAAATAATAGTTTGATGATCATTTGAACTCAAATATATTTTAATTGCGTTTTGCTAGGATGTAGAGTGACAGAATTTAAGAAAAAATTAAACGGTTTTAGGGCGGATATAACACTAAATATTAATTAAAAAGAACTTTAAAAATCACGATTTTGACACAAGATGGATGATATATTTTATTTTGAAGTGTGTCAGGTGATCTCTTCATATAATAATCACGTGAACTCTTCATATAAAAGGTGTAATTATTATTTTAATTTTTATTTACAAAACTACTGAATATATTTTTCTGAAATTTTTTTTATATAATTTGTGGGATAATTTGAATATTTCATGAAACTTTCGAACCAATTTGTGAATTATAAATTAGCTTAAGTTTTTGAAAATTTAGGTCCCATAGGATTCAATGTATTTCATTTTTTCAACCCGGGCTCAATCCAAAACTAATTGGGTGATATTATTCATTTGTATTCCCATAGGTCCCACAGACCGTCTGAACAACATACTAAAATTTCATTTTGATAAAGTCATTTTTACGGCAGTTATCGTGCTAACGGTCAGACAGACAGACATAATGAATGAACAAAGTCATAAACACTATTCAAATATGTTGTAAAGTGTTAAAAATGACTAGTTTGCTCTTTTAGGGCAGTTTCAAATCTGTCGTTGGTATATAAAAAATAATTTAATATATATATATATATATATATATATATATATATATATATATATATATATATAATATTAAACATTGAAAGATATATATATATATATATATATATATATATATATATATATATATATATATAATAAGCGCCCTTGCATTGTATGTATATCTATGATGAAAGATTTAAAATATAAATTTAAGCTGTAAATTTCGTAAAAATAAATTATTAGCGCAGAAACATTATAAGTTTTTAGAACTGAATAAATTATTAGAACTGAAACGATAAAGCACCAGAGTTAAAAATTTGGAAAAATATTCATATTAGCATATTTCATCGCCTGTATATTTCTTAAAATTCACATTTATCACAGATTTAATTTCATTTTAAAGACTGTTGTCTTATATACCTTGTGTTTAAAGAAAAGTAATCTGGTGGTATTATTATTTTGTGTCGAGTAGTAGCCGTGTTGTTTAAATTTTACTGCTAAGACATCAGAAAACCTGGGCATGTGTGTTAGAGTTTTAATATATATATATATATATATATATATATATATATATATATATAATGTTGTGCTATTGTGGGTGCGAGTAGTGCAACTTTGCAGAACTAAGACTAGCAACAAAAAATTGTGGCTAGTTGTGGCATAATTACAAAACCAGACAGATGATGCCTTCTTCACTGACAGAGCAATACATATTACTAGAAATAGCCAAATAGGCAAGTTTCGCAACATAGGATACAATATTCATGAAAATAATACTATTTCAAGTATTATTTCCTTTGCATTTCATCTGTCTTATAGACACGATTCTGATTCAAACTTATTGCATCTGCCAATATTCTTTTGCACCGAAAAACACTGGATTCACTGTCATTTTCTACCAATTTATTACCAGTTTCATTGTTTCCTTGGTGATTTATAAAAACGAAGAATAAAAATAAAAAGATACAAATATTTTGTAAGTTCGTTTTCCCCTACAAAAGCCTTATTTTGAGGTGTTTTATATTTTATTGCGTTGCCTCGTTCGAGATTTTTATGATGAAGTCGCATATTTAATGACATTTTCCTCCAAAAAGTTGCATTTCTTGCAGACACTGTTTCGTACTTGTTGCACGAAAAAGTATTAAGTACTTGTCAATTCTCTCAACAATATACCATTCTGAAAAGATTTGATATATTATTTTAAGGAAAGATATTCTGGATATAGTGCTGATAGGAAATGAATAAGCGTGCAGCCTTGAGGAAGATATATTGATGCATATATTTATATCTAGTGATATTTTGTAATCCATTACTTATTTAAATCTGGTACTAATATTAATTTTTTTTTACAAAATAACTTGATTATCTTTACTATATTTGTGGTGTTTGAAAAAGATAACAGTGGGGTTTAACTCCTTTATACGTGATAATTATATCTTTGGGTTCACTTAAATTATTATTCTTAACTTGGCCGTAAATTCGTATAGCCGTGTATTGCATCGTTGTCGCATTATATCCCATCATAAATTCTTTGTGCGAGTTCCTAAAATGTAAATATATTAACATAATACAAAATTAACTTCCTCCATTTTAAACTTTAAAATAAACATAATTAATTAAGTATATACATTTAAGATTATCTTACATTACTTATATGTATATATATTTAAGTAGGAGAAACTGTGTGTGTGAGACCAGACATCTATTTGTCTAAAATCATCTAGACATGAATTCACTGCAGATTGGCACATACCTCTGTTGTTGTCTTTGGACATTGAACCGAATTTTGGCCATTCATCGTTACACCATCTCTCAATATTAAATGTCGGGCATTCATCGTTACAATAACACTCACTATTAACTATAGACACAATATATTGATTACTATACCATTTTCGATGATCTGCATATTCTTCATACCTTCCCTATCTGAATAATTCCTGTTAAACCACCTGCCCGCATCGTCTCTTAACTGTTAAAGTGGACTCTAATGTCCATGGAGACTCTTGCACCATGTCTCTGAATGCATCGATACCGACACTTATATGTTGACATTTTTCTTCCTGTTGCCCCAACATTTCGCCTGAGGTCCAGATACGCCCTCCGTAATTCATTGGTTGTCCTTAGGGTGATGCAACAATACTTCTTCATTAGTTAATTTATTAACCAGTCTGCATGGTTTCAGCTTTGGTCTCCAGTGTTTTTTAACACAACCTCTTGGGACATGACAGTCGTAAACAGTAGCCTACGAGTCTGCACTTTTGTCTTGCTTAGTAGATATCGTAAATCGTCGTACATTAACACTGCTTAAATGTCTCCTGGTCTAACAATATCACTTCAAAGTTTTTGCTAAATTGGTGTGTTTCTATACGATTGATGTATCACATAATTTTTATGACTTATTGTCCCTCATGGCATAGCACCTCGATTGTCACTTACTGCATTCAAATGTTATACCTTATTTTGGAAGTATTTCGATATTAGAACTATGTTGTCAACACTTAATTAGAACTATTTCGTACGTAAACAAACCAAAATGCATGACTTTACAAGGAACTAATGTTCAAACACAAACAATCAGAAGACAAACATCAAAATCCAAACATATCCTGGCAAAATATTCTAAAAAATTTTAACTCATTTTAAACTTAGTTTTCACTTTCCCTGCAATACTTGGTAATGTATAGGTATGTATTGGAATCGTGTCGAAAATCGCAACTCGAGTTTTCCACAGATCTACACTTTTCGGGACATCTTGAACAAGAAAAAAATATATTTGTTGAGTAACGTCTGCATGTCTTGCTGTGCAATCAATGTATGCATCCACTTTAACTCAAAAACTAATGGACCAATTTTTATATAATTTTATATGTCACTTGTATGTGACCCTGGTGCTGTTTAACTTTTGATACGACTCGGGATAAATGAACCAACCTAACTTTTTGGCGAAATGGCCTGCAAAAATTATATGTAAAAACTAATAGACCAAATTTAACAAAATTTGGTAGATAAATCAAAAAATGTAATTCAGTTTCTTTATCGAATTTCTTAGTTTTCCTGCGACTGACTTATCAATTTGAAAAATATTGAACATTTTTCGTATTTAATGTGTGTGGTACTTATTTCTCACAAATTAAATGTTCTAGATATTAACAACGAACAATGATATTTTTAACTATTTGAAATCAATACAAGGATATGTAATGCAATTTTTGCTCTTTTTTTTTAAATATAGTAATTACTATTTCGATATTTTAACATTCTGAGCTACTTCGAAAAGGTGATATTAATGTCGATATTTTAACTAGCCATGACAGTAAGCAAACCGATAGTTGCCCTGTGAAATACCTATAAATATACACAAATGAAATTTTATTAGTTTTGCTTTACAAGACGTTATTTACGGGGCGGCAGCAAAGTGGTTTGCACGAGGGAATCGCACATGGACGAACCGAGTTCGAATACCGCATCTACCAAAACTACCGACCTGTTTATGCAGAGCACGATCACGTTAAACATGTGGGGCCGTAAGTCTTTCCGAGAGGTTGGTGGTAGGGGAAGAAGGGTACGGTCCCTGTGGTTGCCTCCTCAATGGAGTCCCGTCTAAATTGGGTGACACGTCCCAGTCGTCCAAACAGATACCTAATACCTTCTGGTAGGTCGGTCAGTCGGTCGAAGAAGAAGAAGACGTTGTTTACATAGACTTTGCACGTATTGTTATTTCTGAGTTTTCACGGCCACTCATTGAAACGGCTCTACATCCATTTGGTGTGCTGTACGGCCTGGGTAACGTTAAAGCAAAAGTGCTAGAGCCAGTCCGATTTTTAAAAAACACTTTTTAATAATCATACATTTTTTTTCAAAGCATTTCCAAAAACGTAAGCTATTTAAATTAAATTCGGATTTAAGCATGAAATGAACGTATTTTGATTATTTGTTACATTCAGATGATTCAGTGAAAACGTTACACATCTCGCTGTAGTTTTTGTTCACTTTGAGGAAGAGAAAATAATCAAACACCGGGCATGTTTAGAAAAATGAATCCATATTAATTTCTATTTTCACATATCACACTTGAATCTCCAAACGAAAATCGTCAACATATATTTGCATATAAAATTTCAATATACCAGATACCCTATACAATTAATTCTATATACAGCGATTGTTTGGAAATTCCGTATAACCATTAAAAGTTTAAACCTCGTATCGTTGTGCCGCAGAAGTTACGTCTACTGACAGGAATGTTACTATGCACAGTCGTTTGGATGTACATTTTGTGGCCCTAGCGGTGAAGCATGGGATTTAGAAAACTAAATCAAAACCTAACAGAGGTTAACAGAAAAAGTCCAATTACAAACTGAAAGAGTGATGTTTAATTATACAAAGCAATACTTGATTCAACAGAACCATTTACAGCAAAGACTAGGCATGTGAAAGTGTTGAACATGCATAACACAGACGTAGCTCTAAATTGCCTCGTGAATTACAGGTGCAACTAACCGGATGAGTAATCAACAAATTATTCAAAGTGTGTTACATCAGCGACAATTCACATCTGGTTTTGTGCCAAAACCGCATCTCGAACAGCATGCAGCATCGCAAGAGTTACGGAATTACAAGTCTTTATGGTATTTTGTTTAACCAAATTTTCTTAAACCAGGTATCATTATGCACTGCTTAAACACTTGTATTTCGTTTGATTATTAGAATTTTTTTAAATCGATTTTGTACTAAATTAGTTTTCTGCAGTTCTATATTTCGCCACTGGGGGCACTACAAGCATGTTCATTTATCTGCATAATGCCAGTTTCTTATAGGTACACATTACTTCCATGGCTCAACTGATAGTGGTTATACAAACTTTCCTAAACGCCCTCTCTGATCTATCACTTTTACATTGTATAGCAGAATCGAAATTGTCGTTTCTGTCATTACTCTCAAAATTCAATAAGAATGTCCCCATTAGTACGCTTGCAATGCAAAATATGTTTTACAAATATACCAGAGAACTTGAATAGGATCAGAAAGAGAATCCACCACTGTAAACAGCACTGTAAAAGCTTGGGGAACGAGGAAGCTATTTGTCTTTCATTGGATTATACCATCTGTTTGTGGCAGTACGTAAATGAGAAACAAACGATTTCAAGCACAGGAATGGTAGAAGGGCAGTGATTTATAAGAAATATCTGCGCCCATTCCAATGTCGATGTGGATATTGATTTTTGAATGGTTATTCCGAAAATGTGTTTGATTATGGAAGCTAAATGTTAATGAAATAATACATATGCGTTTACTTATATTTTTACATGCAAAAAAATACATAAATAACATTTTACATATAAAGATCAGTATATAAGTATTTATGTACACCTTGAAATATTCCTTTTATATTCTTAAGATATCTTTGTAAATAACAAAAAATTGGGAAAAGTCGACTATTAATTTTACATCATGTTCTCATCAGATTACTTCAACATTCAAAATTTGGTTCAAATCGAAGAAAAAAGGTAGATGTTTCAAAATTTCTACATGTATCATGCGCTTAGTACAGAACAGTATTCTAATAATTGTGGAGTCATTTGCTTATGCATCCACCATTGTACTATTTTATACAATATTTATTTATAATCGGTTGAGTCGATGAAAATTATTGATTGAGATACTAAAACATCTGATGTGGTCAGCATATAACTTTTCCCCTATAATGCAATGAATTTACTTCATTCTCAGAGGAAAAATGATGTATAAGATCCTAGACCCAATGTTTTAAGCATTGTATTGAACAATCGGTATATTTTCTGGCTAACACCATGTAAAACTATTTCGAAGTACATTAGTAGCTTATATTTTATGCAAATATAACTTAACAAATTTCGGTATTGTGTACAGAGCCTTGCTGCCCCAACTAGGAATCGAACCCTGGATCTCCGAACTGGCCAGCCGACTCTCTACCATTGCGCTACTGGGATGAAATTGCAGCTCGAAGCGGACTCTGCATTCTCCATCCTCTAATGGCAGATTGACGGGTCACTGACAATCTAACTGATCACCTCCTGCAATTTTTATCTCAGGTTAGTCTCCTGCTACTTCTATTACTTTCCTTATATACATAATGTATAAGGAAAATATTGTGACGGGGTCAAAAATTCGAATTCGAGTTTTCGACGGGAGAGCACGTTTCAAGCATCCCCGATCACGAATCAAACATTTTTGAAGTGATGTCTGTGTGTGTGTGTGTGAAAGTATGTGTGTGTGTGTCAGTGAGACTGTGGAGACGATATCTGACGAACGAATGGACCGATTCGAACGAAATTTGGAACAAAATTCACAATCCGAAAACACTGGAAGTCTATTGTTTTTATACACAATCGAATGTTCAGAACCCCCCTAAATTTTCGAGTGAAATTTTGAAAAAATCGTCAAAAAATCAAATTCGCTAATAAAGTTTCGCAAATAGACATTTCTTATGTAATTTTTCATTACAAAACGATTGACACAAATTTTAGAACGCTAACATGAACCGTTCTTGAGATATTGCACATTTTAAAAAAAACTTATCAAAAAGTTATATAAAATTAAAAAAAAAAAATTCCTATTGAAAAACATGTTCACTTTTCATATGTAATACCATGAGATAAATTGGGTGACATCATTCTCATGGATCTAGCTCGTTCGATTCATGAAAAAAGATATTTTGAGTAATACTTTTGTATTTGAACTCCAATAGTTATTTATCTGCTGTAAGAATAACTTATTTCTCCATCCATAACGCTTGGCGAGATTTTGGCGGAATGTCGCCAACTTGGCGACATTTTTAATTGTTGACAAATTAACAAAAATCTCGCCAAATTGATAAAAATGACGCTAAATCAATGAAAATGACGACTAATTGAAAAAAATTCAATATCTTGGAAAGAATATAAGTATCTACTATAAGAATAACATTTTTTTAACTGTAAAGGTAGTAAATTCAGTATGCGACAAGGTAGTAAGGTAGTAAAGGTAGTAAATAGTATGCGACAGATGTACTAACACCATTTTCGTGCATGCAGCCCGTTCCATTCAGGACAGAAGATAATTTTTATAATGACTTTACATTTTGAAGCCAAAGATGCAAATAAAACTCATCTATTTCAAAGGATAACAATAAATGCCAATTGCATTTAAATGAAAATTTTATAAGTGTCATTTGCACTTATTCATTCTATTTGAACTAAAATGTCGCCAATAGCGTCATATTTTAATATACATAATGTTAATTTAATTTCACAAAGGGTGCGGCATGACCATTTATTGAAAAGTACATTTGACGACTTTACAAACAATTATTAGATGATATTAAGAGTAACGACAATGGCGTATCAAAATTAAATAACGTAAAGTTAAATATATTATTGACAAATGAATAACATTATTTGAATTTGAATTTTCACTTTTAGGAATCTGTTGATTGGTTTTATATAATACAATATTAGTTTCTAATACTTGAAATTGTCCAATATATAAATTTTATTGTTTAGTGAATCTACCCATTTTTTTAATTGTTAACTTAGATATGCAAGAAATATAATTTAATGTGGTACTTTGCAATACCTCATTATACAGGGTGATTATAATTAAAGTTCCCGGTTTGAAAATGGTGTCAAATAATAAGCACTGGTCAGAATGATTTGAAAGTTTGTGTGAACACTCGTAGAGCAATGGAATTTTGTTTGGTTAGGAAAAAAACAGCAGTTCAAAAAGTCGTCGCTAGGAGAATAATTGGCGTTTTACTACACTATAATGCAATACAAAAGTAATAAACGTTAACTAAATGTTCAATATGCATATTGAACATTTATTACGTCATTAGCCAAAGAGTAAGTCAACGTTCATTACTTTTGTATTGCATTCTAGTGTAGTAAAACGCCAATTATTCTCCTAGCGACGGTTTTTTGAACTGCTGTTTTTTTCTTAACCAAACAAAATTCCATTGCTCCACGAGTGTTCACACAAAATTTCCAATCATTCTGACCAGTGCTTTTTATTTGAGACCATTTTCAATCCGGGAACTTTAATTATAATCACCCTGTAGATCAAGGCGTCTGTAAAAGGCCTAAAGCACAGAATAGCTTTACAGTGGGTGCCTGCTCATTGCGGAGTACCAGAAAATGAAAAAGCGGACTTTTGGGCCAAAAAGGGTGCTATGGTCCAGTGGAGATTCTCAAAGCCTGAGACTTTTCATTCGGCACAACTATACATTAAAATGCTACACAAAAAGAAATTGAGGCAGACTCTCAACAGACATCTAAGGAAAAATCATGGAGAGTCCTCAGCAAGAATATTTCAGTCACTCTTCAGACTCCTCGACAAAAAGTTGGCAGGTTCAGACTTCTGATTGGTCATGACTGTCTCAGGTCCTTCTACATCGAATTAGACTTTCTGCTTCCCGGATTCTATTTTATGTGACCTTGGACAGCCTATGTTTGGAAAACATTTTGACGAACACCCTGCACTAGTGACTTTTAATTCAATCATTGAGGAATACTATAGAGCTCGCTGACTAATGGCCTAGCGACCAAAAGACCGGCATTTGTAAACGACAATATTTTTATGATATCATCAAAAAAACTTATAATGTTAATATTCAGTTTAATGTCAAATACAGTGTGTCGTGAATCTTGCACACTATTATGTCGCTGTGGAAATCATAAAACCATTGCATTGTGTAAAGTCATCATCTTCCCATATCATACCTTTTATTTGCATATCTGAAATAATACCGAAGATAATAAACTTATCCAAAACAATGGAAATTTAAAAACGTATATTTATAAACTGTTGGATAAATAAATAAAGAACTTTGAAAGAACTTTCGAAATGAAACACTTTTTAAATAAACTAAACTACAAAAGGAGTAAAGAGCAAAATCAAATAATTTTCAAATCAATAAAATGGCTTTTAAAGTGCATATATTAAATCATAAATTCACGAATATTCCATCATATCTGGCGATGGTAAATGCATTTCGACTTGTAAAGATAAGTACGTATTCTCATTACCTTGGTTATTCTACCCTCTCCTTGCATTATCTTTTTGTACTTTTTATATTCCTCCATTTTCTATTATTTGGAAATCGGCTTTTGTCCCTTAAACTTTCCTTTTTTTCCTATGCCATTACTTTTGATTAAGGAATTATATTTTCATTTCTTACGTGAGGATATTGTTGTTTATCTTCCCTATTGTGCGGAGTTATTGAATTTATTTTTACTTTCCCTACAGACATAGTATAGTGTGCATAGAAAGTACTGTGACGGGATCGAAAATTCGAACTCGAATTTTCGACTGAAGAACATACATTAAATATCCCAGAACTCGAATTGAATGTTTTTGTAGGGCTCTCTGTGTTTATGTGTGTTAGTGTGTGCGCATGTATGTTACTGTATGTGTATGCATGTTCGTGTATGTGTATTTATGTTCGTGTACGGGTATGTATGCTAGTATATGTGCATGTATGTCAGTGAGTCTGTGAATGAGATATCTCACGAACGTATGGAATTTTGCAAACAAAATTTGGTATAATGATTACAATCAATGAATACTGCAACTCTACTGATTTTAAAAGTAATCTAATGTTTTAAAGACCCCTATTTTTTAAATTCAAATATCAGAGAGTTTCATAATCGCACATGCCCTATTATTTCAACCAACGTAATATTTCATTGGAAAACAAATAACACAAATTTGAGAACTCTAGCATGAACAGTTCTCGAGATATTGACCGATTTTCGAATGGATTTTCTAGATAAAACAATAAAAATTCAGAACTTCCTGCACAGTTAAATAAATAAACATTTCGTACTTCAATTTTCATTCAAAAACGATTGACACATATTGTTAGAACGCTAGCATAAGCTATTCTCAAAATATTATAAAATATTTATAAAGAAAATACATAAAATCAAGAAAACGTAGTAGGTATCATCAAATATCATCACTTTCGATATGTAATATTATGCAACAAATACGATAACACCATTCTATGGGATCTTATTCGCTCCATGTACGACAGAAGGTACGTTTTTTAATAGTTCTGCATTTTGACGCCGAAGAATGCACCAATACGAGTATTCCTTCATTTCACGAGATACAAGTTACATGTCGACTGCAAAACACACACACACACACACACACACACACACATATATATATATATATATATATATATATATATATATATATATATATATATATATATACGCTTTAATTTCTGCCACAGGCATAGCTGTTATCTATGATGATTGATGCGAATAATATCTATCCCAAGCATAGATGTTATTCGCATCAAAAATGGTATGCAGTAATAAATGACAGTATTAAAATTCGCAAATTACAAAATGGTTCAAATGTCCTTTACTATCGTTTAAAAAGTTTTACTAGTTATTGTTGAAAAAGTGGTAAGCAATAATTTAAAAGTACATTGAACAAATGATGTAAACGCAGTAATAATGCAGGATACGATCAGTAAAATTCAAAATATTCTTTAAACATGAAAATTGTGTCTTAAATATTATAATTTAAGATCATTCAATTTTTTTATATATTTTTGAACATTAATTAGTATGTTTAGAGCGTATAGTATATACAGCATTTCGTTATTGTTGAAACACTAGTTATTGTTGAAAAAGTGGTAAGCACTAATTTAAAAGTACATTGAACAAATGATGTAAAAGCAGTAACAATGCAGGATACAATCAGTAAAATTCAAAATATTCCTTAAACATGAAAATTGTGTCTTAATTGTTATACTTTAAGATCTTTCAATGTTTTATAAATTTTTGAACATTAATTAGTATGTTTAAAGCGTATAGTATATACAACATTTCATGGATGTTTGATAAAGAAATAGTTTTGAGCAAAATAACAAATTATTTAATTTCGTATTCCAAATCTGAAGTAAAATAGTTTTATTGTGTATAAAACCTAACTATATCAGAAATAGATTCAGAATATAAATAAGCTCATTTATAAAAAACAAAAAATATATGAAGTAGGAGAAATACATGAGCGATTTCAATGCGGCCTGATAAAAACCCTTCAGCATTTCTTTAACATATTTTTTTTTATTTGATAAAATCTAACATTAATAATATTTATATATTGTTAATATATTGTACTTATAACTGCTTATTATAAAGTATTCTATTTTCATATACTTCTACATATTAAATAAAATGTGAAGAAATGACATTGTGGAATATCCTGTTATTTTATTATATTTTGTACGATTACCCATATTTATGGATGTTTTACTCTATTTTAAAAGTTCTAAAAATTGTAGTTGAACTTCAAGTAAAACAAATCACTATAAAGAGTGATGCATCAATTTGAATTCGTACACACACAAAATAAATAAGTAAATTTTATTATATCATTTTTTAAAGCAGAGCTGGTAAAAATATTTTTGTCGATTGGTTAATTACAAGTAGCATTTCAAGTTTTTATTTATACTTCATATTTGAAAATGAAACTGAAATATGACATAATTAAAGACAGTGTATTTATATATAGTAGAATTCCGTTAATCCGCCCCCTTTATTGTGACTGAAAAACGCTCAAAATTTATGTGTGTGTGGGGGGGGGGGGCGATTAGTGTGGATTTTCTGTCATATAATCCTTTGATCCGCCCTCATCTTTTACTATTGAAAATTTCTCAGAAGTTTATGGTGAACGGGAATAGAAGATATTTTCTGCTAAAGAATTGTGTTGGTCCGGTTCCTCTATTGCGACTGAAAATCGCTCAAAGTTTTATAGGGGCTGCGAATAATGGAGATTTCCTGCTAAAGAATGCCGTTAATCCGCCACCTGTATTGCGATTGAAAATCACTTAAAATTTCATAGGGGGCGCGAATACTGGGGATTTTCTGCTAAGAAATTACGTCGATCCGCACCTCCTATTGCGACTGAAAATCGCGGAAAATTTTATGGTGAGCGCGAATAGCAAATATTTTTGGCTGAAGGAGCCCTTCGATCCGTCTGTCAAATGCGACGAAAAATCGTAGAATATTTAGGGAAAGGGGGGGTTGGGATCAAATCTTGAATCAATTTGTGTTTACCTCATGTGCATTATCATTTGCCAAAATAATGATATTTTTTATAGAATCTTATTATTCGATTACTATATTTTGGTTTGTCTTATGCTGTTTAAGGAGGGGGGATGGTGGTTGTTTAATGAATTTTTGCTGAATTTCAAATCGAGAAGAGTGTGGGAGATGTAATTTAATTTTCTGGGACAGGTTTATTGACGGGATTCTAAGATGATTGCAGTTCAAGAATAAAAATCTGGAAATATAGATTATACTAAATATAAAATATAATCCCATCGCAATCAATTCCTAAATATTTTTGAATCAACTTACCTCCCGCTGGTGCATATATATTCAAATACAGGCAATCCTCACTCTGGTTCGTTAAAAATGGCATTATGCGCTTTAAATAATCATATCTTCCTGCCGGCATTCTTTTTAATGCTTCTGTCTCATTAGTAATGTCAGGCAACCTTTGAGGGCACACTGGTCCTAAATGGTCGGCATTGCGAATCCCTTTCCATTGGGGAGGTGTTCCAGGGGGGAGAAATCTCAAAGAACCTTCAGGAACACCAGCATATGGTACACCAAGAAATTTCTCCACAGCCTGCAGGTGCTTGTTCGACAATGTTTCAATAACACCACGAAGAGAACCATACTTTGTCACAACTACACTTGGCGTCGGTTGGTACTTATTCGAATCTGATTGCTCTTCAGATTCGTCACATGAAGTTATAGCACATAATATTAACAACACATACAGAAGGTAAAATATTACTTTAAGAAATGCGATGCTGTGACCCATGTTCACATATTCTTATTTTCAAAGGTAAATAAAAAATGAGATGGCTCTATTACTGTACGGTTTGCATCTTTAACTGCAGTTTGGCGATTCACTAAATTTCAAAAATAAATCCACCATTGGAATAAGAAACAGGAAACCACGTAAAGTGTATAATTTGAGTATTACTGTCTGCTATATTAGTTACTAACATAGTAGTTGACCTTGTTCGTAGATTCATCGAGCGTGTATGAAGTAAACTTATAATTGATTCTAGATCTGTCTCATGCAATATGGAAAATAAATAATTGGATTGAAACGCAGATGTGAACAAATGTTTCAATAACTGGTATTATGTACAGATTCAAGCATTTCCTGTTTGAAATAAATTCAATACATATTAAAAACTGGCATTATTGTATTCACCGAAAACATGCTTTTCTCCAATTTCACACTCCAACATATTTTCTTAGTATAAAATTTCAGTTGTTCTAAAATTTCTTACATTTTCTGTTAAACAGTTCACTTAATGGACCTCAATATTAATATACTCTTAATATGGTTAATAACTTTAATAGACAATTTACGAAGTTATGTTAAAATATAGTTTTCATAAACATTCGTATTCTTATGTTTTTACACACACTGCTTTAACTTTTATAAATAAAGTTTATAATATTTGTCTTAAATTATCCATTATAGTAAACAAACACCACACCAGAATAGTTAGTTAAAAAATCAAATATTGTATGGAAAAAATTTCATGAAATATCGTCATTGAAATTCGTTCAGAAATGGTATTTTTGGTATGTTTCATATAAAAGAAAATTCTTTTCGAAACATTTCACCGTACGTGTATCTTTTTCTTTTAAACTCCAAATACTTTAAATATGAATCAGGAAGTTTTTAAATATATTACTTTCCCCGTATGTATATTAACGATGTTAATATATTCTCTCTTTATTAAATAATAATTGAAATTAAGAATACGTTTTACGTATTTATAAATATGTAAAACGTGTGTTTACTGCAATGAGACTGTAGGTACTGTCATAGTCAATGTATTACTGAATAAAGTGCACTAATTTAAAAATAATACTCTAATAGATAGAATGAAATATTACATTCCAATTTTCATATAAGATATTTCATTATTGAAAATATATCTAGAGTGGGTTGTTGTAATTACTTTTAACTATTTAACGTAAACATGTTTTCAATATTCTGACCATTAAAGTATGCCTGGTTAAACACATGTGGATATTGCATTACACATTTATAATTAATGCATTATCTCCTTAATTTTATGGCAAATTGTTCCATATATTTTAAACAAGATACTGCATTGTAATTGCTAAACCCTACCTTCCATACAAATCCGCTGAATAAAATACACCAATAATCCTCAAAAACACGATCCCGCGAGTGCAACAGAAGAATCACATCACATTACTCTTTAAATGAACTACCTGTAAGCATGATGAAATAGGTTTGTTAAAACAAAACATTCATCCACAGGGCACATTTTTCGCTTTCCTATTTAACAAATCTCAGTTAGCAAGTTATCCACTGTTTGCAATAAATATTCAAATAGATGAATCAAAGTAAAAAAAACAATATATTCATCAAAGAGCTGGGATGTAGTTGGTCAGGACCACACTCCGCCTGCGATCTTAATAGGAGTGTTATTTCAAACTGAGAGCAGAGAGAGCTGCTCCTTCAATTGCACGCATGAGACTAGTGCCATCTATCGGACATTTGACCAACGATAGGAATGTGTAGGGTTTAAATTGATTACTTTGACAGTGGAAGGGATTTTATGAAATGTTGCGGTTCTGATCGATGTGTTAAGCTTTAAATATTTATACAGTATTGGCTATCATAAATTCTCCCAGAAACTAGCTTAAAACTGTATTTGAAACTATGGGAATATGTGAGATAGGAATTAGATGTGGAATTTCGTTTCCGTTCTATATAACTGGTGTTTCTTTTACAAATAGAAATATGATCAGCTTTTTTTTTATTCAACCTAAATTATAATTGTTCATAAACTAAATTATTATATATAATGAAATATTGAGATTTTTATTGAAAATGAAACAATATGTTTATCTTAAACTATAACCATAATAGTTTTGTGGTGTAAAATTTGGTGAATAATTTACGGGTTGTAGAAAAAATGGCAAATCCGGTGTCCATTCACCTGAATCCTAGTTTTTTTTTTTTTCATCTTGTTTACACCAAGACATATTACTTTAAATATACATTCCTTTATAATGTCTCAAAATTTTAACTGTTACAAATGGATAAATGCAATAGATTTATTTAACTTAATTACTGACGTATCAATAATAAAATTTAAAAAAAAGGAGTGTGTTAGAGAAGCAACCATATGCCAATAACAAATTTTTTAAATTCGCGATTCATATCATCGAATATGCAACAAAATGTTGAATTATATGCGTTAATCTCAATGTCATTTAATGATATATTTAGTCGATTAATTTATTTATTTTAATACAATAAGTTAGTTTCTTTGGTTTTATTACATGGATACATTTCTTTACTTTTATACAAACAAATTAAAAAAGAAAACATGTATATGTATAAGGTAAAATGCCTGCTTTCCTTTCACATACAATAATTAATAGCAATCAATCAATGATAAACCATTGTAAAGAGTGAGTTATCCTAAAATAAATAAAAAAAAACGTGGCTGGCATGCCAGAAAAAAGAGCGGTAGTCTTAAGTTGGCTGTTCATTCAAATTATATTATTTATCAAGACTGGGTATATATTTCAAATGATTCAAAACAAATGCTCATTCATGAATATGGTGATAATTAGTTACTATGAACACAATAAGCTCAATTGAAATGTATAATTAAAAAAATAGGATTGGAAAATAATAGAAACGAGCTGCGTCTAAGGATATATATATATATACAGGATGTATATAAACTGTTTTGACAAAATAAGAGGGGTGATAGTACACATCAAGACGAACAATATTTAGTATGGAGCCTAGGGTCGCATTCCACTCTGAGTGGCAGAAAAGAGCAACTGCGAAACACGTTCAGCAAGCACAAGTCGCCACTTCGGATGACATAGCTGTCGTACCGGAGAAGTATCACATCTCCAGAACATCACGATCACTTCTAGTTATCCGACATTTCTTGAATGCCACATATCCCGGACGATGGATTGGACGTAGTGGACCTGTGGCTTGGCCTCCACGCTCACCGGACCTCAACCCACTGCGCTTCTTCAGGGGCACAGAAAAATAATTGGTGTACGTGACGCCTGTGGACTCCGTAGGAAATCTCATCGCCAGAATTGTTGTTGCAGCGGACAGGATAAACACGACACCAGGTGCCTTCGAGAGGGTGCGTCAGTCGTTCATTCGCCGGTATCAATTGTGCAACGGCACCCTTGACCGTCACTTTGAGCATCTACTTTGGGTCTTTCTCTGGTGAAAATAAATGGGATTGTGCAACTTATGATTACGTTAATTCTCATTATTTTCACTGTTGAAAGTTCGACTTTATGCTTTTCTGACACTGAGTGTGGAATGCGACCCTAGGTTCCATTGTAAATATTGTTCGTCTTGATGGTACTATCACCCTTCTTATTTTGTGAGAACACTTTATATGCACCCTGTATACACAGAGACATATGTATATATATATATATATATATATATATATATATTAATGCATTTTTTACCATATTGAATTGTATAATTAAAAGTGATTTTAAATTGAACCTCGGTTCCACATTGAACTATAATACTATTCATACTTTTAAAAAATTTTAGCATTTCAAAATTATTTAATTTTTCACTTCAGATAATGGTTATGGACAACGTAGATAAAGAAGCAGGATAATTGTTATTTTAGGAATTTTATAATCTGAATAAATTGAATTAGGATTTTTTTTTATAAAATACACTTTTCTAACAATGTTTTTCTACTACAAACTAAGTTCAGAAAGAGTCCCTGAGCTATTCTAAATATTTTGTGTAAAATTGTTTTTAATATTATAGATAATACTATTATTATAGACAATACTGATTCTGATATTATTTGCCTTACCAATAAAGTAATATAATTAATAATAATTGAAATAATCCGATTATTATTTGCTGTTTTTTGTATTAAATCCAATTCAAAATAATAAACATATTAGTGTAATCCCCAAATGATTGGTTATTCAAAACGTTGACATGACATTTTTAAAATCAAACATGTCTATTAATAATTTAATATATTATAATTCATATTATATATTCCAGTATGAAAAGTGTTATAATGTACATTTAGTTTACCATTTTTTTTTCTAAAATACTTTTAAATACGTTATACTCTACTCTCTCTCAATTTCATACCGGAATTTTATATTTTTCTCTGTTTCAGAAAGTTGGGAACAGCTAAGATTTAAGTTAAACTTTTATTCGTGAATTCGCATTCTAAAGATTCATCCTTGAGAATGTTCAACCGAGAAATAATTGAGAAGGCGTTGGACCTATAAGTAATTGAGTAGATGTTAAGCAGTTTGAAATGTCAGGTATTTCATATCAATATCTTAAAAAAAATATCGGATGTTAGAAGTCAGACTTACAATACACATATTAAGTACTTAATCACACTGTAAGTAATTTATCATTTTATTATTCTGTAAATGAGTAAAAAATATTTTTTACAGATTTAAAAATGGTATAATTAAATAATTGTATATTTTTTTATAACTTGAACAAAGAAGATTTTTGAACTAAATATAATTGAGTTGGTTTTCATTTACATAACTAGTAAATAAGTCTATCAAAGACAGGAAAACTAACAGTCTTTAAAAATTATGTTGCAATTTTTTCGAGTAAATTTTATTTTATTTATAAACGCCTGGCGCTTAGCGCCGATTCTCGAAAATCAGACATAATTTGGCATTTTTACGTGATTGATACAGTAAGTGATCAAACTTTTCAACATTCACTGAATTGCTTCTGGAGGGACTGGACATATTTTTAGACCGTCTCATTTATTCACCACATGGGGGAGAAATTTTAAATACGTCTTCACTGTGTTCTGTCCCGTGGGAGATACTATTAGTGTGGAAAGATGTTGGATTGTAGGACGCAAATGTAAGCGGTTCTAGTAGATCTGTAAAATGATTTTCAAACCATGCAATTTTCTACACCTCCACTTTAGGCTCTGTCCCATATTTGATACTGTAAGGCTTTTATGCGTAACAATTAACTCCTACAATTTTTCAGCAACACCATAATTTCAATAGAAAGAAAACTTGCCATCTAATTGCCAATTTTTTTTTCTTGCAGAGCAAGAAACATTGATTAAGTCATGAGCGTGATCCAATTAGAGGACAAAAAAAATTGACTTCACACCTCTTCGCCTTCAAACATGGTGGTTATGAATTTAGCTAGCTACGGTGCACAGTGGGTTTGGATTGACATTTGCACGACATTTTGATCGAATTACAAAACTGTACGGTACATTAAATATCACAATTATACAATAAAAAATACTTAGAATAAGCAAGAAAAATTGCTTTCTGTAATATGACTTTAAGTGTGCAAATATTAAGCCTTCAAGGCATTTGGGGGGACATGGAAAATCTTGGGTGTATTTTTAACCCTATTGTCCTACGCCCCCAGGGAGGAAATCGAAATCCTGTCTTCGTTGGGTTTTGGCCTGTGTTCGATACTATAAATGCTCAAAGTGTGACGAAAAATATATAGTTTTTAGATTAAATTAAAAAAAATTGATTCGTAATCGTGTGTACAAAATTGTGCGTCCAACATAAAACCTACCTGTTATGCAGCGTCCAGTATCAACTTGTAAATAAACATTACACTTAAAAGTTAAACAGTAAAATGCAACACTCTAAAAGGACACATTGTTTTTCAAACGTATATATATTAAAATTAAAATTTAAAGTTATTAAAATTATTCATATCTTCATTTAAAATTCGTATTCACCAATTTAACATTATCAATGTATATTTTATCATTCATTATGCTTTTGAAGTTGGTTGTGATGACAGAATCAGACAAAAATTATAATAGACTTTTGAGTCAAATTCTAAACGAAACTGTAATGTCCTCATATACGATAAAAAGATATATTTTGCTTTTGCTTTCCATGTGAACTGAAGAGGCATCTTTGGACACAGCCCTTGTATGCAAATTTATTTTTCTACCCTGGAGCACATCGTATTTCTCAAGTCTTCTCATTCTGCATTAATGTGGATTTATTTCTGTAGTCTCTCTTTTATTACTCAGACTTTCAATTCATCAACTCTCACAGCAGGCACCGCCTTCATTTCCCCATTGGCTACTGAACTGGTGAAAGGAAATTGTTACTGACTGGCGATATATTAGGCGTAACTGCTTGAGGTCCTAAGAAACACGTGACTTTTCGATGTGTGTGGGAATTCTATCTTGCACCATCTTGAATTAATTAGATTTCAAATTTAAGTCTTTGCGTCAGTCTATCAGCTGTATTGTTATATGTTGTTGTTGAAACCCAGACCGTCCGACCTACCAGAAAGGTGTAAGGTAACTGTTTGGACAGTCGGGAAGTGCCACCCAATTTAGACCGGAACCCAGTGGGGGAGGCATCCACAGAGACCGTACCCTCCTTCCCCTACCACCAACCTCTCGGAAGGACTTTCGGACCCACATGTTTAACGTGATCGTACTCCGCATGAACACGGCGGTAGTTTTGGCAGTGGCTGGAATCGAACCCGGGATTACCGAGTGCAACTCCAGCGCGCTAACCAATGGGCTACCGCGCCCTGTATTGTTATATGTAGCTAACCTTTTATTGCACAGGCCTCGACTTGACGTTTATATTTCTTTATACCACAGCATCCTAATACGAAATATTTTTCACTTCTCCCCTTCCTCCGGCCACTCAAATAGTGGCTGTAAACACTGAAGTCAGTCAAGTGGTCTGGATATTCGACACTTGTTCCCTCCCTGTTACCCAACCTGCTGCTTATATCTTCGGGTGAGTCGGGTGAATTGTGTCTTCAAAACTTGTCACTATATCAGATTCAGCCTTCTATGCTACCGGTGGCCTTATAGAGAGTCTGAAACGATTTGAAATACCCAATTTTTTTGTCCCAGGCGCGGAGTCGAAAATTCGGATTGTTAGATTATTTTCCGCAGTCAATGCAATAAGTGCGAAAGATTCAGTCTACCATGCTAGCGGGAGGATATAGGAGGGTCTATAAAAACAAAAACACGTTGTCAATTATTATGTAGATATAATTGAATAAATTAATTAATTTTCTTCTGAAGGTAGCACATGTCTTCTCGCAGTGAACCAATTACTTTAACAATGGAGATTTGGTGAGGAAGATGATTAAACGACATCCAGTGGAATCAATAAATGTACTTCTTCTGATTTAACGCCCAGAAGTCCATGACATTATTTTCATTGTTTCTATTGAACAACATCATAACTAAAATCACTTTCGAGTATGTACTGATTTTCTTATATGCAAGAATAACAAGGACCACCCATGGCGACTCTGTAAATGCACAAATTATATTCGAAGTTAAATTTTCAGATGCGGTATGGTATGCAAATTTTAATTATTACGGCTTTATTTTGAGATTTTGATGTCAATATAGCTTCCAAGACCTCCTGAACACGTTTCGACTATTTATAGAAAGATGTAAGTCCATATGTCTATACTTCTATCTGTAGTTGATTTCTTGTGCACCCGATAGCTGCCAAAATATTAATGGATTATCACGAAAATTTATATCCAGCTTTGTTATAAAAAAATCTAGAACTAGACAGAAATTATTTAAAATCGAACGAAAACCAAGTAATTAATTCTAATATCATATTTTCTTAGCATGATAGCATAAGACGAAATTTGACATAATTATGGATAAAATGGTTTATTTATGATTCAATGATCACGAAATTTAACAGTTTCAATCATTGCAGTAGAAAATAGCACCGATGTAATTTTTAATTTCCCTGCAATACATGGTAATGTATAGGGAAAGTATTGGAATCATGCCGAAAATCACAACTCGAGTTTTCGACGGATCTACACGTTTCGGGACCTCTAGAATACGAAAAAACCATTTTTAGCGTGACGTCTGTGTATGTGTCTGCGTGTCTGTCTGTCTGTGCAGATTTGTATCCACTCTAACTAAAAAACTAATACACCAAATTTCACAAAATTTTGTAGGTAAGTCACTTGTGGGCGGGTCTGGTGCTGATTAGTTTTGGGTACGATTCGGGATAAAAGAACCCGCCTTTTTTGCGAAATGGCTTGTATCCACTCTAACTGTAAAACTAATGGACCGAATTTCACAAAATTCGGTAGATGAGTCACGCATAGGTCACCCTAGTGCTGATTAGATTTTGGTACGATTCAGGAAAAAATAACCTGCCTTTTTTTTGCAGAATGGCCTGCAAAAATTGTCAAAATCTAAACTAAAAACTACGTATGCTCAAATATATCCATTAAATGCTTGTTTAATACGCAATTTTTAGCGAAGAAAAGAATAAGACCAACCTCATTACACTAGGACTAGCCGTTCTCGATATATATTAGTTTTTTGTCGTATTTTCTCCACGCCACCTTTGAAAATAAGTCCAGTTATCAAATGAGAACGAAAATTGAATTAAAAGTGAATTAAATTTAATTGAAATAAAGAGAACGTGGATATAAGTCTGCAGGGAAAGTCATGTGCTGCCCACATCAGATTTTTGTGTTTAGGACGTAATTTTCTCCCAAGGGGGTGCGTTGTTAAATTTTTACAAATCGAAAGATGTTTCCTAGCCCATTAAAATGATGATAATATGCTATAATTATGATCATTTGGACCAACAATACATATTTTTGAATTTTGTCTTTTGAAAAAGGAAAAAATTATAAAAGCTACCTAAAATGGATACTGGCATTAGAAATTCGAGTTGAGCCACCCTCCAGTAAATTTATAATTAAATTTGCGAAATTGGTATGTTGAAGATTAAGATCTACTATCTCCCCTTAAAAGTGTCTGTACTCGAGTTTTAAATTACGCTATACTTTATCTACTTTATATACCACTATATGTATAGTTTAATTGGTATCATCATGTACTTTATTCATGTATTATTATTTTATTCGTCGTCACATTTTAAATTTTATATGCATATTTTTTATAATACATGTTATAAAAATCCGTTCTTCTAAGTTTTGTATGTCTGTTAAGCGCACCATATCTCACTTTATCTGATAAACCTTGCTTCTTTATTCATTTATAACTACGTGTCACTTAATATTTACTGCCAAGAATGAAACACTCACAGTTAGAAAATGTAACTGCAGAGGTATTGATTCTGTCAATAAATAAAAGTCGCATTTGGAGTTCAATTTGAATTTTGAGGACAGGTAGGCGACATTAAACGTTGCTTTTTCAATTCTCCAAATTGGAAAGATTTTCTTATTTTTTTTTCTGTTTTTAATGCTTTTTATTATAAATTGGAACCGAAAGAACCAAAATGTCACTCGATGTCTATATATATATATATATATATATATATATATATATATATAAATATTAAAATTCTAATGTTTATTGAAATCTATCAACTCTAAATTTCGTTTTGAATGTATTTAAGAATATTGAATATTGTACTTAGTAAATTCAATATACTTATCTACATATTAATTGCTCAACGTGTTTATATTTCCCTGCAATACATGGTAATGTAGAGGGAAAGTATCGAAAATCGCAACTCGAGTTTTCGAAGGAGCTACACGTTTTGGGACCTCAAGAACACGAAAATCTTTGTTTATCGTAAATACTCTCTCTACGTGTGTGAGTCTGTGAAATGCATGTATCCACTCTAACTCATAATCTAAATGATAAAATTTAATAAAATTCTATAGAAAAGTCACTTGTGGGTTATCCTGGTTCTGTTCGGATTTTTGTATGATTCGGGATAAATAATACCTGACACAAAACCTGCCTTTAAAAAAATAGGGCGAAATATGACGCAGAAATCAAGTGGCCACTTTATTTAAAAATACCAATTGACCAAATTTTAGAAAGTTTGATAGATAAGTCACATGGGGGGATTTTCCTGGTGCTGATTACGTTTTGGTACGATTCGAGAAAAAACCCTACCTTTTCTGCGAAGTAGTCCGAAAATATCACTAAAATGTAAAATAAAAATTTCATGTGGGCAACACATGACTTTCCTTTTACAATGCAATGAATTTACTACTTTTACAGTTAAAAAAATAGGTTTTTCTTATAGTAGATACTAATATTCTTCCCAAGATATTGAATTTTCGAAAATTAGTCGTCATTTTCATTGATTTAGCGTCATTTTTATCCATTTGGCGAGATTTTCGTTAATTTGGCAACATTTCAAAAAGTCGCCAAGTTGGTGTCATTCCGCCAAATTCGTCGCCAAAATCTCGCCAAGCGTTATGGATAAAGAAATAAGTTATTCTTACAGGAGATAAACGACTATTGGCGTTCAAATACAAAAGTATTACTTAAATTATCTTTTTTCATGAATGGAACGAGCTAGATCCTCGAGAATGATGTCACCCAATTTATCCCATGGTATTACATACGAAAAATGAACATGTTTCTCAATAGGAAATATTTTTATTTTATGACTTCTTGATAATTTTTTTGAAAAATTGTACAATATCTCAAGAACGGTTTATGTTAGCGTTCTAAAATTTATGTCAATCGTTTTCTCATGAAAAAGTACATAAGAAATGTCTATTTGCGTAACTTTATTATTGGTTTTGATTTTTTGACGATTTTTTCAAAATTGCATTCGAAAATTTAGGAGGATTCTGGACATTCGATTTCGTATAAAAACAATAGGCTTCCAGTGTTTACGGATTGTGATTTTTGTTCCAAATTTTATTCGAATCGGTCCATTCGTTCGTCAGTTATCGTCTCCACAGTCTCACTGACACACACACACACACACACACACACACACACATACACAAACACACACACACACACACACACAAACACACACACACACAAACACATACTTTCACACACACACACACACACACACACACTTTCACACACACACACAAACACACAGACATCACTCCAAAAATGTTTGATTCGTGATCAGGGATGCTTGAAACGTGCTCTCCCGTCGAAAACTCGAATTCGAATTTTCGACCCCGTCACAATACTTTCCTTATACTTTATGTATATAAGGAAAGTAAAAATTAAATACGCTTAAGGGGACGGTGGACGTTGAACTTTTTTTTATTTATTTATTGACTTAGAAACATGAAAATTTCCATATATATTCCTCTTAACATTGCTATATAAAATACCATTATATTTTTTTCTATTTGGTATTTATTTTTTAATTTAATTTTTTAACGAAAATTTGAAAATGCTCCTTGTGTGCCATTTGTCCACATTTTTAATTAATTTTACATTATAATCGCTCAAAAACATATTATGAACAAATTTGGGTATTCATTTTTAAATTCTTTAGAAAGTTAATTTTTTAAAAGTATTTTTCTGCGTTAAAACTTAATTTTCATCATTTAATTAGGTTCTTATTCACTTTTAATTGCCTTAATAAAATCCAATTATAAGTAAAATGCATATAGGTAAAATATAGGTAAAATGCATATAGGTAAAATGCATATAGGTAAAATGCATATAGGTATGAAAGGTGACTTCTTGCCAAATTTAATGCATCCCAAACAAAAATTAAGACGCATGGAGCATTTTAAAAATGTAAAACCTTTGAAAATTCCGTTTCGAAAAAAATGCATTTAACCTTTTGCTTACGGTTGGGGCAGCGTCCATCCCAAACGAAGAACTTCCCCAAAAGACAGGTATTTGAAGTTCTTCGTTTGGGATGGACGCTGTCCCAGCCGTAAGCAAATCGTTAAATGTGTAAAATATTGTTATATATTAAAAAGAAAAAACCTTTTTCAGTCGATTTTTGCTCATTTCAACGTCCACCTTTCCCCTGAGATGTATCAATTTAATCACTGTTTTATGCGTAATTTTTGACGTTGAGAAGAATAAATCTAAGCACATTAATGTATGGCTAACCGTTCTCGCGATATTTATTGTTTTCGCATTTTTGGTATACTACATAATACGTCCAGTTACCAAATGAGAACGAAAATTGAATTAAACGGTAAATTCATTGTAAATTCAAATAATTATTTATGCTTTTATGTGCAATTAAACTCAATTTAATAATTATTTTAAGAAATAAAGACCAAATTAATTTGAGTCTGTAGAGAAAATCATGTGCTGGCCACATCAGCTTTTTTCGCTGTGAAAGAAGTAAATTCATTGTATTCTGTTGCGAAAGTCATGTGCTGCCCAAATCAGATTTGTTTTAAAAGAGAGACAACCACAACATTCTATTTATTCATCATCTTTCAATAATTCCTTCCTATGTAAGACTTTTATGTTATTCCAACATATTATGTTCAAATATAATCACACTTGGATTTCCATTCAATAAATGCCTCTTGGCAATAGGGGCTTATTATGAGGAAGAATATTCCTCTAGCTGGAAACCATGAATTCCATTGATCTTTGCAACGTTTTCCAGACATATTTGGAATTCAACATAAATTCAGAAGATGGATTGCCGACACAAAATATTACATTTTCTGTCTTCAAGCTGCTTTGAAACTTCCTTTATAAAGCATTTCTAGTTTTTAATCCCATGTCAAAAGCGGAAACGAAATAGGTATAATGCAATTTAAAGTTCTCCTATTCTTTTTTGAACTTTTATATTGGAATTCGATATTAATCTAAAGCGATTTATGAATGCGTTAAGTATAGAATATGTGATACATTGCAATTCGTGATATAAAGAAATGTTATAAAGAATCATTTGTGTTCCCTTCTGGAAAATCGTCGCAATTTTCTTTGACATAAAGTTCTAAACATGCATGACGGTGTATAAAGCACCTTTTGGCCAAAAAGTTCTTTATGTAATAAATTTACACTTTATGCCTTTCTGTATAATCTTTTATGCATACCTTTAACTTTCAATTGGAAGCGTTGGAGTGCTGTAAAAGCAGGGTGTAATAATAGGAATGGGACTATGTGCTATCCATTAAGAATGTTTGCAGCGCCTTTTGCGGCGAATTGAAGAATTTATAAATCCTATCTCGGAAACAAAGCGTGATAGGCGAGAATTTTCAGTTGCAAATTTCTAGAGCGCTTTCTATTTTTACTTTCCTTATATACATAATGTATAAGGAAAGTAATGTGACTGGGTCGAAAATTCGAATTCGAGTTTTTGACGGCAGAGCACGTTCCAAGCATCCCTGATCACGAATCGAATATTTTTGAGGTGATGTGTGTGTGTGTGTGTGTGTCAGTAAGTCTGTGGAGACGATATCTCACGAACAAATAGAGCTATTCGAATGAAATTTGGTATAAAAATCACAATCCTTGAATACTAGAAGTCTACTGTTTTTAAATGTAATCGAATGTTCAGAACCCCTCTAAATTTTCGAATGAAATTTTGAAAAAAATCATCAAAAAATCAAAACATCTAATAAAGTTACGCAAATAGACATTTCTTATGTAATTTGTCCTTAGAAAACGATTGACATAAATTTTAGAACGCTAGCATAATCCGTTCGCGAGATATTGCATATTTTTAAAATAAATTTATCAAAAAACCCCATAAATAAAAAAAAATAACTGTTGAGGAACATGTTCACTTTTCATATATAATATCATGCGATAAATTTGGTGACATCATTCTCGTGGGTCTAGCTTGGTCCATTCATGAGAAAATATACTTTGATTAATACTTTTATATTTGAACAATAGTTATTTATCTGCTAATAGTTATTTATCTGCTACAGTTATTTATCTGCTATAGTTATTTATCTGCCAATAGTTATTTATCTGCCATAAAAATAACTTATTTCTCCGTTCATAATACTTGGCGAGATTTTGGCGCCGAATTTGGCGAAAATTCTCCAACTTGGCGAAATTTTACATGTTGCAAAATTAACGAAAATCTCGCCAAATGGATAAAAATGACACTAAATCAATGAAAATGACGACTAATTGACGAAAATTTAATATCTTAGAAAGAATATAAATATCTACTATAAGAAAAACCTATTTTTTATTGTAAAAGTAGTAAATTCATTGCATTATATTAAGGCAAGTCATATATTGCCCACATCAGATTTTTTAATATGGAAAAATGTGTTGTTTGCGTGACGTTAAAAATTATGCATATGGTTACGTTTATTTAATTTAGCCACAGTTTGAACATAACACGATGATAAACAATGAGGTCCAATAGAAACAATAATTGGTTGAATGCTTAATTATAATGAAATACTTCTGAAAGAATTCGTTAGAAGTAAACATGAAAAATTATAATCCGTATAAAAATCTAATATTAATATATTTAAAAATATCGTTTATGCAGCAAAATATAAATGTCCTTTTAAAAGATGGCAGACAAATGATTCCGAACGACTAATTGCAATCATTTGTCTTGCTTGGAAACACAAATAGGCGATAATTTTGAGATAATTTGAGTTAAAATTTTTAGAAATAATTTGAAATTGGATAGTTTCAATTTGATTGCAGCTTTTTAACGTCATCATGTTAAAGTTTGAAAATTGTATATTTAGGTAAGAAAGCTATTCCGAATCTAAAAATTTGATGTGGGCAGCACATGACTTTAACTGCAGACTCAAATTTATTTTTTCTTTATTTCTTTAATAATTCGTTATATTGAGTTTAATTGCACAAAATAACACTAAATTTGCATTTTTAATTCAATTTCTGTTTTATTTGGTAATTGGACATTTTTCTAAAAGTGGCATAACTAAATGCAAAAAATCTCAAATATCTCGAAAACGGTTAATCCGAGAGTAATAGAGTTGTTCTTATTCTTTCCCTCATCAAAGATTACGTATAAAACAAACATTTTATTGATATTTGAATATACGTAGCTTTTTTTTAGATTTTGGCGATTTTTGAGGGTCATTTCGTAAAAAAAAGGAGGTTGTTCTTTTCCGTATAATACCAAACCCTAATCTGCACCAAAGTATCCCATAAATAACTCATCTACCAAATATTGTGAAATTGGGCCAATTAGTATTTTAGCTAGAATGTATACATGAAATGTTTTAGGGCCATTTCGGATAAAAGGCGGGTTCTGTTTTTACGAAACATACCCAAAACTAATCAGCACCAGGGTCATACCTAAATGACCTACCTACCGAATTTTATGAAATTCGGTCCATAAGTTTTTGAGTTAGAGTGGATGCATACATTGCACAGACACACAGACAGACAGACAGACAGATAGACAGACACACAGACAAACAGACACACACACAGACGTCACGCTAAAAATAGTTTTTTCGTATTCTAGAGGTCTCGAAACGTGTAGATCCGTCGAAAACGTTTAACGTTGTCGCGTCGTACCGTCGAAAACGTCGTAACGTCGTAACGTCGAAACGTCGGAAAACGTTTTCCTGAAAGACTTTTACGTGTAACTTAACTTCGAAAAGACTGCAATGATAATAAACAAGAAAGATCAATCATGCTTAAAGCATTGATTATGAAACACTTTCCAACTTCAATGCAATTTTATTTAAAAAAGTCGAAAATGCAATACATTCCTCGGTAATATTTTAAAACTTATCACGATACTACATTGATTTATTATATTTGAAAACTTAAACCTTCATTGAAAAAAATGAACTTCATTCAAAAGACGGCATTGAAATATAAATTGCGTGGTTTAAATATCTCTAAAATGCAATACATTCCACGGTAATATTTTTAAATCTATCATAATAGAACGATAATTTATTATATTTGAAAACTTCATCGAAAACAACTGAAATTAATTCAAATGACGTCATAGAAAAAATAACACGCCTGGATCTCTCTATAAAAGCAGGATTTCATTCATAACTTTCTCCATTTCATTCATCATAATACTATAATAATTTATTTTATTTAAAAATTAAGACCATGGAGCTACAATTCATAAACTTTATGCTTAAAACTTCATCGAAAAATATCGTCCTTCTGTTTATAAAATCAATTAATATTTCATTCATATCAGCCATGCAGACTCCATGGACTGAATTATTTTGTGTTAAAGAAATACAGTAATTCTAATACAACTCATTCTACATATTTTGCTGTTTACATTTTACATAGGTGAAAAATAGGCTTAATTGTAGAAATAATCAAATTTGAATGAGAATTTAAACTCAAATATATTGTCATTGTGTTGTTTTAGTATGTAGATGCACAGAATTTAAGCAGAAATAAAGTAGTTTTAGGATGGATACAACACTCAATATGAATTAAAAAGAACTTTAAAAAATCCCGAATTTGAAACAAGATGGATGCCATATCTCATTTTGAAGTGGGTCATGTGATCGTTTCATATCATGGTCACGTGATCGTTTCATATAAGATGTGTAATTATTATTTTAATTTTTATTTAAAAAACTACTGAATATATTTAGCTGAATTTTTTTTTATATATTTTATGGAACAATTTGACTATTACCTAAAATTTTCGAAGCAATTTGTGAATTTTAAATCCGCTTAAAAAATGTTAGAAAAATTAGGTCCCATAGGGCTCAATGTATTTCATTTTTTCAACCCGGGTTCAATCCAAAACTAATTGTGTGATATTATTCATTTATATTCCCATAGATCCTACAGACCGTCTGAACAACATACTAAAATTTCATTTTGATTAAGTTATTTTTACGGCAGTTATCGTGCTAACGGACAGACAGACAGACAGACAGACAGACAGACAGACAGAATGAACAAAGTCATAAACACTTTTCAACTTTGTTGTAAAGTGTTAAAAAAGATAGTCGGCAAGCATGTGTGATGTCCACCTCCCCGTTTATCGTCTTTTCTTTCCAAATGAATTCTAGTAAAATCTTTCTTCACTCATATAGCTCAACGAACTAGATTTGTCGGAAATAGTCCAGTTGTGAGAGGGGATATTGGATTTTAAGGAACATATTGCACCCCATATCTTTGTTTGCCTTTATCATATCTTCCACTTGTTCACACTAGTTTTCCGGACCGGCCATCCAAACAGCTGCTCCTAGTCTACGGACGAGTCGGGTGGTCTGGGCTTTCGACACTAGTTTTCCGGGGCGCGGTAGCCCATTGGTTAGTGCGCTGGAGTTGCACTCGGTAGGCCCGGGTTCGATTCCAGCCACTGCCAAAACTGCCGCCGTGTTCATGCGGAGTACGACCACGTTAAACATGTGGGTCCGAAAGTCCTTCCGAGAGGTTGGTGGTAGGGGAAGGAGGGTACGGTCCCTGTGGATGCCTCCCCCACTGGGTTCCGGTCTAAATTGTGTGGCACTTCCCGACCGTCCAAACTGTTACCTTACACCTTTCTGGTAGGTCGGACGGTCTGGGTTTCAACAACAACACTAGTTTTCCGTCCTAACATTTTCCAGAAAGTTGACGTAAGATGCGTTGGATGCTAACTTATTTTTGATAGCATTTTGATTAGAATTTTAGTTAGTATTTTGGTTTCAGTGATTTTGACCGTAAACATGGGGTCATCCATGACATTATTTTTCTTTTTTCTCCCTTCCTACCCAGATCGTCCGACCCACCCGAAAGTGTAAGGTATCTATTTGGACACCCGGGATATTGCTTTGAAACTCAAACAGGAACCCGGCGGGGATCAACATCCACGAGAACCGTGCCATCCTTTACTTGCCACTGATCTATAGAAGGAACTTTCGGAGCTACAGATTCAAAGTCACCGTACTTCGCGTAAACATAGGGCGATTTTGGTCAACATCAGAAAATCAAACTTGGGTTCTCAGATTTCCATCATCGTGCCTAAACCATTGGGCTTTCCCAACCTGAATGTAAGGTCCAACGAAAGAGCATTTTCTTAATTTTGCGCCGATCCATCGAGATTACTTTTCCTCCAAATACTGAAATACACTGTCATCTTTCTCCTCAGCTTTTACAAAAATTTTAATCAAGCAAAATTTGATTAGGAATGAAAATAACAGAATTATATCGCAAAGAAAAACGAGATATTAGTTATTCGTACTATTTTCCACAAGTACTAAAAGATGTCTCCAATGGCATTCTGCTTTATACATTTGAAATATAATAAAATCTCATGTGGACAGCACATGACTTATTCTGTATAATGCAATAAACTCTTTAACAGTGAAAAAAAAAACTCAGATCTCTTTCACAATGTTTTTATATTGATTTGTACTTTGGGCGTATTTTCGAATGAAAACATTCGAAGAACCGAATTAACGAAGAATTTCAAAGTACCCAATTAACAAAAAATTTCGAAGTACTCAATTTACTTATATTTCACGCAACTCTAAATTGATAATTACCTATATTGTTAGTATCTGCAATATGCAATATAGTTCATGTATGACATTATTTTAATAAATAATTCATCAATTTGGGGTAGTTATCGTTAATGCAGCGCCATTTTTGCAATTATGACGTTCATGTAGCGTCATTTTTGTCAATCTTGGATTGTATAATCTGAAAGGTGATAAAAACGGAAATAAAACATGACAATGGAAAATGTGTAACAGTTGAAGCGAGATGTTCAATGGTTAAAAGTCTATGAAAGGTGAAGTTAAATATGATGGAAAAAGTCGATATCCAGTAAGAAAGGACAAAGTCCAGTATGAGGATTTTCTGCAATCAAGTCTGTCAAGACGATTGTATAATTCTGGAAATCTTAAAAACGACATTGTTTATATTTAGTACAATTAATTAAATTATGTTTTATACTCACAGCGGTTTCACAATCATTACAAAATGTTCGATTTCTCCTAAAAACAAGTTTTTATGGGTAAAACGAGTGTGACCAATGCGCAGACGAGTTAAAGGAACGGTGGACGTTGAAATGAGCAAAAATCGACTAAAAAAGTTTAATATATAACATTATTTTACACATTTAACATTTGCTTACGGATGGGACAGCGTTCATCCCAAACGAAGAACCTCCCAAAAAGACAGGTATTTGACATACCCTATCCAAAACAGTTCGACCCCCTTTGCCGCCATTGGCGTCCATGGAAATCGTCGACAGAAACATTGCATCTGCTGCAGCAGGTGCAACGTTTCTGTCGCCGATGACCATGGGCGCCAAATCCGGGTCGAACTGTTTGGAATAGGGTATGTCAAATACCTGTCTTTTTGGGAGGTTCTTCGTTTGGAATTGACGCTGTTCCATCCGTACGCAAAAGGTTGAATGCATTGTTTTCGAAACGGAATTTTCAAAGGTTTTACATCTTTAAAATGCTTCATGCGTCTTAATTTTTATCTGAGATACATGAAATTTGGCAAGAAGACACTCTCATACTGTTTCATGAAACTGGGTATGTATTTTATAATTGAACTTTATCGACTAAAAAAACGTTTTTTTTTTAATATATAACATTATTTTACACATTTAACCTTTTGCTTACGGGTAGGACATCGTCCATCCCAAACGAAGAGCCTCCCTAAAAGCCAGGTATTTGACATACTCTTTCCCAAACAGTTCGACTCCCCTTTGCAGGTATTGGAGTCTATGGGCATCGGTGACAGAAACATTGCACCTGCTGCACGCAGCAGATGCAATGTTTCTGTCCTGTGTGCAGTCGTTTCTGTCGCCGATGCCCATGGGTTCCAATGCCTGCAAAGGGGGTCGAACTGTTTGTTATAGTGTATGTCAAATACCTGTCTTTTTGGGAAGCTCTTCGTTTGGGATGGACGGTGTCCCATCCGTAAACAAAAGGTTGAATGCATTTTTTTCGAAACGGAATTTTCAAAGGTTTTACATTTTTAAAATGCTCCATGCGTCTTAATTTTATCTGAGATGCATGGAATTTGGCAAGAAGAGCCTCTCATACTTTTTAATGCAACCGGATATGCATTTTATAATTGGACTTTATTAAGGTAATTAAAAGTGAATAAGAACCTAATTAAATTATGAAAATTAAGTTTTAATGCAGAAAAATATTTAAAAAAAGTTATTTTTAAGGGATTTAAAAATGAATATCCAAATTTGTTAATAATGTGTTTTTTAGTGATCATAATGTAAAATTAATCAAAAATGTGAACAAATGGCACGCAAGAAGCTTTTTCAAATTTTCGTTAAAAAATTAAATTAAAAAAAAATACAAAATTATAACAAAATTGAAAAAAATCAATGGTATTGTATATAGTAATGTTAAGAATAATGTTTATACAAATTTTCAGGTTTCTAAGTCAATAAATAAGTAAAAAATGTTCAACGTCCACCATCCCCTTAAAATTACATCAAGTTTCCTACACTGGAAACTAGTCCATTTATGTCATAAGGGCTTTATCTCGTGCAATTTATTTTTAGATTTCTGGTGCCAGAGATACTGTCATTTGTCATAAATTATTTTTATAACGTATAGTTTATTGCCCGTTCAAATAATGATCATATTTAAAATTTCAGGAGCTGATTTAGCAGCGATATTAGCCAACTCACTTCCCCGGATGCCAATATGCCCAGGGACCCAACACAATTTCGTATGGTATCTGTGTATCTTCAGACGATGTTCCTATACAAGAATATCAGAAGCTATGGAGTGCTTCATATCCATCTTAGATAATAAGAGTTGTAAGGTACTCAATGAGTTAGTGTAAATAATGTGCTTTTTGGAATTTTGATGAGTGATGAAGATTGGTGACTGGTATGTTGCCATAATCTCAAAAGTAAAATTAGTTAAGTTTCTATACGATATATTTAGAAACATAAACATAAGACAAACCACCATTGTTATGTCACAGGGGTATGTGCGGTATAGTGGTTTTAGTAATAAGTTAAAGAATCATTGCGTTTGAGTTAATACCCCAGACAAATAGAAATAATATAAATGCAAGTCCCAGAAATATCAGTAATTAAAATGAAACTTACTTTGAATTTATGATTTGGACTTACACAAAGGCAATAATTCCAGGCAGGAACTTATTCCCGCCAACTAATAGTTAGACGGGCACAAGCAACATAATATATAACTGACGTTCATATTGGGAAAACATATGACAATGATTTAAATCTTAAAATGTTCCCTTATTTATATATATATATGATTGCAATATGTTAATGCAATTAAGTAATTATTCATTCAATATAAAAAGGAAGTTCTTATAATTAATAAACTTCATCACAGAACATACGAGATCAAGAAGATTGAAATATGCCTCTTTAAATTATTCAATAATTTTAGAATTTTAGAGACAGTAACTAGGATATGAGAACTTTAAAACACTTTGCCACTCTCGGCATGATATGATCTCTCAGAGGCCACTATATCAAGAGAAAATACCTGATAACTGAGATTCACTAATCTGGAAGTTATCTTTCAATTCTCGTTGAACCAATCGAAATTATTTCCTCCGTAAAATTTTCAACCAACATGAACTTAGATCAGCACTATCTAGTTAAAGTTCCGTTCAGAACTGGATTAGAAATTTAGCACTGGTCAGGAGATATCGGTGTAGCTTTTCCTCAAGGATCCGAAAAGCCATATAAGTTGAATTACACGGGTTCCTTTCCACTTTTTATAACTTCATCAAGTTCTTCAATCTATGACCTACAATCAAAGAAAAATGTTTAGAAATTTTAACAAGGAAAGATGTCCTGGCCATTTTCTAGATTAACGATCCATTGTGAATCAAAAGTTAATCCCACACAAGGAAACCGTTAGGTCAATTCCTTTGTGTAAAATAATTAACGGAGAGCCGTCTGTAAGGACCTTTCTCCGGAAGATTCAGGGCCAAAGAGGACGCATCTACTGAGAAATTTGCTAATATAGTCTGGCGAAAATAACAGCCATTGATTTAAATCAAAGTCGCGCTTTCAAACTTTCTCTTCCAGGTTTGTTCACGTCACAGAAGCGAAAATCAGCCCGGGCATAAAGTAGAAAAGCAAAAAGTCTGCAGCGCGGCTTCCAACCCGCCGAAATCTCACGCACTTCTGCAGGAACTGTAAACGTATTCGGAATTATAAAATAGAAATAAAAATGGTCTCCCAGAGAGAACGGATTCATGAAGAAATACAAAATGTCCAAAATGTCACTATGACAGTTACCTGCTTTTGAACAATCTGTGAAAAGAGGAGAAAACTCTTTATACAGAGTTCTATGTTCTGCAAGCAGTTGCACGTAAACAGCCCGAGTTGTTTCACTATTTGTAAAATTACAGAAATGATTGAGAAAGGTGAAATTTAGAATACACGAATGTCAATCTTGGACGAAATATCGCCAAGTTTGCAATAGTTTGCTAAATGAGTCTTCAAGTTCACAAAATGTATTACCAAGAGTTTCAGACAAATAGATAGAGCTTTCCTTATAAATGTCAATTAGCGAATGGTTAGTCATCAAAATACAAAACTATTATGCAAAACAAATTCCCTCGTAAAGTATCTTCACATAATATTAGATATAAAAAGTGAACATATTTTACAATAATTAATACTTTGTTAACAATTTACAACAAAGTCGAAAAGTGTTTATGACTTTGTTCAATCTGTCTGTCTGTCTGTCTGCCGTTAGCACGATAACTGCCTTAAAAAATGACTTTATCAAAATGAAATTTTAGAATGTTGTTCAGATGGTCTGTGGGACCTATGGGAATAAAAATAAATAATATCACCCAATTAGTTTTGGATTGAACCCGGGTTGAAAAAACGAAATATATTGAACTCTATGGTATGTAATTTTTCAAACATTTTTTAAGCGAATTTAACCTTCATACGTTGATCAAATTTAAAATTCACAAATTGCTCCGAAAGTTTTAGAATATATATAAATTATCCCATAAAATATATAAAAAAATTTTCTGCAAAATATATATTTAGAAGTTTTTTTATGTAAAATTTAAAATAATAATTACACCTTTTATATGAAGCGATCACATGACCATTATATGAAGAGATCACGTGACCCACTTCAAAATAAAATATGGTATCCATCTTGTGTCAAAATCGTGATTTTTAAAGTTATTTTTAATTCATATTAAGTGCTGTATCCGTCCTAAAACCGCTTTATTTTTGCTTAAATTCTGTGTATCTACATCCTGAAACAACGCAATTACAATACATATGAGTTTAAATGATCATCCAAATGTGATTATTTCTACAACGAAGCTTACTTTTCACTTAAGGAAAATGTAAACAGCAAAATATGTAGAATGAGTTGTATAAGAATTGCTCCAATTCATTAACGCAAAATTATGTAGCTCATAGAGTCTGCAATATAGCTGAAGGACGATTTTTCGATGAAGTTTTAAGCATAGAATTAAATTACCTGTATCTCCATGGTTCCATGGTCTTAAATTTTTAAATAAAATAAATTATTATAGTATTTTGATAAATGAAATGAATGGGAAAATGTTTATGAATGAAATGCTGCTTTTATAGAGCGAGTCAGGCGTACCATATTTCGATGACGCCATTTGAATACATTTCAGTTGTTTTCGATGAAGTTTTCAAAAATAAAAAATTATTGTGCTATTGTGATAATTTTTAACACTTTACAACACAGTTGAAAAGTGTTTATGACTTTGTTCATTCTGTCTGTCTGTCTGTCCGTTAGCACGATAACTGCCGTAAAAATGACTTAATCAAAATGAAATTTTAGTATGTTGTTCAGACGGTCTGTAAGACCTATGGGAATATAAATGAATAATATCACCCAATTAGTTTTGGATTGAACCCGGGTTGAAAAAATTAAATGCATTGAGCTCTATGGGATCTTATTTTTCAAACATTTTTTAAGCGGATTTAAAATTCACAAATTGCTTCGAAATTTTTAGGTAATATTCAAATTGTTCCATAAAATATATAAAAAAATTCACCGAAATATATTCAGTAGTTTTTTAAATAAAAATTTAAATAATAATAAAACCTCTTATATGAAACGATCACGTGACCATGATATGAAAGTATCACGTGATCCACTTCAAAATGATATATGGCATCCATCTTGTCTCAAAATCGTGATTTTTATAGTTCTTTTTATTTCATATAGAGTGTTGTAACCGTCCTAGAACCACTTTATTTTGGTTTAAATTCTGTGCATCTACATACTAAAACAACGCAATTACAATTTATATGAGTTTAAATGCTCATGCAAATTTGATTATTTCTACAACGAAGCCTATTTTTCACTTATGTAAAATATAAACAGCAAAATATGTAGGATGAGTTGTATAGGAATTGCTGTATTTTTTAACGCAAAAGTCTGCATAACTGATATGAAAGAAATATTCTTTGACTTTACCGAGAGAAGGACGATTTTTTGCGATGGAGTTTTAAGCATAGAGTTAAGTTACTTGTAGCTCCATGGTCGTAATTTTTAAAAAAAATAAATTATTGTAGTATTGTGAAGAATGGCAGGAATGGGAAATTATTTAAGAATGAAATGCTGCTTTTTTAGAGAGAGCCAGGCGTGTTATTTTTTCTCTGACGTCATTTGAATGAAAATCAGTTGTTTTCGATGAAGTTTTAAAATATAATAAATTATCGTGGTATTATGATAACTCCAAAATTATTACCGAGTAATATATCACATTTTAGAGATGTTTAAACCAGGCAATTTATATTTCAATGCCGTCATTTGAATGAAGTTCATTTTTTTCGATGAATGTTAAAATTTTCAAATATAATAAATCAATGCAGTATTGTGAGAAGTTTTAAAATATTACCGAGGAATGTATTGTATTTTAGACATGTTTAAATAAAATTGCATTGAAGTTGGAAAGTGTTTCATAATCAATGCTTTAAGCATGATTGATCTTTCTTGTTAAAATATTACCAAGAAATGTATTGCATTTTTGAGGTGTTTAAAAAAAATTGCATTGCAGTTGGAAAGTGTTTCATAATCAATGCTTTATGTATAATTTATCTTTCTTGTTATTTTTATGTGAATTTTTTGTATAAATTTATTTAAAAAAATGTGCATTTTTTCGAGAACATATCAGGCTCGTGTTCTAAATGAAAACCTACATTAGAAATTATCATTTACGTAACATTATTAAAATGTCTGATTTTTTAATGAGTTTTTCAAAATTTCATTCGCAAATGTAAGGCTCCTCCGAACATTTGATTGCATTTCAAATCAATATTTTTTCAATTATTCATTGATTCTTATTCTTGTACCAAATTTTGTTTAATACGTTCTCCTCGTGCGTCAAATATCATCTCCACACATGCATGCGTATACGCACACACACACATACACACACACGCAAGCACGCGCGCACACACACACACGCACCATACATTATATATATATAGAAAATAATAAATTTTATTTTTGTGCGAGTAAATTAGAATTTTAGAGTACATTAAATATATGATAAGAAATTGTTTTTTACATTTCGAAATTTAAGGTTGCGTCCTAAAGGCGGATGCATAAAATTTACTTCTTTAGATCACGTATTGGAAATTTTAGTAAGGAATTTATACCGAGACATAAAATGCGTGAAGGCGAATATTTTTGTGCGACTGGAAAAAGCAAAGTAATAAAACAGCATGCATAGTAATAAAACTACGTAAGTCTTAACTTTAAAATGATTAGAATTTGATTATTACTTGAAATGCGGTCGTAATAACTCGTTTTGATAATTATAATTCCCGAAGTGGGCAACAGATAAATTTCCCTACAGAATGCAATTACTTTAGTTCCTTCACAGCAAAATAATGGTTCACAAGTTCTACAACACAAAGTTTTTGGCATTTAATTAATATCAATCAAATTGAAACTAGGCTTAGACTTGGAATGTACACTCGTCAAAAGTGAAATTGCAACACCATGAAGGAATGGACGTAGCCATATGCAAATCACAGTACCGTTATAAGATAGAGTCACATGCAAATGATTAAGTTTTCGTACGTATCTGGTCACGTGACACCCAGTTTCGGGTGTAAACACCAGCAGACGACTCGTCCCGTAAATGCTATCAGCGACGATTTGCAGCAGCCGAATTTAAAAAAAAAGTGTAGAAGCGATGCCTCAAAGACGTTAGCGAGCTGTATACCAGCAGCTAACGGCTGGGGAATGAGATAATATACTGGAGCTCCGTGGCGAGGGTTTGTCGATGAGGCGTTTGAGAAAAGCCGTAAAATTCGAGACCGATATTTTGCGTTTTAAATTACCGAAATGGCATACTTAAAAAGTTACATTTATAATCAGGCACATTCAATAAGAGTAGATAAACTGTACTAAAATATTACAACGTACAATTTTGGTTATACCGGTGTTTACTAAAAGGAAATATAAAACCTTAACTCATTAGTTAGAGATGTATTTTCAATTTTCTCCAATAAAACCTGAAAGGCATTTAGAAATAATCGCGCTTCTAGAAAAGGACTTTGATAACTTACTTAACTAGCGATAGCCTTGGAACAAACTCATAATTAGTTCAGAACGCTGTAACATCTTCATTCAAAATTCATTTTTTATTTGCTTTTAATATTTATTTTTTCGACTGTATAGTTTTATTTTTACCAACTTTTATTTAATTTGATCTGGAGATTGTTTGCCAGAGTGATTCAAATCTTTGAGACTCTAACTAAATAAGGTTATGTTAGTCCCAGAATGAAATTTAATAGAGAATCAAATTTGGTATTTTACTGTCTTGGTATTTTACTGTGTGGCATATTTTAATTCTTTTGATTTTGAAATTTTTCGGGTCATCCTGTCATGATATCGGTATAGTAATGTATTTGTTTTTTCGGAATATTCCGAAAAGAGTAACGGCAAGAAATTTCAAGTTTAGAAGATCGTAGCCTTTTATGGTGAATTTACCATTCTCTCAATTTTCAACCTTATCGAATCAGCCACCTTGGGTCGCCTATCATAATGAACTAATTTTTGGGGAATAAATCGAAAACTGCAGCCGCTTGAAATTCAAAATTTAGGTACATTTAATTTACATACATTAAGTTGCATACATTAAGTTACATAAATACTTTTTAATGCATTTCAGTTAAATCATTTTATTTGTACGTTTCCATGCATTTGCGTTACAAGCAAATTATAAAAAGGGTATTTTTAAAAACTGTTTTACTTCCCCTGCAATACATTTTAATGTATAGGGAAAGTATTGAAATCATGTCGAAAATCGCAACTTGAATTTTCAATGAATCAACATGTTTTGGGACCTCTAGAACACGAAAATACTATATTAGTGTGACGCGTGTGTGCATGGTTGTGCAATGAATGTATCCATCCCTTCTAGGAAAGTGACTTGTGTGTGACCTTGGTGCTGATTATATTTTGGTCTGATTCAGAATTAAAAACCTGTCTTTTTTTTTAAATAGTTCGCAAACATTGCATGTATTCACACTAGTTAAAAATTAATTTAACTAATTTCATAAAATTTGGTAGGTAAGTCAATTGTGGGCTACCCTGGTACTGATGGAATTTTGATACGATTGGAAAGAAAAAAAACTGACTTTTTTACGGAATGACCGGCAAAAATCGTTAATATCTAACATAAAAGACTACGTATGCTGAAATGCATCAATCAACTGCTTGATTTATAAGTAATTTTTGGCGATAAAAGACCAACCTCATTACTCGTGAATTAACCGTTCTCGAGATATTTCAGACTTATCCCATTTTTGCAACACCGCCTTTGAAAATACGCCCAGTTACCTAATGGTTGGTTGGTTGGTTGGTTGGTGGCGTGTCCACTTTGAAGTCAAATAGATCCATGTGCGTGATTCACTGCCCTTGCCAGATCCACTATCCTTTCAGTATCAAGTTCACCACGGAAAAGGAATAAAGGAATCCCCCAAGCTTTGCAGCAGTTACCAAATGAAAATAAAAATTGACTTAAAAGTGAAAAGTCGGTGTAATGTAAAATAAGTATGTTTGTTATATTGTGAAATTAACCTCCATTAATGAATTATTGGAGAAATTAAGAGACAATGCGTTTGAGACTGTAGCTTAAGTCACTTGCTACTCACATCAGATTTTATCTTTCTCTTATTTGTTGTTAGTGTCAACCGTTTCTCTTATATATTGTCAACCGTGAGACAATTCCATTAACATAACCACCAAATGAAACAGCATAAAATCTAACGTGGATAAAAATGCCACTTATCCAGCTTGGTCTATTCCACAAGTTATTTCGGTTGGGCTTATTTCGGTTTCCATATTTCGTGACAGCTCGTAAAAAATGCATAAAATATGAGACTGGTTCCACGTATGGAATATGATATATATTTTTCCTGAAGTTAACTTACTACGTAAAATGATCAAAGTAATTTTTTTTTAATTTTTCGACATCTGAAGTTAAGGAAGAAGAAAAGTTAAAGGCTTTTATTTTATCAGATTACATACCAAAAATAAGGAAATATTTCTTCCTATTGAAAGCCTGTTTCCATTAGAAAATATTTTGCAGGGTACAAAATTATATTGAGTATGTGGACACACATATATATTAGTATGTATTATGACTGTAGTAAGAGTATAAACGTATTTGGACTTTCTCTACATACGTACTATAATATGTAAAGAAAAATTTGTCGAAAATTGAAATTCGAATTTTCGACGAGTAGGTACGTTTTAAGTATGTCTAAACATGAATGGGTCGTACTTGAAGTGATGAGTGTATGTGTGTATGTGAGAATTTGTGAATGCGATACCCAAGGAACGAATGTAGGATTTCGAGAAAAGTGTAGTGTCAGTCAGTAAATATTGGAGCCCTATTGATTTTAAGAGCATTCGAAAGTTCAGAATATCCCTCCCCCTCTCCCACAATTGTTTAACGAATTTTGAAGACATTCTTTCCTATTTGGTCTATCTTTAGACTAATGTCCGTCTGTCCCTCTGTCTGTGGCCAATGTTTTGTCTGCACGATAGCTGACTCACATTTTTATGGATTTTCACGAAACATTACATTCGACTTTATAAATGATGAATCTAAACCTAGATAGATTTCTTAAATTTCTAGTTAAAATTTCGAAATATATTTGGAATTTCATAATTTCTTAACATGTCAACATAGGATGAAATTTGACATCAATGATCACGAAACTTAATACTTTTAATCATTGTAGTGAAAAATAGCTTCGATACAACTTATTCATGATATTATTGGTCCCTTTCGGAGGGAGGGGGTTAGTTACAGCCCTCGTCGATAACTTGTCAAACATGGCAGCAAACCAAAGGTTTTTAGGCTTTGAAAATGAAGGTAGCACGCTACAATTGTGATCATTTGTACCAATTCTAAAGATTTTTCAATTTTTTTTTAATTTGAAGAGAAAAATCACTAGCTACTTAAAAATGTATTTTAGTATAATAAAGCCGAGTTGAGTTACAATCCAGTAATTTTTTGTATTCTGCATTGGAAGTAATACAGGGTGCGGCAGAAATAACGTTCTGATTTGGCAGAAGCGTTGCTTCGCTCATAGTAGAGGTACAGCAGTGGGCATGATCTCTTTTGACTTGTTTGCGCATGCCATTTTTAGTTACCGTTATAGCTTGGACCGGAGAGCATCGTGCTTTTTTTGTTGAAGAGTTTGTTACGAACGGTGAATCTGTGATAACGACGCAACGGGCCTTCCGAATACGCTTTCAGCTTGGACGTCATGATCCGGTTCCGGCTGCACAAACAATTCGTCGTTGTGTTTCAAATTTTAGAGGAACATGTTCGCCTATTTTATTGAAGAGGGTGGTGTTACAGTGACAGTAACGTCTGGACGCTATTGTGAATTGCTTGAGAATATTCTCCGTCCAAAAGTCAACGATTTACTCAAAGATCACGATCCGAAAGATGTATGGTTTCAGCAAGATGGAGCCACGTCTTATACCTTTAGAAAGTCAATTGGAATTATCAGAAATATGTTTTCGGGCCACCTTGTCTCTTTACGGGGTGATATCGGTTGGCCACCGCGTTCGCCGGATTTGACCCCATGTGATTTTTTCTGTGGGGCTATCTCAAATCAAAAGTGCACCAACACCAACCATCAAATTTGCAAGCACTCAAGGCAGCAATTACGCAAGAAATCACGGCGATTCCACGGAACATGGTCCACAGATCACTGTAAAATTTCCGAAAAAGGTTTCAAAACTGCATCGACATTAACGGTCGCCATTTAACTGATGTACTCTTTAAAACTTAATGGATAACAATGGCATATTGTGTACTTCTCAAGTATAAAATATTTCTTTCTCTATCTTGCTTTGTATTTTTTTATTGACGTTCCAAATCGGTACCCTCATTTTGCCGCACTCTGTATATTGGACACATCGGATTTTTTTCTTAAAACGATCTCTGGAATTTACAGAATGTTAAAATCATAATAATATGCATCAATTGCATTTTATGTCCTTCGGATTAAATTCTGTACTGGATAATAACGTCTCACTCTCTATTTCAATACAAAGATTAACATATACTGGTAAACAAATTAATTAATTTACATACGGATAGAAAATACGTAATGTAACTTATCCAGATTTGTAACTTGTTCGGAAACATTAGTAGATATATCGTCTGAAATGGCATCTGTATATATATATATATATATATATATATATATATATATATATATATATATATACATTCCTTATCCTCAAACGATCAGCAGCGGGGCACGGTATTTGTGGGATAATTCCATTTATCAGAATCCCATAAAGCAATAGAGACTCACATGGCGGAAAACGCAAATTATTCTCTTATATCGATCCGTCCCATTCCTTGGTTCATTCCGGTAGCGCTGCTTCCTGCTTTCGTGACGGATTATAAAGAAATGCAGTAAATACGAGAATGGTTATGTATTAGGGATAAAATATAAAAACAATATTTTTACATCAAAATTATGATACAGGCAGCATACGGTTTTCGCACCATATTGTGATGAATGTGCTAATTCAATAATCAAAGAATCATGTGTAGGAATAATACGCGGTGTTCGGATTTTACTTTTGTCCGACCGTACATCATAGTTCGGGTGTAAAAGAACCAATGTCATTTCATTTTTAAAGAAAGTCATGTACGGGCCACATTTTTTTATTTCATATTCTAGCACATGTACACTCTATGAAAGAAAATATTTGTATAAACTTTTTGAAAGAAAATATACAAATGTTACTCTTACATTATATATAATGTAAGAGTAACCGAATTTTTTGCCTCCTACCCATAAAATTCTAGTAAATAGATATTATTTTTACTATGAAAATGTTTATAATTATGTATTATTATAATTTTTGGTATTGAATTTGGTTTATTTCTGTTTCATATTCTGCATTGTGTATTATCAATGTTACTTTTGTATATATTACTTATGTACACTTTATATATGTTACTTTTGCAGCAACTTTCATGTTTTCAATTTGGGCATTAGACAGTGAATTAATTCATCAACCCTTCTTAGAGCATGTGCTTCCATACTTAATTACCACACTAATATGTTATTTTCCAGTTGGAATTTGCAAATGCATCCAATGGGCGAAAAATAAGTTCATATTTTTAAAATTTGCAACATCATGCAGAAATCATCAGAATTGTGGCATCATCGGACGTGGAATCGAATCAAACATATTTTTAATTTTTACCTGTGGAGTATTTTAGCATGCTTCTATCCGCACTCAAAGTTTAACTGTAGCAGCTACGGTAGAAACGTTACGAGCGGGACGTCGGCCGACGAAATCACAGATATGTTCAATATGCGACATGTTCGATGAATAGGCAGGACAAGAAAGAGGCTGTATCGATTGTTCTGGAAAAAGTCTGGAACATTCCAAGCAATATGTGGACGGGCATTATCCTGTTGAAATACATATCCAGGTGTGCGTTGAAGGAAGGGTATGACTTCGGGCTCTAGAACTTCTCTGATGTACCGATTGCTGTTGAGATTACCCACAATTCTTAACAGCTGATATCCTCCAAGATACCCAATGGCTACCTAGGCCATCATGCTTGGCATTCATCTAGTATGATATTGGATAACCACTCCGGGAGGTGGCGTTCACCGCTGTAGCGTCTAACGTGAAACCATCACTGTATCCCAAATTAAAGCGGAATTCATGCGAAAAGGCGACATTCGACACTCCAGTGTCTGTGTTGATGAACCCATTGTAGCGGCAGGCATCAATGGTTTTGTGTCAGTGGAATCCCGTACAAAGGAATTATTGCACGCTATCCACGGTGCAGCAGAATACGACGAATTATTGGAGTAGATAATGGTATACCTGTAGCACTGCTCTAACGTTATTTCATCTGCTGAGATGAATCTGTACGGCCCATCACTGCCATGTGGGTGATGTGTCTATCATCAAATACTGACGAAAGATTCCGTTGTCCAATGCCGGATTTGCGATTCGACCGGTATTTTTTGAGTTCACTGCTTCCACATACGCATCATTGTTATGACATTGCGCTCCATACGAGCTGCTATTGCAGAATATGAATAAAAACCTCCACGAAAGCCTATCATTCGTCTCCATTCAAACTCCGCAACTTGCTCATTGACGCGCTCCGTCGTCTTAAAGACATAATGACTTCTCACGAAACGTTTACCGCTGGAAGACAACCATAGACTCTTCAGCTCAATCAAGTTTCAGCTCAATCAAGTGATTCCTTCATGGTGTTACAATTTTTACAATCATGAGTTTAAATATTATTATAATTATGCATACTATAAGTGCTAAATTCTTCACAAAGGGCACGGCAAAGGTATTAAAATATTGCCCACTATATACGTCTGGAAGGCCCAGACCACACAGCCAACCCAAAGGCTGATGGCAGTGAAATGTGTGGCCGGTCTCTATATATGTGTGAAGCATTTTTTATAAAATTATATATATTTTCGTCCATGCTTAGCTTCCAATAAGGCAAACAATATAAAGTTAAATATTAGCAGTACAAAATAAAGCATATTATGTATAAGTAAGCAAAGTTAATATGTAAGTTACACATTTACAATTGCTTTAATGCAATTTCCTTGTTTTACGTGACAGAATATTACCGAAAACTAGTCGAATCACATTCAATACCAGGGACTTATAGTAAGAGTTAAAATAAGAGACTCGCGAAATATAAGCTTGTAGAACTTTCGGTTTGTATTTTTATGCTCATTATGGGGACTGGACATATTAATGTCGTGTTTAACTGGACCCAGACAATATGAAATATGACTATGTGAGAAAATTGAGTTCATGACTACATATACATTTAATCGGTATTCAAATGACGATACATTCAAACTATTCACTAAAAATGTTAGATGATATTAATCGCCAACATAATTGTACTGTGAACAAAAAATCACCAATTTGTCAGCGCCAAAGCTTGATCCCGGGACAAAATCGTGGTAGGCTAGCACCATAGCGTTGAGCTAAATATGTTTCTAACACCAGGCATTTTAAAATTTTCTTGAGCATTCGTTACAGTACTCTTCCTTCAAGTGAATTTCGCCGAAATCCAACGATGCTAGGTTGCAGATAAGGTGTGCACGCTATAAATTGGAGGGGAATTTTCTTCACAAACTGGACTCCAAGTCAGTCACAGGGCTTAATGACGTCAGTGAGTCGACGTCTGTATAGGGAACTTGGGAGTAGCTCGTTTATACTTGCTCCATTTCATGGGGAGAGAAGAAAATGCATTTTTGCAATGCATATATAATTGTCAGAAAGCAGAATAACACTGAAATTAAAAGAGCGAAAGATGCTTCTTTCTCTTCTAACCTGTAGCCTGAATGTAAAACCTTAAAATTGACAGTGTCAGTTTCGATACCGGTATCAAAGCGTGGTAGGTTAACATCATAGCGTTGAGTTCAAAATATGTCCAGCTCAAAGTATTTAATATTGCTTTATGAACTTTCGCGATACAATCATTTACGTCCCGTGAATTCCATGGATTGAAGAACTAGATAATATGAACGTTTGATGTACCCCATAATATGCTAGATAAATTAGATATATTTAAAAATCAACAAGTTTACCTCACTCTACTCACAAATAACATGGATATACATGATAATTGAATTTCATTCTTAGAATGCATTAAAACTTATTTATGCAGCGTTAAAAATCATTACACTCATATGGAGACGTGTATACTTGTATAAACATACGCATTGAATAATTTTCCATTAAAGATTTAATTTATCGCCAAAGACACAGATTTGCACAGTCAGAAGAGGTGGATGACTTACAGTTATCAGCCTTCGAATCCTTTTCCGGTCCCATCCCGACTCGCGGCCAGGTTAAATATAGTAAAAGGCACAACAATGGCTAATGATGCATGTTGAATTACAGCCACCTTTATCTACAATGCCTGTTATTCCCTGCGCGAAGAAAGGCAACCATCCCAGCTCAAAAATGACCGCTAGGTGATGCTCGTTATCGTCTCAAGCAACGTTGTTGTTTTTCCATTTGAGTACGTGTTTTACCTCGGACGATTCGTTATTAACACTTTAAAATATAGTTGAAAAGTGTTTATGACTTTGTTCATTCTGTCTGTCTGTTTGTCCGTTAGCACGATAACTGCCGTAAAAATGACTTTATCAAAATGATTCAGACGGTCTGTGAAACCAAGGGTAATATAAATGAATAATATAGCCCAATTAGTTTTGGATTGAACCCGGGTTGAAAAAATGAAATACATTGAACCCTAAGAGACCTAATTTTTCAAACATTTTTTAAGCGAATTTAAAATTCAAAAATTGCTTCGAAAGTTTTAGGAAATAATCAAATTATTCCATAAAATATATAACAAAATTTTAGCAAAATACATTCAGAAGTTTTTTAAATAAAAATTAAAATTATAATTACACCCTATATATAAATAGATCACTTGGCCATTATATGAAGGGATCACACGACTCGCTTCAAAATGAAATATGGGATCCATCTTGTGTAAAAATCGTGATTTTAAAAATTAGTTTTAATTTATATTTAGTTTTGTATTCGTCCTACAAGCGCATTATTTTTGCTTAAATTCTGTGTCATTTGTCTTCTGAAATAACACAATTACAATATATTTGAGTTTAAATGATCATCAAACTTTGATTATTTCTACAACGAAACCTAATTTTCATTTATCGAGAATGTAAACAAATTAGGCTGTAAGATGAGTTGTATGAGAATTGCTGAATTTCTTTAACGCAAAATTATTTTGTTCTGGAGTCTGTAATGTAGAATATATGAATGAAACCATCATTGATTGTACATAGAGAAGCAGATGATTTAATGGCACACTTTTTCGATGAAGTTTTATGCATGGAGTTAAATTACTTGTACCTCCATGGTTTTAAGTTTTCAAGTAGAATAAATTATTGTAGTACTGTGATGAATGAAATAAAAACGTATGAATGAAATATTTACTGGTTTTACACAGAGAACCAGGCCTGGCCAGTCGGTCATTTGAGTGGTCTGGGTCTTCAACAGAGAGCCAGGCAATATATATTTCGGTGACGTCATTTGAATCAATTTTTTTTATGAAATTTTAAATTTTCAAATATAATTAATTATTGCAGTGTTTTGATAATTTAAAAAATATTACCATTACTGAATGTATCGCATTTTATAGATGTCTGAGTAAAATTAAAGTTTGAAAGTGTTACATAATCGATGCTTTATGCATGATTGATCTTTCTTGTATTTATTTAATTTTGATCTTATTTTCACATTTTCAGTTCGATTTTTTTTATTTTTAAATTGTAATATCTAGCTTTTACTATTGTTTAATGTGTAGTGCCCTTTTGTACATCAAATATCATGAAAGACTCTATAATTAATCTTTTAGAATTTCCCTCAGAATTCAATCGTCCGGAGAAATAGATTAAAGCAGAGACTTTTAGAGAAAGCTTGTATACGTGTATAATTTCGGCACAAATTAAACTGTCAACATACCTAGATTTAAGTGTGTACATTTTAAATCAGTCTTTTTCTTAATAATTAAGAAGTTGTTGACTTTTCAAAGAAGGTTTGCATACTTATATAATTTGAGCAGAAATTAAACTATTAAACTCTATTTTGAGCAATTAATCAAAAAAGAACCACCACTACTAGTTGACAAAATCAAACATGGCAAATACTGGCTGTTATTGGATAAATTTAAAATTTTCATGTTTTCATTAAAATTTTCATATTGATATCTATAAAGAATTGTATCCAAAATATTATTTTATTCCCCATAATCTAATTACCATAACATATTATGCGAACATTATATTCGTAAAAAAAAATTATATTTATGATGCGTTTATATAAATTTTTATCATTTCGAAAAATTAAGAAAAATATGTTTCACGCTTATGAAATTAAATACGATTTTCTTAATATACTAAGATTTTGCCTTATCATGACATACCAATGGAAATAATCAGAATACTTATTCAATAATATTTTCTTGTCTGATTTTACATTCGTTATAAACTTTCTCCCCAGTTGAAATGTCTATAGAAATTTTAAAATAACTTTCTTGCATTCGTTCTAGCTGGTATTCTAGCACTAGATGGTGATTTGTAATGGTTTCTTTTTACAACTTTTCTTCTCCTTTCTACACAGGAAAGCAGACATCTTTGACAAGTACTTTTTTTTTATCATGGAAGCCATGAGGATGAAATTTTAATTTGTCAAAAGGGTTTTATCTAAACATTTATCATTCTTTATATTTTGTAATAGTGAAAGGATCTCTTTTAACTTACTTTTTTTTTCAAAAGATAACTCTACGAGACCCATCATTTCACCCTAAACCATATGAGACTTGACCACTTTGGCCATATGGGACATCTTCGACATCTAAAAATTCAAGCGAATTCGTATTCTAAAATTAAAATATTGCGCTCCTAAAGGATACCCAATCAAAGGTAAGGCCAGATAAAATGCTGTATTATATTTATAAGGTTGTATATTAAGCAAATAAAGTGTTGCATCATTAAGCATGAATGTATAAGGAATTATTTTTCAATTTCTATGTAGCAATTACCGTTTGAAGAAGCTAATACTTTCAGATTTGATCATGGTTGACTTCAGAATAGAGAGATATGAAGGGGCCAAGTTTTCAGATATGGACTCGGCGCGAACACACAGTATTTGAGCTCTCAATCTGTGACCTGAAACAATTTAATGTGTTGAACTAGAGTCATCGAGATGTAGATATTTTGAAATGTAAATACATGGCAGTAATTTAAATGCTTAACCAAAAAACTGCAAAATATCGAAAATTAAATATACTTTAAGGATGAAGTAGTGACTACGAGAAAATATTGGAAAATTACTTAATCAATGGGTCAAGCAAAGTTGGCAATTCTGTCAACAGAAAATATACGGCTAAAACTATTGTGATAAAATAATAAATGCTTTTCTGCAGTTAAGCTTAGAAAAACGCATTTGTAAGTACAAAATCATTCTGTTAAGCTTGTTGTTAAACTTATGTCACTTTCACATACTTAATATTCTCCTACTATGTATTACATTATAGAGGAAATATTGTTTTCACGACAATTTTCGAATTCGGGGGATTTTAATGTCAATCTATATTTTAAGACCACTTGAACACGTTATGACTGTTTTTGGAGTAATGTATGTCTGTCTTTCTATCTGTCTGTATATCTGTGGTCAATTTCTTGTCCTCACGATAGCAGCCACAAATATTAATGGATTTCTACGAAGCTTTACATCCGACTTTGTCATTAAAAAACTAGAACTGATTAGAAAGTTTTTTTAAATTCGAGCGAAAACTTTGAAATGCATTCAAAATTTTATATTTGCTTAACATTGCAGCATAGGACAAAATTTGACTCAAAAGAGGGTCTATTTATTACATAATGAACAAGAGATTTCATATTTTCAATCAGTGTGACAATATCCGCAAGATAATATTTTGTCCTTGACGTTACAAGACCTCTCGGGGGGAGGAGGGGGCAAGTTACCCTCCTGGGGGTTATATTATCAAGTAAGGTATAAATCGAAAGAGTTTTTTATGCCGTTTAAAGCGAAGGGTAGAACACTAAAATTGTAATAATTTGGAGCTATGATACTGATTTTTAACACTTTACAACAAAGTTGAAAAGTGTTTATGACTTTGTTCATTCTGTCTGTCTGTCTGTCTGTCCGTCCATTAGCACGATAACTGCCGTAAAAATGACTTAATAAAAATGAAATTTTAGTATGTTGTTCAGACGGTCAGTAGGACCTATGGAATATAAATGAATAGTATCACCCAATTAGTTTTGGATTGAACCCGGGTTGAAGAAATTAAATACATTGAGACCTATGGGACCTAATATTTTAAACATTTTTAAGCGGATTTCAAATTCACAAATTGCTTCGAAAATTTTAAGTAATATTCAAATTGTTCCAAAAATATATAAAAAAATCAGCAAAATATATTCAGTAGATTTTTAAATAAAAATTAAAATAATAATTACACCTCTTATATGAAGCGCTCACGTGACCATGATATAAAAAGATCACGTGACCCACTTCAAAATGATATATGGCATCCATCTTGTCTCAAAATCGTGATTTTTAAAGTTCTTTTTAATTCATATTGAGTGTTGTATCTGTACTAAAACCACTTTATTTTTGCTTAAATTCTGTGCATCTATATACTGAAACAACGCAATTGCAATATATTTGAGTTTAAATGCTAATCCAAATTTGATTATTTCTACAACGAAACCTATTTTTCACTTATGTAAAATGTAAACATCAAAACATGTAGAATGGGTTGTATTAGAATTGATGTATTTCCTTAACGCAAAATTATTTAGCTCATGGAATCTGCATAGCTGATATGAATCAAATATTCATTGATTTTACAAAGAGAAGGACGATTATTTTCGAGGAAATTTTAAGCATAGAGTTTAATTACTTGTAGCTCATGGTCTTAATTTTTAAATAAAATAAATTATCATAGTATTGTGATGAATGAAATGAATGGGAAATTGTCTATGAATGAAATGCTGCTTTTATAGAGAGAGCCAGGCGTGTTATTTTTTCTATGACGTCATTCAAATGAATTTCAGTTGTTTTCGATGAAATTTTTAAATATAAAAAATTATCATAGTATTATGATAATTCTAAAATTGTTACCGGGGAATGTATCGTCTTTTAGTGATGTTAAAACCAGGCAATTTATACTTCAATGCCGTCATTTGAATGAAGTTCATTTTTTTCGATGAAGGTTTAAGTTTTCAAATATAATAAATTAATGTAGTATTGTGATAAGTTTTAAAATATTACCGAGGAATGTATTGCATTTTAGACATGTTTAAATAAAATTGCATTGCAGTTGGAATGTGTTTCATAATCAATGCTTTAAGCATGGTTGATCTTTGTTGTTGAAATTTAGCTTGTAAAATTTGAAAAGGAAAAAAAGCTACTGAAAGATTTATTATGGCGTGATAAAGTCGAGTTAAGTAACTCTCCACTTAATTTCATTAAGTTATAAGCAACTGAAGTTTCAATTAAATATAAATAAAACGTGTTCTTCATTTAATCTTCAAAGTTTTTCTTTCTTCTATCTAACCCTTTTTAAAACTTATTTAATCACCACTGACTATTGATTAAAATTGCCTGTACGTTACTCTTTAATAAATATGAGTGATATTGTATATAAAATACTTCTGAACATACTATTACTATTTAAAACAATAGTCAAATTATGTACTGGATACACTAGATAGCAATAAAAACAGAAATATTTTTATTTTACATATATTGTATTATATCAGCAACAGGTAAAAAAAATGTGACATCTATTCCGATGGGTAGGGAATACACATTTTATTTTTATTTCTTGGGCTTCCAATACCTCAGACCCGAGACCGGCCCAAACTCATGATCTGCGTGTCTTAACATGACCGAAAACGGAGTTTATCCAAATGTGTCGAAGCACGATCATTATAAGCACGATCATTTTATATTTAGAATACTATTCCAAGATGTTTTATGAAACATACCCTTTACATATATCTTATTTAAAAAATCATAAATAAAATTATTCTAGCCTCTGTATCTTTGCTAAAAGTGTCTTATACTATGCAATGAAGCTCATTTGGAAAGGAATATCCACACGACTTTCTCAGCCAATGCTATTCCAAATGTTTTATTTATATGTATCTATATCGATGGTTCTTCCTGGGAATCAAAGCCATGAGAGCCAATTAGTTTTCGATGAAGTGTCCCACCGTCTCATGAGCTAGGGTACCTTTGTACCGTGTATTCTCTTTTTCAGCGTATCCACGGCCAAGGAAATAAAAGCGGCGAACATAGCTAAATTCCTAGCTTAAGCTAAATTCTTAGTTTAAGCCCAAAGAGCACAGTTTCTCAAAATCAAAATAGAAAATTAAATCTTTAAAAAAAACTGCAATGAAATGTAATTTATATTACGTAAAATTTGCAATGAGATAGTTTATAATTATGCAATGGCATCTCAGAATACTGAGAAGACATTATATCACCTTATTACGTTATAGAATATCTTTGCACATCAATTCATTTGTTACACATAGATTATCATAATTCTCGATTTAAAGGTTTGCGCATAGAAATCCAAATAAAAAACTCATAAAAAATGATAAGATATTTTTAAATATTTCATTTCATAAGTGTATTCCAAATGACACTAAAATAACTGAAAGAAACTTAAGAGATCATTCTAACACGAGTCCTTATTTCCATATTAAAGTTAGCAATATAAAATTAACAATTGAAATTAATAATATAAGGACGGTAAAACGGCAATTTTGGAGGAAGTAAAGTCATAACACCCTGATTCGGAATCAGTGGATGACCATGTAAATGGAAAGCCTGTGTCTACATAGATCGTTATTCTAAATTATTTGGTCAGTTTCAGTAAAACACTATGTTCCGGAAAAATATGTTTTTGTAAACAAATGCAAGGGTCCCTTACAATACGCATTCAAAACAATGAAAATATTTAATACAATTTCACAGAGTCAACAATGCATGGGTGACGCCACAATGAATCCCTGTAGCCAATGGTAGATGTTTCTGTTTTCCCATTGTTTGGAGATCACTTTCTGATAAATTTTTAAGCTGTTAGCGTGAAAATACTGAAAACTCGTCTATTTAAAAGCTGATCTGACTCTGTTTGGAAGTGATGAAGGTCTGGAAAGCAATCAAACGTTTCTTCAGAATCAAGAAGTAAGTACATCCATGTTTATATACAAAAGTAATAACGTTAAGTCTTTAAAAATAACATTTCTGTATGCTATCGTTTTCTCATTAGCTGTGTAAAATATACCATGCCTAATTCTTAAGACAGTTGGAAAGGCCAATGGAATGGTATTTCATGCTTTCAGATTTCATACGTAATATTTATTTTGTTTTTTATTTTATATCGTTTTCTTTCCATGCCATACCAATATCACTAGCCACTTCCCGTGTCTTTGTGAAGCCATTGCTTGTTTCTACAGATTTGACACAGCCATTTTCCTTGGAATTCTATTGAATTTTGCAGATAGTTTGTTTTTCTTTACTGCATATACTTTATCCGTCACTCAACGCAAACACCAATAACGGTTTCAGTTTCTGTAAAAGACCTCTTGTCGAAATGTTTTATTATTGGACAAACTTCTGATCTGAAGGATAGAATGGTATATAGATTTCAGTAAATACTATTTTTATGTCCGATTCTTTTTAGTATGCAAATGTATGACATAGACCCATCAATAGTACATGGTTCTCTAAATGAATCTCCTTTAAAACACTAGTACAATATTTATCTTTATAATTCCACTTGAACATTATTTTATGCTTCAGTTAGTTCTTATCGGTATATTTCTGGAGTTAGGATGTAAAATAATTTTGGGTATTTGAATGTCTATCCTTCGGTTAGATAGTTTGTCGTGAATTTGTGATGGCCTTCGTTTTAAAATATTCCAATATTCCAACGAGACATTGAAGCGTCAGCCCTGTATAAGGTTCAAGTAGTCAAGCGTCAAGGCTCTATCTTAAACATTGCTGTATTTTTTTAATTTTTTTTATTTATAAAAAAATGGCTGCTTCCCCCCAAATCTAATTAACTCCAGATTACTATATTTCTGCAGTTTATGAGAATCACACACTCACACAAAGACAGGGAAAGTGACGTACTAAAAGTATAAGGTTTTCTTTTTAGGATATTCAAAGCATGTTAATAACTTACTTTTCACCTTGTTACAAAACGTTTCTTATACTATGTAACAAAGATCATTTGGAGTAGATACATCAACTCGACTTTGTAGTGGGTGCGATTTCAATTCTTTTTATTTCTTTGGAACCCAATTGGTGGTTCTCCATTGGCCGTAATGCCGTGAACACCCACTGCCTCCTTTATACTCTGCCTGTGCAGTCAGCTTCTGGAGCTGATTTTGAGTTATGACACATTGTACCGCGTGAGGACGCCTCTTGCGTTGAATGTTTTTGGCGGATTATCCATATGTTTAGATTGGTTTACGGTAGAATGACTTCGAAATTTAAATTTTTAGTTGTTTTTTCTACTTTTATCATTGAATTTTATCCTTAAAAGTAATGTTAATTTGATTTTAAAGTTAATTTTATTGCTGATTTTATTTTATCATTGGATGTTCTTATATATATTTTAATATTGAAATCAAGGGAAAATTAAAGTATGTGTATTTTATTTTATCATGAATTTGTTTCATTTTATTGAAAAAATTTGTCATAAATTATAGATTTTCCATATAAAGGATTTATTATATTTTTTATGTAATAATAGCGTAGTCAAATACAAATTCTGGATGCTTTTATACACACAAATTTTTAATGCAATTAAATTTTGCTATTTGAATGACACTTTTCATTTTATAAAAGAATATAGTAAAACTTGTTTCAACCACTCTCATTTCTGGGCTACATCCTAGCCAGGTGATCAATATACAAAGGGCTGTGATCTAAAGTTTTTAATATTATAAAGTCATAAAATACTTATCATGATTATGTTACTAATAAAAAATACACAAGTACATACTTTAAAAGATGATTATGGGTCTGAAGGGAAGGGGGTGCAACTTTTTATGTGCTAAAATATAGATATTGAGTAAAATAAAAACATTTTAGAGCACAATTCTTATTAATGTAGCCATGACCAGCCTATTGTCATTAAAATTAGGCAATCAGTTATATTGAAAGTACTTTTATAATAGACATACGTAAAAGAGATCAATTATTAAAGCTTTAACAAAATTTACATTATAATCAATATAAAATTATAATTGAAATGATTTTTTCATTTAAAAAAATAGCTTACTTTTAACTTTCGTAAATAAAAAGTTAGAGTATATCTACTGTTTTACCATATCTGAAAAAGTGTATGATTGGAAACCCTATGGGTGAGCTACTTTTATGTCCCAAAATTGTATTCTGATATATATAGCTTGTTTGAAGCAACTGCCTAAGAATAAGTATATAGGGCAAGAAACAAAATTTCAAACTTCTCAGATTCACTTCATCAGAGTCACTTTCTCAGATTTTCAAGAGAGGTTGTGTTACTATTAAAATAAAGTGACTACTGACTGTATTGAAATATGTGACTATATTTAATGGCCTAAATATAGTGACATTTCTAAAATAGTCACTTCATCAGATTGTACTGTCTTAATTCTGATGTTGTTTTAAATTCATCTTTGTACTAAATTAAACCTATATCTATTGAATATTGTGACGGGCTCACTCCGCAAGTAACAGATTGACATTTCAACACTTATTTTATAGTTTATGCTAAGTTAATTAATTTTAAAGCAAAATTAGGCAAACTTTAAACATTTCAACTAAAATAATATTAAAAATGCAAATTATTTCAAATTTGCATTGTTTTAATTTAAAATATTGTAATTTATATCACAGTAACAGAATATTTTTCAGATTATATTTTCAAATTCAGCAAAAAGTAAAATATGCAGTCAACTGATTCATCACTGGGAGTGGGGGAGGGGGGGGGCATACACAATCTATACTTATATTCTAAAGCTAAGAATAATTATATACATTTCAATAGGAGAAATACACATTTTGCTATGCCACTTTTAATGTACTTTACATAGAAAAAAACTTTCTGCAGGAAATAAAAGAACTTAGAACACTTAGCAGATACCCAACAAATTGAAATATTGCATATGTATTTCATGAAATGTATATCCATGATTAAAAATTGAAATAGGAAATTCATTGAAAAATGATTTGGAATAATACATTTCTTCATATAAAAACATGAAGATTCATTAAAATATAACTTTTCACTTTATAACAAATTTATTATCTGAAGTCATTTTTCTGTGAATTTTATAATTTAACTTATATATATATTTTTGATGAAGGATTCACATATTAAATGCATGTAAAATTTCAATTTGTTGTGGTTTTGTTAAATGTTTGAAACCCTTTAATTTCAAGTAAGTATTTTTTCTTTAATTTCAAAGTGAGTTTATGGGATATTATATGGATTATAATTCTTTCTTCAAGTCTCCTGGCTTGTAGAGTTTGGAATTTTTTTCTCATAAAGAAATTATCATCAAAATAATTGTAAGGAACAAAAATCATAAAACTAAATTTAAAAAAAAAATTAGATCATAAAAATATATATGTATATATATATTTTTTGTAACCACTAAAAAACATGGTCTATCCTAGTTTCACTAAGCCCTCGTGTTTTTATACCTTTGCTTTCGCATATATCATGTTCGTAAATTAAATATAAAATCCTATTTCAAGCACTTTTATATCCCTTTTCAGTATTAAGCTGTACCACTGTATTCAACTGAAGTAGCGCCGTCTACCGCAGAACGTAGTCCCTACGCAAATCACCGTTTACTATGGAGAGACGGCTGATTGTACAGGCAGAGTTTAAAGGAGGCGGTGGAACACCTTAATTTTAGAATAACTCGGGTTCTAAAAAAAAGTAAATAAATAAATAAATAAAAAAACTATTTGTCTGCCTATGCATTATGTAGTCGGAAATTTGAGCATCCTACGACCATAAAATTAGGTGCTCAAGTACTGCACATCGACGGTGTGGTACATCGACGGTAGGTGCACATCGACGTTATTCCTTTACTGTTATTTTAAGATATACCCCTATTTAGGCCGATATTCACTCAAATTGTTCCCTAGCGACTTCAAATATTATCACAGAGTTTCCATCTTGACACCATCGGAAAGATCAGAAAAGGTTATTTCGGCAATGTATGACCCAAACCGAAATTTGGGGATAATTCCTTTATATTTCTTTCTTTCTTTATTTATTTATTTAAAATGTACGTCGGAATTCGCGATTTTTTATGTGATCTAAGATATATATATATATATACAGGGTGCCCAAAGAACATTGACCTCGGGTTTTATTCCTTAAATATTGATCTTAGACACATATAATACATTACAAAGTTGGGTAAAATAAGATACATAATTTTATGAAATCGATAACATTTTCAGAGATCACTCTTTCATCAGTTTTTATACGGATCCGTATAAAAATTTGAAGAAATAAAATTCAATTTTTTTTACGGCCCCCATACAAAAATATTTCCAATGAGTAAAATGCGCCCCATAAGGTGATGTACAAAATTTCAGCATTTTATCATAAAAGGTCCCAGAGATATGTTTTAAAAAATTTGGTGAGGGATTAATGACAAATTAAAATGTAAATGTTTACAGTAAGAGTGCATATGGCGCAACGCAGAAATGCATCATAGGCAAATAATATCAGCCTCTTATGTTTAATGGATCTTTGGCATGGATGTAAAACACTTTAAATAAGCTTTGTAATCTTTGTGTAAAGTTATTATTTCTACACAGTGCAGTTAATTTTGTATCAATAAATAGCAAAATTATTATTTATTCATGTAATCATTGTTTTCTTTCGTAATTTGTGTATAACCCCTGAATCGCGATCTGTCGACATAATTTTCCCGCTCTGAGAACCCATATCGATGCATCGAAAAGTGGTTTCAGCATTTTTGTCTTTTTATATCTCTGGGACTTTCTACGATAAAATGCAGAAATTTTGTTCATCACCTTATTAATGTATGGGGCATATTTTACTCATTGGAAATATTTTTTTTTGCATGAGGGCCGTATAAGATTTAAATTTTGTATTTCTTGAAATTCAATTCTCATGAAAATTTTAACCGATTTCATAAAATTATATATCGTTTTTATGCAACTTTGTAATTTATTATATATCTAAGATCAATAATGAAGGAATAAAATCCAAGGTCAATGTTTTTGGGACACCCTGTATATCGTAGAATTCATAGAACAAAATCTAGCACAATTCTATAATTTGGCTAAAACATTGCCATATATTAGCCGAAATAGCAGTAGAACATAAAATAACTAAAGCATATAAAATAACCAAATAATTATGTCCTAGTGCACATATTTAGATCCTGAAACATTCTAACAAAAAATATTTCGGTTTAATAAGTAATTTCAATTTTTGCAATATTTAAGTGATCGCGTTCAATCATCGCCATAAATCGTCTGCACTCGTGTGACCCCTTCTTTAATTCAGATCATCCATTTTAAAGAGGGCAGGTAGTTGCGTATAATGGGAGGGTTCTTAGCATTTGGGAAGAATTTCCGGAGAGAGGTTTTGAATATTTTCTTTTTCTGCTTTGCGAAGGGTATTAAATGCTCTTATGTGGGATTATAAATAAACGGCCGAAATGGAGTATTAAAAATATGAAAATGACGTCGTTTGCGAAAGATATGAGCAATTGTTATTTGTTGATTTTATTTCTAGTGTAAAAATGCTTGTAGCTTAAGACAGTCGATTTGGAAATAGAGAATGGTATTACCTGTTTCTGTATTATTTAAGTACCGGGAACTTATTTAGGACCCGGGTAACGGCGAATGATTTGTTCTAGTTACAAATAAATCATAGCTTCCTACGATTTGGGTTAATTAAATTTAGTGCGTTGCGATACTACTTTATTAAAATGAGTGTAAGAGAAATTGTTTTAATGCATTACGGATTGTTAATATCATCCACATTTTCCGCTAAAAATATACACGTTTTCCCGTTCTTGCAACTTTTCTCTTCCATGTCCTGAAACAGAAAGCTGTTTTTGAATTCGAAACCGATTGATAGTATTAATTTTGTGTGGTATGACGCTCTTAACAAAGTTATTTCAGTTATGTTCTGGAGTAAACAATAGAAACATACAAAAGTTTGAATATTTAAATGGCATAAAACATACAGTGATACGTTTTGAGGATAAAAGTAGAAAGAAAACAAATTTAGAAAACGTTTTAATCCAATTGCTATGTAAAATAGAGTTTAGGAAATGTTTAGAAACAAGATGGTGGACTTATATTTTGCTCTCAACTCTCGCTAGTGTGTGAATGAAATGAATTCATTGGTTTTGAAATCTGCATGTGTACACATTGAAAACGAGGGTTAGTGATAGTAGTGAACAGGCTCAAATACAATTAGTAAAACAAATCAATACAGTCCTTATGCTTTCATCGCAGAAAGCAGCATTTATGGATCGGTTCCACGCTTACTATGCGTTAGTTAGCATAGAATAACCGATATCTGCAATATCAGCAAAAAGCAGGCATATGCCACAGGTTGTGGGGTTTCAAGTTTCTAACAGAGTTATGCCAAGTTTCAACGGCTAAGATTACAGTCATAGAACCTACTTGTAGGAGGTCTTCTGAAAGTTACTAGGTGTTCTTCACTTAGTTGGCTCAAAGTTACTGGCGTGTGATACTAGATTGCAGTCGTTCTAAACTCGATATATATTCGAGGATAGTAATTCAGTTCTCGCAACTTCTATAAAACGTGTTCAATAATAAATGTCAATCCGTGTGTCTTTTCGGTAGGGAGGGGGAATCTTTCTTGCAGTGCCATTCCGTTACGATTCTCGATCCGGTGAAAACGAGACTCAGTCCGATTATTGACATCCTGTAGTTCAGTTAATGCCTTGAAATTTCTCGAGTTTCGCTTTCAAGCTCGTAATACACACATTTCAGCAATATTTTGGCATTATTGGGAAACTCTGTTTTTAAGTTCTGAATCAATGAATTATTTTTAATTTTATGGGTATGGGGAAATTTATATTCGTTATGGGTGGCAAACATTTTGCAATAGATTTTACCCGAAAATATATTTTTAAGCACCTATTTATCAGGAAATATTATAGATAGAGCTTAGATGATGACTGATATGGATTCATCATTAAATCTCGAACGAGGTAAAGATATCCATTAAGGATTTCAATTTGTGGTTATTTCCAATTTCTCCGGGTCAGCAATTTATATTTTCTTTGCAACATTATATTATTCTCAGTATTAACACTATATGGAGTTTAAATAATTCAGCGTTAAACTTCGGGGAAGGTTGTGAGTTTCACTATAAATTTCTAATCCGATTTCATGTCTCTATCGGTTTTCTGATAATTCGTATGATTACACGAAATAAATGTGCAAAGTGTACATACATGTTTATAAGTTTCGTTGAGAATGATGTGTACATTTTCCACACTTTGAAGGTTAATCCATAAATATCCATCTTATCTTTCAAAATTTTGAGTGTCCATAAGTCCATATATTTAGTACTGGTATTAATTCGTTTCTAACTGCACGATCGTAGACGTCGTTCAGAACTTCTTTCTCATGAACAGAAACATACCTACAAATGTTAATTTTCTTGTCATGCTTTCTGTTATTGTCGGATATTCTAGTGTCACGACTGTGATAATAAGCATTATTATTTTTAACACTTTACAAGAGAGTTAAAAAGTGTTTATGACTTTGTTCATTCTGTCTGTCTGTCTGTCTGTCAACACGATAACTGCCGTAAAAATGACTTAATTAAAATAAAATTTTAGTATGTTGTTCAGATGGTCTGTAGGACCTATGGGTACATAAATGAATAATATCACACAAATCGTTTTGGATTGAACCCGGGTTGAAAAAATGAAATAGATTGAACCCTATGGGACCTAATTTTTCGAACATTTTTAAGCGGATTTAAAATTCACAAAATACTTCGAAAAAGTTTAGGTAATATTCAAATTATTCCATAAAATATATAAAAAAATTTAGCAAAATATATTCAGTAGTTTTTTAAATAAAGATTAAAATATTAATTACACCTCTTATATGAGGCGATCACGTGAATATGAAATGGAAAGATCACGTGACCCACTTCAAAATAAAATATGGCATCCATCTTGTCTCAAAATCGTGATTTTTAAAGTTCTTTTTAATTCAGATTGAGTGTTGCATTCGTCCTAAAACCGCTTAATTTTTCTTAATTTCTGTGCATCTACACACTGAAACAACACAATGACAATATATTTGAGTTTAAATGATCATCCAAATTTGATTATTTCTACAACAAAGCCTATTTTTCACTTATGTAAAATGTAAAGAGCAAAATATGTAGCAAGAGTTGTATAAGAATTGCTGTATTTCTTTAACGCAAAAGTATTCTGCTCATGGAGTCTGCATAGCTGATATGAATAAAATATTCATTGATTTTACAGAGAGAAGGACGATTTTTTCGATGAAGTTTTAGGCATAAAGTTTAATTACTTGTAGCCCCATGGTCTTAAGTTTTTAAATAACCTAAATTATTTTACTACTGTGATGAATGAAATGAATGAAATGGTGATTTTATAGAGAGAGCCAGGCGTGTAATTTTTTCTATGACGTCATTTGAATGAATGTCAGTTGTTTTCGATGAAGTTTTCAAATATAATAAATTATTGTAGTATTATGATGATTTTAAAAATATTTCTGAGGAATGTATCGCATTTTAGAGATGTTTAAACAAGGCAATTTATATTTCAATGCCGTCATTAGAATGAAGTCCATTTTTTTTCGATGAAGGTTTAAGATTTCAAATATAATAAATTAATGTAGTATTGTGATAAGTTTTAAAATATTACTTAGTAATGTATTGCATTTTAGAGGTGTTTAAATAAAATTGCATTGAAGTTGGAAAGTGTTTCATAATCAATGCTTTAAGCATGATTGCTCTTTCTTGTTTTTTAATAAAATAAAATTTTAAATCTTCAACTTGACAAGACGGTGACTCAAAAACTGTAAGAGCTTTGTAAAAACATATCATTAATCTAGAAATTAAATTTCCTATTGAATATTTTTCTCGTTTACTGTTTGTAGCTATATTTTATGATTTTTGAGGATACTTAACATGCTAGCAAGTAAAGTGAGGCAAAAACTCGCTGGGATAAAAATATTTTTTTGGAAATAAATAGTATAATATATTAAAATATTGAAAGTAGTTCGATATGTACGTAAATGGTATTGTTATAATACTGTTATAAAAATATAAACACTTTTTACCTGTTTTGCTTAAAGCAAAACAGGTATGAATTGTTTATATTTTTGTCTGTTAAGTTCGTAGGTATACGTGTTGAAAGTGTTTATAATTTTCGTAAGGTTCTAATTTTAGATGTTTACCCCGACTCTAGGCGTTATTCACATCAAATTAAAATTATGAAACTTTATTTGCGGGTATTTTGCCTAAAATCCAAAAAAACGGCATACAGGTGGCAATACTGCCAAGTCCTTTTGAGGAGGAATATATATATATAATTGCACCGTGCGACATTATGTTAGTTGGGTAGAAAAAACGGTACTTTTCCATTTCGCCGGCGCAGGCGATAAAGTCGCCAAAAATCCTGCAAAAATTTTTAAACGATATTAAAATGTTTATGCCTCCAAAGTAAAAAATTCTTATAACTAACATTTATTAACATTTTTTATGTGTATACTGTGTGTTGTCGCCAATAAAGTCTCGCTTGGCGAAATTTGCACCGGCGAAATGGAAAAATACGGAAAAAACTAACCAGTGCTGCCAAATGACTGAAGAACAAACTGGTATCTCTATGATACAAAATCCATAACCATCAGATTCAGGATTACATTGTTAACAAAAGGGTGAAATTTAAATGTTTAACATCTCTTTCAATTAGTAGTTTTGTCTTAATTCCGTTTTAAATCACGCTCATTCAGTTCATTTTGTGTTTTACATACACGATGCGCGTGTTTTACAATGTACGGTCGCAACAATAAAAGAATATTGAAACATTTCTTCAGTCAACAATGAATGCGTGACGTCACAATGAACATGGACGGCCAATGAAAGATGTTTATATGTTTACATTGTTTGGAGGTCATTTTCTGATAAAATTTCAAGCCGCTCGTCTGAAAATACTAAGACTCGTGTTTGGATAAGCAGTTTGATTATATTTCGTAGTGATGAAGGTCTGGAAAGCTATTAAACGTTTCTTCGGAGGCAAGAAGTAAGTACACCAATCTGTATGATAAAAATTTGACACAAATATTTAAAAAATAACATTAATCATATCAACTGAAGTTCTCCATTATGTTCTTAGATAGTTTTTTTGTTCAGTATTATACGTATTTTATGAAAAAAAACGGTATTATTTATACATGTATTGCGTTTTTGCAAATCATTTTACAGTTTCTATCGCTGTTTTACATAACACTGGATTTTTTTACGCCTGTGAAAAAAATAATACTTACCGGTACAACATTGCGGATCTCTTTAATAGATGGCTTTCGTTTCGAAGTCATACTTATTCCTCAGAAGTCAATTGTATTTTTAAAGAATATGACTAGCATTTTTATATTTTTATTACACACCACGCAGACAGAAAAATATCATGTATTCCGAAAACTGAATTTTCGGTACAAAATTGGCTGCGATATTTTAAGAACGTTTTACTGTAATTTAACTACATGGATATATATAATAGTATAAATCAAGTGCACTCTGCCGATGATTCTGAAACCTTTCCAGATGTAATATACTTTTTTGGTGCTGCTGCGTCGAGCTCTATATCAGTAGTTTAACTATTTTGACCGAGTGTCAAAATATATTCCAATGCCAATAGTTTCAAACAAAAAATTATTTTCTGTAAGATTTGAAAGCTTCGTTTTATCCTGCCTATTATGTTTTACCAAACTGTTAATAATTATGGAATTTTTGTTTCAATCTTAAAGTAAAAAATACACATATATATATATATATATATATATATATATATATATATATATAAATATAATCTATATCTTTCTCTCTCTCTCTCTCTATATATATATATATACAATCTAACTATATATATATATATATACTCATCTTTTTATGTCTTTATTTTTTTGGGGTGGGGTGGGGAGGGGACTTCATCGACTCCTTCCACCTTGTTGCAGAGCAGGGAACAGCTAGAGAAACCCAGTTCCAACTCTAGATGATTCGTTATGTTTCTATTACATCCTTGAAGGTATTGTCATCTAAACAGTAGGTCCATCTAACCCTCGTAAAGTCATAACTATTCAAAACCATTGCATTTTGCAACGATCATAAATTCTTAAATATAATGGGGCAATTAGCACTCCCCCACATTCTAGGTTGCATGTCCATATTTGGAAATGTTCTCTTTCTGTCATCCCATATAGATCTTATTCTTGCGTAGTAAGTACGGAAACGTATTAATATGGTAATCGAATATCATGCGTTACTCCATATTGACATTTGGATTTCTTCGACGTTTGGCTGTTGACGCAATCCTTGGGTGAATTCTTCTGGTAAGATAGAGGAAACGTTTATCTGGTAAACTCGTATACGACTCAATCACCTATGTTCAGTAACTCAAGATTATGTCTCACATTTTTTAATTTTTTGTGTGAGGTGTGATGTCGCTCCAAAATATTCGCATTGATAATTTTGGAATAATTTAAAATATAAAACTTGATATTTAATGGGAAGGTGGACGTTGAAATTATTTTTATTTGTTTATTGACTTAGAAACATGAAAATTTGTATAATCTTCTTAACATTACTAATTCTGTGCCACCAGGATGTCACATACATATATATACGTCTTTGTGATGGATCAGGCATTTGTAAACCATAATAAATGTGAGTATATATTTTTGCGCGTATATATGCTCTCGGTGTATCAAACTGATCTATGATCTGAATAAAAAAACATTAAAGGACATAATACACCATAAGTACCCTTTCGTGATACAACTATAATTCCTAAATCTTATTGGGACTTCTACCACAATGTTTGGGTAGGGCTCTGGGTTGCTTTGATTTATTTCATTCCTCATCTAACCTACAATACATGCTGGAGAAAAGTGACAAATAGTTTTACATATAATGCAAAAGCAGTATATGTGAAGGCATTTTGATGTTGGACTGCTTATATTGCATTCCATCATCATACATACTTTTAAGATGCTGGACTGATATCATATTTTTCCAAATCAAGATTCTTCCATACTGAAAAATGTTTTACTAATACAATTATATTGCTTAATGGATTGTATCCGAACAAAGAATGATGTATTGCATCTATCATAAAATATCGTAGTGCTTAACTGATGCAAACATTTTTACATTTTTGACGAAATACATATTATAAGACTAAAATTATATCCCGTGAAGTTAGAGAAAACAGTAAGTATCATGTGACCCGATGTTTTAAAAAGCATTCTTAACCACTGAACTCTAGAGAGTATACGAACTACATATATCATTGTTACACAATACTTACGAGTATAAATATTTCTAAATGTATGCCGTATACTCTAGAAATAGATGTTTTGTATGATGAAGAATCCCAATTGGATTGAAGAGTCAAGAAAACTTTCCTGTTAAATAAATAATTGCTGACTTGTAGATTTCGAATTGGACTGGATTATTTTAGCATCTTTTTTGTTTTAGCACGAGGGCCTTTGAATGAGACACGAGGTGTAAAGTGATATACAAACCAACACTGCAAACGTACATATACTATACTAAGAGCTCCCCTACACGCGCCTAAGATTCAAACCCGGCATAAAGCTGAAAGCCAGAACGCAAACCGTTCGATCACTTACTTTTGAAAACTTCGTGGTTGCTATCTGTTTTGTTTCAGCACGAGGGCCTTTGAATGAGACATAAAATTTAAAGTGATATACAAACCAACATTGTAAGAGTACATATACTATACTAAGAGCTCCCCCGCACGCGCCTAAGATTCAAACCCAGCATAAAGCTGAAAGCCAGAACGTATACCGTTCGATCACATAATTTTGAAAACATCGTGTTTGCTATAAAATATAATATCTCTATTCTCCGATTCATATACCTGATCTTTTACAATACTTTGGCATTTTTCTTGTTTACGAAGAAGGGTATTATAATATAAGGGCGAATCGTTTTATACAGAGGAAATCGTTTTATAGTATACTAGTATATAAGCCTGTGAAAGATAAGGAAACAATTGTTCCAATACATTGAAGTTGTAACTTTATTTTAATAAACTTTATTTTGTTTCACAATGCATACCATAAAGAATCGGTTCATTTGAGTCCTGTCCCATGGTCGATATTAGAAGTGTGCAAAGGATTCAGCTTTCTCAGTCACCGGGGAAAGCTTCTGGAGAGGCTAGAAAAAACTTATCAAAAATCTGACTGAAGAAAAGTCCCGTGGTCGATATTATGAGTGTGCAAATATTCAGCCTTTAAGGTCACTGGGAAGCCTTTGAAGGGTCTAGAAAGACAAATATGTTTTAGACACTAGACAGTGGCGTTGAATTTTTGAAATCACAAGAAATATTATATAGAGAACTCTCCTCACCCCATCCATTCTAGCTGGAACGTTTTAGATGTATTGGATGTTTTAAATGTTTATATTTTTAGATGTATACAATTGTATCACATAAGCAAGATAACACATTTGTAAAAGAATCAATAATATAATAATAAAGATTTTCATTCAAGACATTCTGCAGCAATCTTATTTCAGTCTTATTCACTTTTCTGGCCTCACTATTTCCATTTACCAGAAAAGCTAAATTGCTTAATCGTAATTGTCTGGTAAAATTAATTTCTTTTTATGACCTGTTATATGTTTTAATTGTTTAATGAGCTTTCAACAGAGGCTACTGTGACAGGCAGAGTGAAGAGCAGCAATGCCTGGATACACATCTAGGAGATCGCTTTCCATAGATATATATTAAGTAGCATTTCAGCGAAATATTTAATCTTCATTTACGATTTTAGATCATTTCTCATCCATGTTTTAATATGTTAAAACTGAATGGGAAATTTTGTGTTTAGAAGGTCGGTATATTCTCGCTTTTTTTTAATCAATCCAAATCCGTTAATTTCAAATTGTCTCTTGAGGATTGGATTCTCCGCACCTTTCATGGAAGATTTAGTAGGAAAATTTGAGACGTGTTTAAGTTATATTCCAAGAATTACATGAAAACCTAACACTTCCCATCTGAGACTAGTTATTTACGTAGACATAGACGTAGAAAATTACTTACGTGGATATAGCCGTCAATTATGTAGACACATATTCAAGAGTTAGGAGTAATCCCCCCTCCTCGGAAGGAGGCTAATCATGACTACATTATGTCTAGGAGGCTAGTGATGTCTTGAGCACAAAAATTGTATCTCGGCTCTTTTTTATTGCAATGCTTGGAACTGTTAATGTTTGTGATCATTGAGCCATAAATAATCCCTTTCGTGCATAATGTCACATATTGTCATATGCTGCCATATAAAATTTCGAATCCATTTTAAAATTTTAGCTCAAATTTCAAAAAAATTATCAAGATCTATATTTTTTAATAACAAAGCTGGATATAAAGTTTTATGAAAATGCATTAACATTTGTGACAGCTATCGTGAACACAAGGCATCGACCGCAGACATGTCTCTAAAATGAGTTAAAAAGTGTTTAGGAGGTTCTCAAACATATAGTGGCGTACAAATATCGAAATAATATTTTTTGTGAAAACAATTCCTTATATTTTCCCGAAGATATTGGATTATCATCGAATAGTCGTCATTTTTACCAATTTGGCTACGTTTTTTTCATCAATTTGGTGATATTTTCGTCAATTTGGCAACATTAAAAAACATATCGCCAAGTGGGCGATATTCCGCGAATTTCGACACCAAAATTCGCGAAAAGCTACCCAGAAATAGATAGATAAACAGACAGATAAATCAAGGTGTTTATATTATAAACAAGGAAAATTTGAGCAACGTCTATAAGCTTATCTTTCGCGCAACGTGTTTTTACTTATTGATTATTAATAGGGTGAAGTTTTACTGTAAAATACGTGGCATTTATAACATTCAGTGTAAAGAAAAGCTGCTCAGGTTTATGAAAATGTGCAAAAGCCCAGAACTTCCTCATATGTATATTCTGTAAAGTATAGTAATTTGTAACTCCACTGAATTATAAGTATGACAATATTGAACAATCGAATCACCTGAAAGTTTGCTTGTTTCATGGAACATTTTAATATATTTTAACGCACAATACCCTTCATTTCATTCATGACATACATTTTTCTATGTTTTATGTATGCAAAGAGAAAATAATTTAATTCTGTAATGTATCCTAGTATGTTTAAATCTATATACCTTAGTACTTTTTTTAAATTCCATTATAGTGTAGCATGCTTAAAATTTATATTATTAGAAAAATAGAACTGTATATATAAAGTATGTATTATGGATATAAAAGCATTAAAAATATCTTAATCTCTTCAAGCAGGTTTATTTATATAACGTCAATTACTGTGTAATTAATCCATGCGACTTTTAGTGGTGCCATCTATTGAAAAATTCTTCAACTGCGATAAATTCAAATTTTAGTGGCACCATCGCAATATCGTCTAAATACTGAATTTTTCAGTTTGGGAAAAATGATCTTAATCCAATCCTTACTATAATCAGTATTTTAATATTAAATCTTTTGCATTTTTTTAAATCGTGGTTTTAAATATTTTGAGCGTCCTCAGAGGAAATTCTCTAATGAAAATTTATATGAAAATGAAGTGTATAAGAATTATAATTTCATTCATAAAATGTGTGTGTGTGGGTGGTGTTACATTATCAAAATTTTAAATGTATAACTAAAAGTTAATCAAGAAAATGAGAAGCAATTGCTAATTAAATGAAAAAGTTTGGTTACACTCTACATCATACACCCATACAATTTGGTTAAAATCATATACATATTTTAATTATATACATATCATATACATGTGAACAAAATAAAATCAAAATAAAGGATTATTTGCAATAAAGCTGTGGCATAGTTATATAAAAATATAATTAACGCTATATTTTATAATCCTTAAAGTAAAAAGTTCTTATAATCTTAAATGTTAATAAAAAAATTATAAAATGCCTGCTCGGAATTGCGTCAGGGTGGTTGTTTCCCAGGAACGACCTATGGGCCGGAGGCCCGGAAAGGCCCAGGAACCAATCACCCTGACGCAAGACCGATTTTTGAGAAACGGGAGGGATGCCTTTCATGGAGGACTTTCTAGGGGGACTACGTCGTATTCACGCTCCATGCTGGGGAAACCATGAAAAACCCAACACACGTAGCCAGTCAATACCGTTTCAGCAGAGTCAAACTCTGTTCCACGGATCGACTTCCCGCAATTCAGTGGTCAAGTCAGTCAACAGTCCTAACCACCCGGCCGTGGGTACACCGCTCAAGGAGAGAAAGAAAGAAACAGAAAATATGAAAGAGGACACAAGACACAAGAGAAACAACCAAGCCTCCAGCGAGAATCGAACCCGCACTCTCATGGCCAGGCAAGACTCCCCCGCCTTTACCACAGAGCCACGAGAGCGGCAGGAATTGCGACCGAAATGCCGATGCTATGACTAACGCAGTTAAATGTGTTAACGAATTACATCAAAAATCTTTATTTATCTAATAGACATAGCAAAAGTAAAGCAATCTCTAAACTACTATCAACATAAAAAGTAAAATAAGAACATATTTATCGTAATTCAACATATTCAGACTCATTTTGTATATTTTTCAACTTTATGAACAGTCAATTACGTAAAACTACACATATTGCTGGTACTACTTACAGAAATTTTATATTTTGATATGAAGCAAAAAAAAAAAAACATAGCGCTATAAAACTGCTAAACATAATGACTTTATATGATGACCCGAATGACATATTTTGTAAAATAGATGTTTATTCTGAGCATTTCAAGCTATTTAAAATAATATAATGTTATACATACAGAGTTCTGTTTTGCTTTCGAGGTTCTAATATCAAACTATCGATAAGTAACGGTATAACTCTTGCATATAAAAATAATCTGGATAACATTTCAATATTTCTATATTTATTCAGATTGTGATCTTCTTAAACCTGAAGGCAACGTGATTCCCTCATTTATTGAGAACACCGACATACAGAATTTAGTAAAAAGAAATAAATGAATAAGCTTGAAACGAAAATATCAATACAGCTTCTTTAAAAGCTTTAAAAAGCTTAATAGTATTTGTTTTTTTTTTAAATTGCCTTACTTGTATGTTATACTTTTGAAGCAATGAGATCTCTCATTTATGAGATTTCCATTTAATTGTATGTTATACTATGATGCAACTAGATTTCCTTTTCTATAGCAAACACGGATATACAGAATTTCGTAAAAAACAACAAATGAATCAGCTTGAAACAAAAATAACATTGCATTTACTTTAAAAGCTTTGATTAATCTTAACAATATTCGCTTTTTTTTTTAATTGCATTACTTGTATGTTATAATTTTGCAATAATTCGATGCGAAAGGTCGAGATTTGCACATATGTACTTATCGACACTTACAAAAAATAGCTATAAATGCATCATATCTAAGGCAATTGCATATGTTTCTAAGTAATAAAAGCCACTGACACTTACCTACGCTTTCCCGCATGTCACCCTGTACACACAATCGGGTTGATGTATATTTATTTTTTACAAACAAGCAATCATAAAAGAAGCTATTTTCATTAAAGTATCGGAAAACAATAACAAATCGGAAATCAGAAACTTTTTTTACAGAGGAGATCGTTATCAAGTAAAACTCTAATACAGAAACAAGTAAAATTTTCACATCTACTACCTAAAAAAGTTAAGTGTTAAACAATGATTTTTAATATGTCAATATATTACTGAAAATTAATCGAATGAAAAAATATACCACTCAACCAGATTTCATTGACACTGAGGTATCCATTCTTTTCAAAGCCGAAACACAATGAAAGTAAACAACTGTTTTGGATGCCACTCAAAGCACTTATCAGTGCTGTGTTCAGAACTGTCAATCGGTCGGATGGGGGATTGGTACAAATGGTAACATCAGAATTGAGTTCGAAACTTTTGCAAGGGGCTCTACGTTTTGAACATATTTTCTAAATAAATGGTTCAGAATACTGCTTGTATCACTTGATCTCTTCAGAATCGTAAATAAGAGATAAAATCCGTCTCATACATCAAAGTACTTAAAATGAATCGATGAAAATAGCAACAATAGCTAAGCATGCGTTCTGAACTAGAGATCAATATAATGGCAGATAAATAAGTATCATCAATTAATCATGGGACATTTTTCCAGAATAATTTAATGGACGGCGATACTCAGAACACTCGATCAATTGTTACGTTTCCGACTTGGTATCATGAAAGGGAGCAACATTTCTGGTCATTTGGGGGAAGAATTTGGCTTGAGCTCACGGCCTAACGTTTCAATGAAATTATGTAAAAGCCGATACACAACCGGGTAATTACCATATTTTCAGTGATAACGGCGAAATTTTGTGTTGTAATTATATTTCTGAGAATTCATATGACCGATTTTCAAAATTATTTTTTAGCTTGAAAGCGTTTACTACCCAGATGAGTAGAGTGTATAGAATCCCCTCCCCTAAACATAAGGTTTTCAAACGGGGTGATAGGAAATCTACTAAATTATTTTGTTCTTAAACTACACGTTGTCTACATGGTCACTGTGGCATGGTCGATATAACGTCAGCTTTGCTACTAAAGACCCCAGGTTCGGAACTTTGTTTTGGCAGTTTTACATTTAAGAAAAAGGTTTAAAAGGATCATACTGATACATTTTTCGCAATTATTATCTATGTATTTGAAACATAACCCGTTCTTTTTGTTATTGTTATTAAATTTTTGAGAATATATCAAAACAATTTTCATATATTTATATATATATACATATATATATGTATATATAAAAATAAATATATATATATTCATATATATATATATATATATATATATTATGTATATATAAATATATATATATACATATATATATATATTTATATATATATATATATGTATATATATATATGTATATATATATATATATATATATATATATATATATATATATATATATATATATATATATATATATATATATATATATACATATATATGTGTATGTCATAAAGCGAAAATATACAAGTGTACTAAGTGTACCAAAAAAGGAACTTCAACTTTGATACAGAAGGTCCTAGGTACTGTACTCAGTTTCGAAACAATTTTATAGTTTTATAATTTCTCAAATAAAACTATTTTGGAAGGGAATGTTACTCAGCTACCATCTGCAAATTTAAAAACACAAGCTGACCTTTTTTTTTTGTGCGTGTTATCAAATTTTTGAGAATCCATCGAATCGATGAATATAGTGTGTAGGACATTTCCTAGAAACGCCACATTTTTGAAGAGGATGGTAGTTTATTTACTAAATTAATTTAATCTTAAGTTATGACTCTTCGGTATGGTCTTTGTGGCGTGGTCTATAGAACGTTAAGCTTCTTACAAAATATCCTAAGTTCTGTACTGGGTTTCGGGGCAGTTTTACATTTTCTCAAATAAAAGAATTTTAGGAAAAAATATTACATTTGCCTCAGCTGCCATTTACAAATTTAAAAACATAAGCTGCTTCTATTTCATTTTATTTATTTATTTATTTATTTTTTATTATTAAACTTTTGAGAATTAATCGAATAGATCTTCAAAATAATATTTTTGTTTGTAAGCGTATACTATCCAGATGAATATAGTGCATAGAATCACCCCCTCCCCAAAACTAGGTTTTCAAAAGCGGTGGTAGGAAATATATCAAATTAATTTACTCTTTAGCTACGTTTCCTTGGTATGGTCTATATATCATTGTAAAAATAACGTTAATTTTGCTACTTAAGGTCCCAGGTTCGGAACTCGGTCTCGGCAGTTTTACATGTTTTCGAAATAAATTATTTTGGAAAAATATTTCACATTCGGCTCTTCTTCTACCCATTTCTTCCCCCCAAGACATTGGTGGTTTTTTTAAAGGGCCGGGGAAAGGGGTATGATTTTTGTTTTGTTTTGTCATTCAATTTCTGAGAATCTACCTAACAGATATTCAAATGCTTCTGTTGGGCGCGGTAGCCCTGTGGTTAGCGCGCGGGAGTTGCACTCGGTAGGCCCGGGTTCGATTCCCACCGCTGCCCAAACTGCCGCCGTGTTCACGCGGAGTACGATCACGTTAAACATGTGGATCCGAGAAAAAGATCGCGATAAATATGAAATTTCCATTTTAGATATTGAAACTTAAAATATCAAAACTTTGCAATATGATAATCGATACATGCGTTATATGAAAGAGGTATACTGTCTTATATGAAACATGCGAGTAAAATTACTTTTTATCAAATGTATTGAAGAATTAAAGAATTGAAATTTAAGTGTTATACAGGATTCTTAGGCCCGGCCAACTGCCCTACCGTGTGAAAACACCGGTTCTCGTTAGATCACCGAAGTCAAGCAGCATCGGGCGCGGATAGTACTTTGGTGGGTGACCACCTGGGAACACCGCGTGCTGTTGGCACATTTCGGCCGCGGTAGCTCGGTGGTTTGCGCGCTGGATTTGCACACTGCCACAACTGCCGCCGTGTTCATGCGGAGTACGATCACGTTAAACATGTGGGTCCGTAAGTCCTTCCGAGAGGTTGGTGGTAGGGGAAGGTGGGTACGGTCCCTGTGGATGCCTCCCCCACTGGGTTCCGGTCTAAATTGGGTAGCACTTCCCGGCCGTCTAAACAGATACCTTACACCTTTCTGATAGGTCGGGCGGTCTGGGTCGAAGAAGAAGAAATGTTTTTGTTTGAAAATTCCAGATGAGCTGATACTTGTCTTTCCAGATGAGCTGTGAGTGGTGGATATAGCATCGCATTTCTTACAGAAAATCCCCTTTCGGGACTGGTTTGAAACAGTTTTTCTTTTTCCTCAAATATATTTATTTTGAGAAAACATTTGCTCATCTATATTTAATATTGGCTAATTTATTTAAAACGTTTTTCTTCATAATTCAATTTCTGAATATCTATAGAACTGATTTTCAAAATGAAAAAAAAATCTTTGCTTAACAAGCTGTTGCTTTCTGGTTGAGTCAATAAAACGAATAAAGTTCTTTAGTATTAAATATGGTGAAAATAAAAGATTCTATACTGCACCACAATACATGATTCTATAATTCCCCACAATAGTTAGTCCTATGCTGCGCTGCTTCTTTTGGGTGTTTTGAAGCAGTAATTATATTCTATCGAATTATAAATATCCATTCAGAGTATCAAATTTTAATATTGTAGTGTTTGCAGGACCACCTGTTACTATTTAACCATAAATTGGATGTTTCTTCTAAAGGCCCTATCACACTCAAGAACTTTTGGAACAACCAACTATTTCGGACAACTTTTCCCATAATTTTTCAGCGAAAAAGTTGGCGATAGGGTTATTGACAGTTTGAAGAAGTTGTGCTAAATGACAAAACTACGGCGGTATGTTTATCGCCTTTTGGCGACAACTCTACATTTGTACATGTACTTTTCGGCAGGCAGCGCGTTCTCGCTTGACTTCGGCAGTAAAACAAGACTTTTACTTAGTACTTCCTTTTGTAACCTTTATTACTTTGTAATTATGACTAAATTGCTATCAGCTGCAGGAAAAAATCAAATATGCCTTGGCATAATTACGCTAGGATTATTCTTGCTTAAGAAGAAACAAAGTAAACCGAGAAGGATGTGGACAAAATCTATTGTAAATTTTTGATTTGCTCTTTTTTATATGGATTACTTCAGATATCAGAAGCTTAAACAGATGAATGAACATTAAAAAATATTTGGATTTGTCACACATCCGTATAAAAAAGCAAATAAATATTTGTTGAAAAATATTCACTCTATTTTAAGATACAAAATTAGTTTAAAAAGCGATATTACCGATATTGACTGAAATGAAACAAAGAAAACGTAAAACGTATTTAAATTCAAGGATTCCGTTATTAAAGTATTATGTCTTAAACAAATTTAAGTTCATTGCCATTTTATACTTGATTTTAAAGGTTTTCAAATACGTATCTATATTAAATATCCGAAGATGTTCTTTGCTCATTTGTAACGTTTAAAATATTTCTCATTAAAGCAAACTTTTAAAAATTATTTTATCTGCATTTATATTTATTGAGTAATTATGTCTTAAAATAGATTTAAATGTACATTCCATCTATAGCTGGTATAAAATATACTTCAAGATGTTTTTCAATGTAACTTCGAAATAAATTTTTATAAGCATTCAAATTTAAAAGAGTAAACTTTTCATATTTACATACAAACTTATTTTTTTTATTAAAAGTAAATGATTTTCAAATGTATTGCAAATTTCTAATTGTCTATGTGCGTTTAAAATAATAAAAAAATTCTTCACATGTTAGCATTAAATTATTAAAATTTCAAAGTAGCTTGATTTTTGTTTTTATTCTAATCTAAAATGCTCAAAATTACATGTCGAAAGATAACTACTACTCGTATAAGGATGTTCGATGATTTCTGTCTAATTTTACATGCATATTTTATATTTGCTAATTTTACAAGCACTTTTTTACTTAAGAATATATTCCATCCATACCTGGTATAAAGTATACTTCAAGATATTTTTCAAAGTAACTTCGAAATAAATTTTTATAAGCATTCAAATTTAAAAATAATTCACTGATATAAGGTTATTTTGTATATAGAACGTAAAATAATTTGAAACAAAAAAATTCTGCAGATTATTAAAGAAAAACTATATTTGAATATTTTGGCAACATATGGTAGCACTTGTAAAATTTAAAATTCGCATGGATTCGAACCAGAGCCCAGTCGTTTGCTGAGCTGATTCTCTACCACGCAAGCCAAAACTTCACCTCTGAAATATACTAACAAATTATATCATGCAATGAATTTAGTGTTATTTTAGAGTACTATTTTGAAGAGTAAACAGAATAAGTTTTCAAGTTGTTTTAGTATTGCAATAGAAGGATAAAAAAAAAGTCTATGCAGAACATACATGAAAATTCATTTTCTAAATTCTGTCTGATGTTTTTTTTTTAACGATTCGAGAAAGAGAACATAATTGTATTCGTTAAAACGAGGAAATTGCCATAGTGTAGTAAATATTCTAAAACAATTTAAATTAGTTTCCTTTGTGTTTTGTGATGGAATCACTTTAGTTAGCTTATTTTTGATAACTAAAGAAATATGTATATATCGCCAAAGCAAACTCGCGTACGCTCTTGTTTAAGTTCACAGAAAGGCGGATTTTCTGAAACGCATCTAAACTGTAAACTAGCAAGCCGCTGGTAAATATAAATTTGAATCAGAAGAGACCAAAGAGATTATATTAGTAATAATATCTTAATTTTTGTTATATAATATTTCATGTATATAAAATCTCTTTGGAAGAGATGGTTCATAAGGATGATATTTTCTCGTACGCATGTTTCTTCAAATTCTTTTTTAAATACAGTGGATCTATTAGATTCCACAAAAATGATTTTTGACGTATTGATTCAATTAACTCCATTTCCATCTCGCATGACCACTTTTTTTCGACTTCGAGACGACTTCCATTGACATCCACCTTTATGACACAGAAATATTATAAATACTTAACAAAATTCTAAATATAAACTAAAATAATACTTCGCGCTGCTTGGTTATTATATCAATATAATCTATCTGTTATTATATTCTATCTGTTCGCGCTCCACAGATTCAAACTTAAGCGAGGATTTCTCGCCAAACCAGAATGTAGTAGAATCTGCGCCAAACTTTCTACACACGTGATTCCTTCGCTACTCATCTGTGATTGGCTGGTTGGTAAAAAATTGCCCCAAATGAACACCTTTTTCTATACCGGTCAGATAAAGTTCTCCCAATTTTTTGACCTTATTTCAAACGAGTTTTCTCCCAACTCGGCGTAAAAATTGTTCGAAAAGTTGGTTGTCCGAAAAATTGTCGGAAAAGTTGTTGAATGTGATAGGGCCTTAAATAGATCTCATTGAACATCTGTAAACTTTTGTTAAATTTTCCATCAATACAAAGAAAAACGTAGCTTACATTACTGTTTTGTCATTTAATTTGTGCTCATTTATAGTGTTTAATGCAGCATTTATAATTTTTGAAAATGCTTCTCTGAAGCATGATAAATATTGTTTAGATCCCAAATAAATTGCCAAAAGAGATAGAAAGAAATAACCGTCATTGATGAGATCACGGTTCAGTTCCAAAAATATGATATGAGAATGGCAACTGTAGCTCATCAAGGTCACAATCAGCACTTTCACTAAGGTGTGTCAGCACGTCGATAGATTGAATGAGCATTTAACACCTAAACGTGGCTTCCCTCTTATTCCTCTTTTTAACACTTTACAACAAAGTTGAAAAGTGTTTATGACTTTGTTCATTCTGTCTGTCTGTCTGTCTGTCTGTCTGTCTGTCTGTCTGTCCGTTAGCACGATAACTGCCGTAAAAATGACTTAATCAAAATGAAATTTTAGTATGTTGTTCAGACGGTCTATAGGACCTATGGGAATATAAATGAATAATATCACCCAATTAGTTTTGGATTGAACCCGGGTTGAAAAAATGGAATACATTGAGTCCTATGGGACCTAATTTTTCAAGCATTTTTTAAGCGGATTTAAAATTCACAAATTGCTTCGAAAATTTTAGGCAATATTCAAATTGTTCCATAAAATATATAAAAAAAAATTCAGCGAAATATATTCAGTAGTTTTTTAAATAAAAATTAAAATAATAATAACACCTCTTATATGAAGCGATCACGTGTCCATGATATGAAACGATCACATGACCCACTTCAAAATGATATATGGCATCCATCTTGTCTCAAAATCGTGATTTTTAAAGTTCTTTCTAATTCATATTGAGTGTTGTATCCATCCTAAAACTACTTTATTTTGGCCTAAATTCTGTGCATCTACATATTTTAACAACGCAATGACAATATATTTCAGTTTAAATGCTCATACAAATTTGATTATTTCTACTATTAAGCCTATTTTTCACCTATGTAAAATGTAAACAGCAAAATATGTAGAATGAGTTGTATTAGAATCGCTGTAATTCTTTAACACAAAATCATTTAGTCCATGGAGTCTGCATGGCTGATATGAATGAAATACTCATTGATTTTAGAAAGAGAAGGACGATAATTTTCGATGAAGTTTTACGCATAGAGTTTTACTTACTTGTAGCTCCATGGTCTTAATTTTTAAATAAAATAAATTATTATAGTATTGTGATGAATGACATGAATGGGGGAATTATTTATGAATGAAATGTTGCTTTTATAGAGAGAGCCAGGCGTGTTATTTTTTCTATGACGTCATTTGAATGGATTTCAGTTGTTTTCGATGAAGTTTTCAAATATAATAAATTATCGTAGTATTATGATAATTCTAAAATTATTACCGAGGAATGTATCACATTTTAGAGATGTTTAAACCAGGCAATTTATATTTTAATGCCGTCATTTGAATGAAGTTAATTTTTTTCGATGAAGTTTTAAGGTTTCAAATATAATAAATTAATGTAGTATTGTGATAAGTTTTAAAATATTACCGAGGAATGTATTGCATTTTAGACATGTTTAAATAAAATTGCATTGAAGTTGGAAAGTGTTTCATAATCAATGCTTTAAGCATGATTGATCTTTCTTGTTTAATTTGTGGCAGCCGGTCCAGCTTCAAAAGCAAGCGATCCTTAGAGTCAAAAACTAATCGCAACTTTAGAGCAACACGGTTCGAATTTCGCATCATAAATTTGAACTGCCACAAATTATGGAAGCTTGTAAATTAAAGAAGGCATTTTCGATTATCTTTTGAATACAGATTTTATTTATCATATCCTATATATTTATAAAATACATCAAAATGTCCTTAAAATATATAAAAATCCTATGTTAAATTGAATTTTTTAGAGTACAGATTACACTAATACCGGTTTCAAAATCGTTTATTGTATTCGTCGTAACAGATGGTTGTTAGTCTGTCTGTCTGTTTCAACGTTTATGATGGCATTTTTATCATACTTTCCTAAGTTGTAAAGATCTGAAATTCGGTACACAGCTAAGTCCCGTGAAACATTTTATTTTTTTAAAATTTGGTGGATCCTCGAAAAATAGAGCTGGCATTTATATATATATATATATATATATATAAGGATATAAACAAGAAGAAAAAATAAGCGAGAACAGGAGTGACCATATGATTTGCATAGAATGACAGGGGTGGATTGCGACACCCCTTTCCCGCTTAAAGCAGCTTTTACGACCCGGGCAACGCTCACGGCACCAATGTAACTCAATGGTCAATCTCCCACATGTGCAAAGACAGAAGCACCCGAACGGACACAAAAGCAAAGATGGAACCAAGCATGGAAGAGATACACCCTACAATCCAGCTTGAAAACACAACATTTTATAAGGGAAAGTCGCACATGCGCGATAAGACTTCATGATGATAGGATCGCAGATATGAAAATATATATGATTAAGAATACTCATTTAGAATCAAACATACTTTCATAATCATACTTTCATTTATCATACTTTCCTAAGTTGTAAAGATCTGAAATTCGGTACACAGCTAAGTCCCGTGAAACATTTTATTTTTTTAAAATTTGGTGGATCCTCGAAAAATAGAGCTGGCATTTATATATATATATATATATATATATATATATATATATTGTGCTATATCAAATGTTTGTGACTCCTTCACCGTCAAATTCAAAGGTAAGTTTGATATATATATATATATATATATATATATATACAATTATATTATTATATGAAATTATATATTTTTTCTCATGCACTTTAAATAGTTTAGAATAGAGAACATGCGGATATTTATCATCACATCTCCTTTATTCTCTGAGGGACAAAAGTGGTTACCAATCCGTAATTTCATTCTGCAAATGACATTAATTCTTTGAACGTTGTTTATAACTAGTTTTAAACCGGTACTGACTTAAAAATATATGAGCATTTTTACACTACTTTTATTGCATTTTATTCGTGATTAAAATATTAAATGTAACTGATGTTTGCATCTACCTTCTACAGCTTAGAAGATATTCTGCCTGAAAGTGAGCAAAGCGAAGCACAAACTCGCTGAAAAATAATATTCAAAACATTAAAATATTGAAATTATTTTTATATATTCTTAAATGCTATTTATTTTCGATAAAGCAAGTAAAACTTTTTTACATTTTTATCTATTAGGTTCGGAGACATACGTGTTTAAAATGTTTAAATTTTTTGTAGTGATCCGATTTTGGCCAGAAATACCTTAATCATAGATGTTATAGACATCAAAGTGTTGATAGCATTGTGAATGACTGGAATGTGGCTGAACTCGGCTCTGTCATTCCAGAGTCCATTTTCTAGTAGCTGTTTTTCACCCCCTAAATTTTACAAGAAAACTTTTGAGAAATCGGTATCATAGGTCCAAATGATTACAATTATAGCTCTGCCTTTTGCTTTAAGGGGCTTAAAGAAATGTTTTCGATTGATACTATACCTGACAATGTACTCTTCGAGGGAGTTACTTGTTCCTCGAGGGGGATAATGACGTCATGAGTAAAAAAATTGTACAGTAGCTATTTTCGCATCATTGGTTGAAGCTATTAAGTTTTGTGATCAATGAGTCATAAATAAGCAATCCCCTTTATGCATGAATATATGAGATTTTGTCATATGCTGCCATCTTATAAAAATATAAAATTTCGAATCCATTTCAAAGTTTTCATTTGCAGTTTAAAAAAAATTATATCTAGTTCCGAGATGTTTTGATAACAAAGCCGGATACATAGATTCATAAAAGTCGATTAATAATTGCGGTAGCTACCGTGTATGCACGAAATCGACCACAGACATACAGCCAGAAGGACATCACACCAAAAAAAGTCAAAACGTGTTCAGATGGTCTTAAAACATATATTGGCATCAAAATATTGAACTGAAAAATTTTCGTAAAAACAATACTTTCTCTTTACTGTATTACATAGCATGAGAAAGTACAAATTAGGGTTTTCTTAAAAGCATAAATTTGAAATTTTATGTGTTTACGTTATTAAAAGTGTTAAAACGTAAACTCACAAATTATGTCTGAACTACAATGGAAACCTGACATAATAAATATATGGATAACACCGACCCATTTCCAAAACATTTGTTTTGAACATAAATCACTCCGATGCTTTATTTTTCCGTGCACAGCCAAATCTTATTATATGCAAATTCTAATCAAATTTAATTTTAAAATAAGAGCAAACCTGAGCGAAGCTGGATTTTCATATTTGCAATGTATAAATGTCAAGATAACAAATTCACATCATCTACAGTCTTTTAAATCTCCAGTTTTTTCTAGCTGTCACCGCTAGATGGCGATACATACTATTATCTTTTGTGTGTGTATCGTGGTTTCCACTTTTTAACAAATAGGAGGAATGAACTGACATTTTAGATCAAAATGGCTATGGTTGAATAAAACACACGTTAATATTATTAAAACTGCACTTGTATTTTCATTTAATATGAATACCCTATATGAGGAGAACACGGAGTTATTTGCAGACGTAAATTCATTTTGATACCGTGATTGATGCATTGATTGATACCGTAATTGTACAAAAATCCTGATCTGTCAGATTCTATCCCGTGATTGATACTATAATTTAGCAAATATCAAAATCTGCTAGGTTCTATACAGTGATGGATAGCATGTGTAAAAATCCATCATTCTAGGCTTCGGCTTAGAACCAGTAGAAAACCAACGTAGCAGATAAAATTAAAATTGAAATCCACATTGAAATTATAACTCAAAAGCTAGATTTAACTCTGAATTCAGTTTCGAGAATAAATCTAAATTAGAATTCAAAATTCGAAATGAATCCTAAATAAATATGTTTGCTCATCGGTGTGTTTACTCACATCAACAGCTCATTGATGAACTATTCCCCTGTGTGCAGAAAATAATTGAACTCATTGGATCTTAGCACACTCTGATAAATGTTGAATCACATTGATATTTCTTCGTTTTAAATGAGTAGTCGCATCGGTTTCCGTATATGGAATCTCTGCAAGCCATTTTAGATAGCTCACAAATCGTTTATAGCAATGGTAATATGAATATACATTATTGTCAGACAGTTTTAAAATAGTCTAAAATTAGGTTTTGATTCTATAGAGAAATTTTAATAATAATAGTGACTCGGATAGGGGCTAACACACACCTTCTGAAAAATTTTCCTATCACTCTCATGCACCCTTTTGGGGTAAAGAATAAATACTTAAAATATGTTAGCTTGATATGTGTTATGGTATTTGAGATATTCTTGGGCTGATAAAGAAAGACTGCAACACTGATCGGGAGCTAGTTTACACCCCTTGGAAAAACTTTTGGTCGCTAAGGTATCCGTGCCAACTTTTGGAAAAGTACTGATGACCTACCGAATGTCAGATTCCTTGGATTTACGGCCTTCAAGATAGTTTATATATATATATATATATATATATATATATATATATATATATATATATACATTATATATATATGTATATACATTATATATACATACATATATATATATATATAATGTGTAGCATTAAACTTTTTACTTAAATTATTGATTAATTGTGAAGAACTGATTATTCACAAATGAGATACATTTGTTTCCGAATTAATGTGCATATAACGTAACATATAACAAACTTTTAAGAATAAGATTTCATTTACCAAAAACATCATACATCCATTTTTGATTTACATGTAACAGGATTACGTGTTAAAACTTCACGAATACTACCATGAATCTCACCAACTATCACAACATAGTTTTCATGTGAAAACTTATTTTATTGACCGTAATATCAAGAAGAGATAAGGCAACGTATCTTCCAAAAGCACGTAGTTTACGTGCTAATGATAGGAGAAGAGGAAATGAGAGGCACGTAAAAGCCATTTGTAAGGAAATGTCTTCTAAGAGTTGAGAATGATTTGTCGACATTTTGAAATTCCTTGCCATTAATCAGTTTTAACGCCTCAAAAGCGTGCTGGCTTGGCATTGGCTATTTTATTTGTTTTTATATAAGGATTTCTCTCAAGTCTTTATGTATCCTTTTAACTTTTGAGTTAAAAGTTTTAGAGTTGCAGAAATACGGTCTACTACGGTAAAGGAACTATGGTCTATCGATCGAGATAATTTGCAGTTTCTTTAACGAGAATTGAAGAAGTTAGATTTCTTATCTCCAAAACGAAGCAAGATACGCTGAACATTTCAATTTAAAATTTTTGAAAGTATATTCTATTTAGTATTAAAATAAGTTCGGTTTTCATGTAACATGTGCGCAAACGATAAAAGAGCTAGATCCAGGAGAATGATGTCACTAAATTTATCGCATGGTATTACATATGAAAAGCGGACATATTTAACGCTAGTAAATATATATATATATATATATTCTTTTTTATGGGATTTTTTAATAAATTTATTGGAAAATTGTGCAATATCTCAAAAATGGTTTATGCTAGCGTTCTAGAGTTTGCATAAATCGCTTTCTAATGAAAAATTACATAAAAAATAACTATTTGCGTAAAGTTTATAATTTTTTTTTAATTTTTAATGATTTTTTTAAAATATTACTCAAAATTTCAGTTACTCAAAAATTCAGTTCTGAACATTCGATTAAAAACAAAAAGTTTAAAAAGAAACTCAGACGCACACACACACACACACAGACATCCCCTCAAAAACGTTTAATTCTTGTCCAAGGATGCTTGAAACGTGCTCTCCAGATGAAAACTCGAATTCGAATTTTCGATCCAGTCACAACACTCTCCTTATGCATTACACTATGTATATAAGGAAAGTAAAAATGAGATAGTTGTAGGTATATTGATTGATATGGCTTGCATATTTTGCTGGAGCATTGAATAAAAAACGAAACATTGAATTTAATAGCAGTGCCATGATTTAAGCGCATGTTACTGCTATTAAGTTACAGCTATTTGACGAATTAGGATTTTAATAAATATATATCTGTTTTTCAACACCCTAAAAAGTCCTGGAATACCGAGAACTAGCGCGTACATTACATATCACACTATTTTGCCTGCCACGAGATGAGTGGTCTTGTCAAAATGAATAGATAAGAGGCTAAGACAGGTGGCCAATCATATATTGCATTTGTTCCTGCATCTTTAATCTTTCTCCGAGTCACCGCCTTTTACGATTGTCAAGATACCAGAAATCCCTTTTTTGACACCAATTTCTTACGCTTTCTTAATATTCTTTACCAATTTCTTAATATTCCCCAATTTCTGATATATATTGCAGTTTAAAGAACATTTAATGTCAAATTCAAAGACAAAATATTTGCGCTGCAATTTCGCATCCTGGATAGACTAACATTAGCAATACCAATAATTTTTGCAGGCAGGTACCTACATGGATGAATTTTTGCAGGACGGAGTCCCTGTTTTAAATTTCGATGTAGTTTTTCAGATATTTTACTTTTTATGCACTTCTTAAGTGAACTTTTTTTTTGCATAGGCATGTCAAGCGATTTATCTGTCTCGTACCGTAAAAACTATAGCATACAAAAATATGAAATTTGGTACATTTATAGAGAAATAATAGTGTAACACGATGAAGTAAGCCGTTTATCGATTTTGGCATGAAATATCTCGCGAATTGAGCTTAGAATTACGGAATTCAGTTTTTGGTTTCCCTGGGATAAAAAAATCCCTGCTTTTCCCGCCTGCGAAAAATAAGCACAGGGATAGAAAATAGATTTTTGATAGTAGAATGTTTAGGAAAGATACATGTGAAGCGAGTTCTGCAAGCGCAGCTAGTAGGAGGCGAAATCTCCCGAAGGGTGTTGCGGGAGCGAAGCGAGAATAGTATTTAATATTAAAACTACCAAGGAGAACGAAATGTTCCTCTCTGCTCTTTTTCCTTATCACATCATATATTTATATCTTCCTAAAAGAAATGTGCACCATTGCTTTAAAATATCGTTCATAGATTTATCACAAATACATGAATTTTAAATATTATTTAACAAACAATTACATGCTTATTGTCATTCTGAAATAATTTCTACTCGACATTATGTGATTTTATGAACTCATCCCAGAGAACGATTTTTAGCACAAATAATTTTAATCCAGATTAGAAATGATGATAAGAAGATGAAAGAAAACTCCTTATTAATTTTCAGATTTCTCTCCTATAAGAAAATATTTGAGTCGAATTATAATTTTGAACACCATTCAATACATTGTTAGATATTGAAAGCTTAGTCGTCTTGTAAATCAACAGAAAATAAGGTAGAAAAAAATCTTTATGTAAGCAAATATTTATTTTTCAGTCATTTTGCTTGTAAAGAAATCAGAACGCATGCAATAGATAGGGTCAGAGGCAGGTGATTGTTATTTTCCATATTGTAAAGAGCAATTTTGATATATATATATATATATTTTTATATGTTATAGATATTTTTTATATGTTGAGAACTTGTACAGGTAATTTTACAACTTATCAGGAGAGTACATTTTAATGAAATAAAAAACAAACAATCAGAAGTTTTTAAATGTTGTTTTGAGTGCCCTCAAAGGTCATTTTACTGTCCTCTGAAGAGTACAAAATTGCAGGTTTTTCATATCAATGTCTATTCTTTTAATATTTTTTTCTAAATATTTTATTCTTTCTAGGTCATATTATTTTTCTACATTTTTGTCTGCATTTTGATACATGTTTTTTCATTTTTTCATTTTTCTTTTCATTCTTAAATTTTAAATAAATGCCGCAGGACATCATTTGCTATACATTAACCTTCTGAATAGCAAGTTTTAATGACTTACAATTATTAATAATACCCGTCCATAATTTTCTGCAATTTCTGTAAATGCACTTATAGCTCATTATGTGCTTCTTATTATAATACATTTATTATGGATATAGTTATGACACATTGCTCTTATACATTTTAGAAAAAATATATATACCGCACATTTTTCCCATATAATGTATGTAAAATTAATAAAATTATAAAACAAGCTAAATACAATGAACTATTTTATACTATTAAAACATATAGCCTTTATCAGGGTTTGCTATAATTTATATACTTTTTCTATCTACACTCGCTAGTATATTTTGTATTCAATAGGAAACACAGTCTTTACTTTATCCAATGACTGACACTCTTTGTAATCTCGCTGTGTGATGTCGCAGCAGGTGTCAAATCAACTTTCACCCCTGCTTCTGATAATACGAAAATGAATGAAGCAAAAAAGCAATTGATCTTCTCTTCCCAGGCATTTCTATCTATGTTGTGTTTACAATATGTCATTCACCAGTGGAAAATTTATTTAATAAAACTAATGTGTAAGAGTTTATATGAGACACTTTGTTACATTGGTGACAGTAGAAAGCAGAGTACAGATATTTATTGAAAAGAAGAGAGTTGCGAATGGTGATTTCAAATGAAGAAAAACATTTATACAAAAAGTCGTGATCTGCGAAATTGTCAATTTTTTTAAATATTTAAAGAGTGTAGTTACATTTCATTTTTAATCCTTTATTTAATGTACCTGGCTGCCCTCTAGATCTTTTCGATTCAAGATTATTGTTTTTAACAAACACTCTTGGCTTGCACAGCTTACACACATTTTCTTCAAAGTCGATAACGCATTCAAATGTAAATTATGACCGGTTGTAAAAGCAATGTCATTCCAGAATATTGCAGATAGCCATGCTGTTCCGACCAAAAATCGAACCACGAATATTCGTTTTGGACAGCCAATGCTCTACCTTTGAGCTACTCAGGCGAAATTGTAGGCTCATAACGTCCAAGTGGATTCTGCATTTCTCACTCTCTAATGTCACATTGATGTGCAATTAACAATCTGACTGATCACCTCCTGTTATTTTGGCCTCAGGTTAGTCTTCTATTGCTGTTTTTACCAGGTTAACTATCCACATTAACGTTGTCCTCCCGATTTGAAATAGGAGCCTAATATACCAAGAGTCCACTGATTCTGTGTTAGTCGAACTAGGGTCACGTTCAGATCTCCGACATCTTGCCTTGGGTGCCTCCTGAGTGCAGGAGGTATCCTTTCCCGGCAGTGCAGCTAGCTACTTTAAATCCACTATGTGAGTCGCACGGTCTGGGGTCTTCAGACCTCCGACATCTATTCACTAACCTCAGGGTATATTCGAGCGCTGTTGTAGAGAACCTTGCTGCCTCGACCGCTAATCGAGCCACGAATCTTCATATTGGCCAGTTGATGCTCAACCGGTGAGCTACTGGGAAGAAAGTGCAAGCTCGTATCGTCAAAGTGGACTCTGTAAAATCCTCTCCATATTTAAATTAATTTATATAAATGTACGAATTTGAGCTGCAGATTTGCAAAAAATCGTTACCCAAATATAAAATAAGCAGTTTCATTTCAATTTTGCGATTGAATATTTCTCTAAAATTTCAGAACGGGGCTTGTTGTCTCCTGCTAATTTTTCTGTGGCTAAAGTACAGATGTACTTCCTGTGATTAAAAGGTGCCAACATTGCTGTGTGCTGAACTTGGCTAAAAGCAACTGTGCCTTCGTTTTCGACGTTAACGTCAGAAGATAAATCCTCGACACCGAAAGTAAATTTTGAATCTTACTATAGTAGGTAAACTTAGTATACTAAGTAAGCATTGACGTATTTGTTCTATAACGTCGCAACTTATATCTTTATACATCATTTATTGTATTAATTTTGTATATTAAATCACGACAAGTTCAAATATGTTAAGTCTAAAATAACGGGGAGGTGTATCTCATTTCACGAAGATCTAATTCTGACATTAGTGGAAGATTGTTTGCCAGGTATAAGCTAGCCCTATGTGCGTCACAACTTTGACGGTGATGATTCAATAGATGACTATTTATGAGAAATATATTAACTCGAAATAACCATGAATTGAATTAAACGTTTCCGTTTCTTAAACGCAATTTTCATTTTCCAATCGTTCATAGATATTTCATAAGTATTTACTTTTATTTTATTAAAATTTATTTATAACATGATACATCCTATTTTAATGCCTATGAAAGAAAAAAAACTTTGTGAGACCAAATAGGTAATTTTTAAGCAAAGCTTGGCGTCACTCAGATGAGTGACACCAAGATTAAAAGTTTTGCCGGGAGAGGTTAACGACCCATAAATTCATGAATTTTCAATGACTGCAACAGATGAAACCATAATGGCGACAAAGCCGTAAACGATGTTTCCGCGAAAGACTCGCTAGAAGTTAGAGTATGGAGGAGTTTTTAGGCACTATGTTATCCTCGAAATAACTCTCGACCATTTCAAGCGGAATCTGTGCGCATATCTGAGTCATATCTATGCTGTTACGAGTCCACCCCTTCGAAAAAATAGTGTTCAGTAGTTTGATGTTGTAGAACCTAGAGGCAAGATATTGCTGAGCTGCACGAGGATGAAAGTAGCCGTACTACATGCCATACCGTCATATTCTGATCTCGAATAAAAGAAGATCTATCAAATGTATAAACGTCCACTATTCCGCAACAGATGGATGGCTTGTACCGGACGGATCCGATGAAAATATTCATAGCATTATTACATATGAGCCTGGTCCTTCTGTTACGCAGAATATGAGCCAGAGTACCAGAAATCTAGAGCAGATTTTAATCAAAGTGTGGTGTTTTTTCCGATGATAAGCGCCTTCAGTAGACGAACGGCTCACGCCGGACGGATAAAGGAAATATTTTTAGAGTTACAGAGTTATTTTATATGAGGCTGCTCTCACTGCATCTCTAAACACACTTCCGAGTTTAAGAAATCCAGAAAGGAACGTTTGGTACTCGCCAAAAACGCCATACAGCATTTCAAAGACTATACAAAATACACTTTTTCTTTTCTCCATTTATCAAACGACTTATGGATGCTGATTATTTGTGATTATCTGCCGTAACTACTGAAATAACTATCACAAATTCAACTATTCAGTGACGTAACGTGCTTATGGTTATAGATTTTGAATGAACCATCAAATGTGTACGCCTGACATCTAAGTTATTCATTTCTATAGCAACTGATTGGTGGAAAGTGGAAGCAGAGCCCTCTGTTGGAATGATGGTGCGCCACTGACATTAACACTATTAAATAATTACAGTCACTCTATACACTCATAATAAACTGCATTAAATGCTCATGGAGTCGGATCCGAGAAGCAATCCGAAATAATGGACGAAACCGAAAAAAAAAAGTAGCCGCTGCTGCTGGCTCGTCCGCTACTGCCTAAGCAGGATTAATCGACGTAAATTGTGGATTTATTCTATTTTCTTAAAATATGCAAATCAAATTGGGGGTCATGATTAATGTACGAACACTTGTTATTTTGCAATATTTGATATATATGTATTGAATAACATGTGTTTCGATTTATGTCACTAGCTTACTGAATGCCAGTACTAATCGAGTGATGCAACTATTGGTTTGAGTATATTGGAAAAATATTTACCTTAATTTGTTCTTTTTATTTCATGTCTCTTCATAAGTGTGTGATAATACTTGTGGGGAAAAAGGAAACGTTGCACTAAACTGAATGAAATATTACCGCGATCACTTGCTATTACTATACAAAACTATACATAGCGAGGGAATATCAATATATCCTGAGTTTGATTTAAGTTCACCGGAAAAGAAACAAACTACCTACCTAAGACGGACTTATTATTCAGTAGATTATTAATATGACTTGATTTAGTTTTCTACGAGTGATTGCACTGTCAAGAAAAATAAATATATTCTATGTATTAAAACGTGTTTAACATGTTCTATATCTTATTTATCTACGCCTTATTGACAGAAGATATTATGTAAGATTTTGTTAACTCCATTTCGACTCTGTCTAGAAGGAACACGTTGTTTGAGTGAAGATATTTTTCTCACCTGGCCAAATGGCGACGTTTACACTTTCAATAATTTTCTTAAAAAATAATTTAGTTTATGGAAACAATTATATGTGCATGAGGTATATACATGAGGTATATATATTATATGTGCATGAGGTATATTCATTCGAGTAATTTAGAAGGATTCACGCTGTTATTATTGATAAATATAAATCAAAATTGTCTTTATAAGATATATTATAAAACGTGTGTTAATTTTATGAGGCTTTACTTTTCAAATTCCAAAGACAGGCAATTAGTTCACAAAGAGAAAGAGAGATTAGTTCACAAATGAAAGAAACATTTATGAAAGAGCTTTCATATGGTGGTAATTGGAGTACAAACTTCATTTTCGACCGAATTATTATTTTTCCAGAAAAGCAGAAGCAATTTTTCCAGACTCGGAAATAGAAATACTAAGTGAAAATCCCTGCCTGTTTTAAAATTTAATGCTGAATTAATATCTGTCATCATATAATATCTATCTATAGCCAATTCTGAGAAATATATGTTGCAAGGAAAATGTACATTTTTAATCGAAAATAACATATATTGAATCGAAACAAGAAACGCTTATCGAATCCCTTATTCATGAATCTTTACACTTATGGACATTTCCTTACAAAGTTAGGATTTTCCTAAGAATCCTGTCGAAATCCCAGACCACTCGACTCGCTCTAAGGCATGAGCAGCAATTTGAGTGGCCGGCCTAAGAATCCTAATGTTGTTGAGATCCAGACCGTCCGACCTACCAGAAAGGTGTAAGGTAACTGTTTAGATGGCCGGGAAGTGCTACGCAATTTAGACCGAAACCCAGTGGGGGAGGCATCCACAGAGACCGTACCCTCCTTCCCCTACCACCAACTTCTCGGAAGGACCTACGGACCCACATGTTTAACGTGCTCGTACTCCGCATGAACACGGCGGCAGTTGTGGCAGAGTGCAAAGCCAGCAAGCAAACCACGGGGCTACCGCGCCCGAAATGTGCCAACAGCACGCGGTGTTCCCAGGTGGTCACCCACCAAAGTACTAACCGCGCCCGATGCTGTTTGACTTCGGTGATCTAACGAGAACCGGTGTTTTCACACGGTAGGGCAGTTGGCCGGGCCTAAGAATCCTGTATAACACTTAAATTTCAATTCTCTAATTCTTCAATACATTAAATAAAAAGTAATTTTACTCGCATGTTTCATAAAAGAGAGTATACCTCTTTCATATAACGCATGTATCGATTATCATATTGCAAAATTTTGATATTTTTAGTTTCAATATCTAAAATGGAAATTTCATATTTATCGCGATCTTTTTCTCGAAAATATTTTCTTTTATTACAAAGTACCAAATAGTATTATACACATGTTGGTGAACTTAACACAGTTATATTTTTCATATTTCTTGCTCGTGATAAATCTTAATTCTTAAGTATTCTGCAAATGTGTTTCTCAAGTGCGCATTTAAAAAGTCTCCAACTCATATTAACACTGATATATATTTGAAATTTTATTATTAATGCTATATACGTATATATATATATATATATATATATATATATATATATATATATATATATATATATATATATATATATATATATATATATATATATATATATATATATATTATCATCCAGTTTTATCTTTTTTGTGATATGTCACAAATTTACATTTCTAACTTGATATGTGGTCCCCATTCACAATGTTCAATTTTCAATTAAATTAAACTCGCTCAATTTTAAAGACAGAGATATGCGGATTTTCCTAACGATAATAACGATATTTTCCTAACGATATTTTCCTAAAAATAAAAGAATTCTGATTGATCAAATTTGTCTAAAGGGATCGTTAAAAATTTAAAAAGTGTAACTTTTGAAAATTAATGGGCGGACTATTGCATTAACGTAGACTTATTTTCTAAGTTGCTTTCTATAGTTTTGCAATATACATTGCCCACTTATCTCCAAGGGGAAAATGATTAAAACGGATTTCAATATTTTTGGGACATCCTGTATATATATGCCTACGTTTCTCTCATATATGTAAATATTTATTGAAAGAATTGAATCTGAATAAGAATTTATTATGCTCTTAGATGGATTACTATTAATTATATTCATAAATGGTTTTAGAAATTATATTAATGGTTTTAGAATTTACCTTTATCAAAATAACTAAAATGTTTTAAAAATATTTTAATAAATGTTTTCTGAAGTTCATACATTGTACATAAAATGCACATTGAAAATATCAACGATTGTGAATGTTAAAAAAAAACTTCAACAACGTATTTAAGCACAAAAAATAATAATAATGCACTATACATCTGTTTGGAGGATATGCTGGATCATTGCAAGATTTCCCGTTACTATACCCAAGAGAACCAACATATCCGAAGTCATGAACACGGAAAGGTCACAAATAGAACAAACAGAGGGGTTTATATTTCCAAGTCCTGGATTAAGAGTCCACTTGAGAGAACCAATAAGAAAACAGAATGAATAACAGTCCAGCCAATCCGAAACGAAAAGCAACGCAAAAGATTGGCGTGCGCCAAACCGCAACAGAAATGTGTGTTTTGTCGCACGCCATATGCCCATTTCTTTTGTGTTTCGCGTGAACCTTTCTGTTACTTTTAGTTAGCTGAACAATCTCCATTCTGTTTTGCTCTCTCAAATGGACTCTTTATCCAGAACTTGTGTATTTATTTATTTCTTTTATTTGTGCCAATTTCATCTTTATAATTTCAGGTTTGTTGGTTCTCTTACCCGAAAAGGATCCAGCATATCTTCAAAATATCTGTATGCTATATAGTTATTTTACTTACGTTTTAATTAGTAGCTCAAAGTGTTATTTTTTACTTATTGATTATAAATGTTATTGAATGCAATATTCTGGTATACAAGTCAAAACTATATTACACAATCCTTGGACTACTTATATTCTAGTCACTACAGTAAAATTCTAGTTAACTTTTATTTTTCTGCAAACGTTATATACTCGTATAATTTAAATCATTTCAATTTTCTAAATGAATGCTTAATGAACACCTTCAATTTTTCCATTTATATGTAAATTCATTGGAATTCAGTCTTACTAGCACCAATTACTTGAAACAAAACTTCGTTACAATTTAATTTCCAGAAATTTGGAAACATTCTTTCGAAATGAGAATAAGTGAACTTGTTAAAGCTTTAATTTGAAACAAATTTTCAAGGATATCGATCTAATTATTCAATGTTTTGTCTGAAATTAGAAATATTCAATATATTCAGATTCAAAATTATTTTTATGGAAGTACACATTGGCTTATTTAACAATAAAAGCACCATGACCGGTCAAATGAGCGGTTGCAAATTTTTTTTAGAAAATTTGCATATAATTTTATCGCTTTTTCTCACTTGACTTTATGACCCTTTTCATTAAATGTATATAATCAATTTTTCAATATTTACTTTTATTCTTCTGGTGTTTATCTAATAAAGATACATAGTCTACCGTTATCTACCACGACCGGTCATTTGACCGGGAGAAATATGTGTTGCTTTGTGAGAAATATGTGGCAACACTTGCCTTGTGTTTCCTTGGGAGAAATATGTGTTGCCGGCCATTTGACCGGGAGAAATATGTGTTGCCGTTGCCTTATAAGGTTATCGGGTCAATAAAATGAGTAAAATTTCAAGTATCGAGGAATGGTAACAATGACTAAACGGTATTACTAGTTAGTTCATATTTTGTTTTTACAACATTCGTCTATTCCTAACCTACTATATTCTGGAAAAATGTCAAAACATTAAATGTTAAGACACACCAAGTACATAGAAGAAATAAATAACATAGACGAAGAGTTTTCGGAAATTGATGAAAGTGGGCTTTCTGAAAGTGAAGATATATTATTTGAAAATGATAATGATCTATTAGACACTGAGTGCGAGCCTACAGATACCCACGATAAAAAGGAGAATATTGTGAATATTATACGTAGAGGACGAAAATAATGAGATTGCTTGCTCTCAAGTTCTGAAGATGAGAATGAAGAAATAGCAGTATATTTCTATTGATGACACTCTTTGGGAATAAGTATAAATAGGTGCTACATCTGGGAGAGCAGCACTTCATAACATTTCCATGAAAGAATCAATGTCCAACAAGATATGCAAAACGTAATAATATAAAGGGTAAAGTAAAGACTATATTTTCGTTGATAATTGATCACCATATTATGAAACATATAAGAACGAGAAGAAGAGAAGAAACACATCGAGTTTCAGGAACCGATTGGAGTCTATTACCTTAAAATTACTTTCATTAATATTTCTTTACTAAAATCAATATTAACTGCATTGAATAAAGTTTTTATCTAAAACCGGTCAATTGATTGGTTACGGTACTAATAGGTATATACTGAGTGTCGGTATGTTTAGAGTTAAACTCGTACTTGCTTTCTGTATGTGATCAAGTACGCGGATGTCCAAAAGTTAAGCATGATCGCTGTGTGTCTTAAGATTTTATGAACCAAAGGTCGAAATGGAAAAAAAAATAATATGCGTGTACAATAAGGCAGTGCATGTACATCAAAGGAAAAAAATCTGATATGTTCAGTTCATGACTTAACGCCTACTGACTCAAATCCATGTTCCCTTTTATTCCTTTAATAAATCAATTAAATTAAATTTAATTGAACAAAATAACGCGTATAATTATTTGAAATTAAATTGTATTTGCAGTTTTGATTCAATTTCTTGTTTTTGTTTTGTCGACTGGCCGTATTTTCAAAGGCGACGCCTCTAAAATGCGAAAACCCTAAATATCTCGACAACGGTTAATCCTAGAGTTATTGGATTTATCTTATTTTTATCGCCGTCGAATATTACTTATAAAACAAGCATTTATTTAAGCAAATACTGCCTTTTATTTTCAGACAAATCTATAAGACACACAAAAAAAAAAAAATAAAAAAAAAAAAAAAAAAAAAAAAAAAAAAAAACGATCTAGAAGACGAAAATATTTAGTTATGGGACAGACAGACCTCAACTAAGTTTGTTTTAGATATGGCTATACTACGCATCACACATTGTTACTACGCATCACATTACGTCACACACAACGCACACACTACGTCACACACTACGCATCACACTACGCACACACTTGTCACTACGCATGACACATTGGTAAACGAAACAAAATATATTACGGAAATGTCGCAAAATAATTAATATGTAGTGTTGGATAAATACCAGCTATGTAATATAAGAATTATAAAGGAATAAAAGTAAACGTAAAATTAAGGAACACGGGACAGAACATGTTACGCTTGAAATTATACTCTTTCTACATGTAACTCTGAAGAGCTTTAAATGATGCATTCTTAGGAAAAATGATGCAGCAATCCTCTGGAATAGTATATAACGAGAAAGAATGGCACTAGTTATTTTTAACTCGGGCAATTTTTCATTCGGCTCACTTTTGCGAATAATTTCGCAGTGCGAACAGAATTTCGTTGGGCGTTTTCCAAGATAACTTTAATTTAAAAGCAGCAATAAATCGGGACATTTTTCTCAGTTCTGAAACTTTTAACAATCGGGAAAAATATTACAAAATGTGTTAAGATTATTTTTATATGATATGCATATACAAACCTGGTTGTTTAGTAAAAGGTAACTAATTAAAAAAACTCTATAATATCAAGTCAAATTCTTTATATGCGTTATTTAAAACATTAGTATTTTACCAACATCCAACCAATGTGCAAACAGTATTGTACATATTCAGCATTTTTAACACTTTACAACAAAGTTGAAAGTGTTTATGACTTTGTTCATTCTGTCTGTCTGTCTGTCTGTCTGTCCGTTAGCACGATAACTGCCGTAAAAAGGACTTTATCAAAATATAATTTTAGTACGTTGTTCAGATGGTTTGTGGGACCTATGGAAATATAAATGAATAATATCACCAAATTAGTTTTGGATTGAACCAGGGTTGAAAAAATGAAATACATTGAACCCTATGGGACCTTATTTTTCAAACATTTTTTAAGCGGATTAATTCACAAATTGCTTCAAAAGTTTCAGGAAATTTTCAAATTATCCCATAAAATGTATAAAAAAACTTTCAGCAAAATATATTCAGTAGTTTTTAAATAAAAATTAAAATATTAATTTCACATTTTATATGAAGCTATCACGTGACACACTGCAAAATAATATATGGCATCCATCTTGTGTCAAAATCGTGATTTTTGAAGTTCTTTTTAATTTATATTTAGTGTTGTATCCGTCCTAAAACCGCATTATTTTTGCTTAAATTCTGTGCATCTACATACTGAAACAACGCAATTACAATATATTTGAGTTTAAATGATCATCCAACTTTGATTATTTCTACAACTAAGCCTAATTTGCATTTATGAAAAATGTAAACTGCAAAATATGTAGAATGAGTTGTTTAAGAGTTGCTGCATTTCTTTAACGCAATATTATTTAGCTCATGAGGTCTGCAATATAGTTGATATGAATGAATATTCATTGATTTTACAGAGAGAAGGCATATTTTGTCAGTGAAGTTTTAAGCATAGAGTTACATTACTTGTACCTCCATGGTCTTAAATTTTTAAATAAAATAAATAATTATATTATTGTCATGAGTGAAATGAATAGAAATATGTTTATAAATGAAATGCTGCTTTTATAAAGAGAGCCAGGCGTGTTGTATTTCGATGACATCATTCGAATAAATTTCATTAGTTTTCGATGAAGTTTTTAAATATAATAAATTATTGTAGTATTATGATAATTTTAAAATGTTACCGAGGAATGTGTCGCATTTTAGACATGTTTAAATCAGGCAATTTATATTTCAATGCCGTCATTTGAATGAAGCTCATTTTTTCGATGAAGTTTTTAAATATAATAAATGTAGTATTGTGATAGTTTTAAAAATATTACCAAGGAATGTATCGCATGTTAGAGATGATTAAATAAAATTGCATTGCAGTTGGAAAGTGTTTCATAATCAATGCTTTATGCATGATTGATTTTTCTTTTTATATTTTCAGCCTAAACATTGTGTAAATGCAAAGTAATATTTAATTTTAAAAGTCACAGATATGTTTATATTAAAATTTGGAGAAAATCTTAATATTTAACAAAAGTCAGTGTATTAAAATGAATTAAGATAATTATATATAGATTAGAATATTATTCTAAAGACCAAAACATTTTAATAAGATCTATGCTTAAAAATCAATATCATATCAAAGGGAAATGAGCTATACAATATTCAGTATCTCTGTCCTCATTTCTCGATATACATGTGTTTGGTTTTAATACATCAAATATAGATAATCTATAAAAAAATGTATGCATGACTCAATATTCGTGCTTTTGTAGTTGTATCTCATTATCAAGGGAGAACGACTGCACCGAATTTCATGAAATTTTGTGGGTAGCCGTGAAATAGATCCACTAAAAATTTAGCTCCTGTTTCAAGTTTCTATGTTGTTGAGATATTAATAAAAAACTCATAATTAAACATTCCATATAGATAGCATTATGCAGACGATATTTTTTCCGCCACTTTATTTGAAGAACATTAAACCGTATCGCTTAGCAACGGATTTAAATGTAATGTGTTTATGCGGCAGACCATTTTAATTCAATCTTTACCGATTTAAATAACAAAGACATGTATATAAAATCAATTTTATCGAAATTGCAATTTTGACTGGATTATATTAATTATGACACTCGGGGCACAAAAATTACGGGGAATGTTGATATTTTCAATTTATTACGTTATCTGTTTCAGTCTGGCAAATATTTTTAAAACTCACGTATTGTAGTACTGGTAATATTTTACTAATACACGGTTATATCTTCTAAACTACGTGACGGATGTATATTCCTATACAATTTCAGCGCTTTCACTTTGACATATATTGATTCAATTTCTTATTTTTTGTAAATGTATTTACAAACGGGGTCAGGAAATTTTATTCTTCAAGTGTGCCTGATAAGATAATTCAAGTGTGCCTTCAAGTGTGCCTGTGAAGATAATTTTGTATAGCGAGAACGCATAACTCAAACTATTTAAGTTTCTTTATATCAAACTATTTAAGTTTCTCACACTATTATTTCTCAAACTATTTAAGTTTCTCTATAACGTATATTCTGTTCGAAGAACAGATATATAGCTAGTGTGAATATATGTTTGGTTTGGAAATATATCAAGATCATACGTTTTAGCGTTGATATTAATAAGCCTTTATACCATTAACACAGTTGAAAATATATTATAATATCCAACAGATGGACGTCACAAAGTTCTGTTAATTAATGAGAAATTTAAGTGCTGGTTAACAATGCTAGGACAGTATATCTGAATCTTTGCATTATATTCAAACGTAATGGATAAATGTAATGTCCATATCACTGATAAATGTAAACTTTCCTCTGTGGTTCAGACAAAATCATTTGCAATTAGTGTGTGACCGATGGTATACTCCAAGACAATGTATATTTGAAAAAAAGGCAATGCATATTTTACTTGACTCTGAGTCCATGTAAATATAGAAGATGCAGAATAAATATCTCAGATAATTTTGATATGAAATAGATAACCATGCAAGGAACATTTATTAAGTTAATGTACGATGCATAATAAGGTAATGTATGGTATATCTTATTACAAACGGTAGACCTCTCTGAATCTTAGTCGCGTTGTAGTCTGTCAAAACACAGTACTATGAAACCAAATTCTTCTGAAATCACATGTTTTAAATTGTGCAACTTCAAAATCTAAGACTTGTGGTATGAATTCTGTAATCAGTCTGTATTGAATTGTTAAATAATACAGGTGAAGGGGATAATAAAATACAACTAGTTTCTCATCGTCCTATATTTATGTCCTTAAAAGGGTTTCATATATATCTTAAAACATATTAGTAATTTGGATTTGCTGTCATTTCAGTAAGATATTACATCACAACTAAATGCCATGATTATATGTTAATATTATAACATATAGGAACTGAAAAAAACGGTTGTGATTTTATCGGAATATGAAGTATCACATATTTGTAAATTCATGTACTTTAAAATGTAGCAATCAAATAAGTTATCATATTTTTAAAATTCAAGTGTCATAGCTATTCCCACGTTATCATTTGGGCATATTGAGTGGGTTTATTAAATATGTTGGTTACTTTCCACGTATAAGTGGACTCTATGGATTAATCAAAACATTCTTAGTACTGCATGCTCTACCGAAAATATATCAGGTGTCAGTTTTTCTTTTTTTTTACTTCTGAGGTAAGATTGTTGATTTTTTAACAACTTAAAGGACATTAGTTATAAAACTTAATTTCTAAAATGAAACATGCAGGTATATTAACAGCTTTTGGTGGTAAATTAACAGTTATACGTATATCCTTTACTGTATAGACTGTGTACAAGGTGGAAATATATTTTATGGAATATATATAATTTTAAATGTCTATATTACTCAGCTCGTTTTAGAATACATTAAATTACAATGGAAATAGAGATCAATACATAATTCTATTTATAATATAAATAAAAATATAATCTACTCTGATTTAAATTTTTAAGTACATCCGAAGATGTACGTAATGGGATCTTTATGGAGCTGCCGAAATATGATATCATTTTATCTTCAGAAATGTTTAGAACTTTTTTACGTCTAAGCACATAATGTTGTAATGCACTTCGCTAAGCAATTGGATAAATGAAGCCACAAACAATGGAGAATATTTCCTTAATTGCATGAGTAATTAAGATTTTTCTTTTAAGGTCGCTAAACCATCTGTAGCAATTTCATATTACATTTTAAATTGGAAAGTCTTTGAGATTAAATTTATTTGAATATGTATTTCAATTTAGTTTGTTATGAGACCAATTTTTTTAACAGAATATGTACCCAGAAACTCAAATCGATTTAAAAATGAACAAACTATGAACATAAAAAAATGCTTTAACATAATTGATTGTACTATGCGTACAAAAAGTTTTACAAGTAAAAACTGGCAAACCGTTTTCAGTAAAATAATCTACAGCATTTCAATATAATAAATATTTAAAATTAACTCGTGTCTACGATCATAAAAGGAATATCTTCATCAAAAACATATATTCACAACTTTATTATATGTGATTGTAATAACGCTGAAACATAGATATCATTGATATACTTTTTAAATGCACGAAATTCACTCAGACATAAATTAATAAATGTGTGTTCCATTAGGCAATTAATGGGGCAACCATTTTTGAAAATAAGCTACATTTCCTAATAAATATTTTGAAACAAAATACTGAAAAACTTCACAAATTAACTTGTAATTGTATGTAAATCATGAGAGAACCATTGAAAACCTTTCAAACAAAATATAGTAAAATTAAATTTCATACTTTTTAAGATATAGTTAAATTTGCAATGTCTTATGATCTTGGAATTTATTTTCTTTTGATATACGGAGATGCAATTTTACAAGGGCTGCACCGGAATTAATATATCATTTTATTTGAAATTTGTGTGGTCGTACTTAAGTGGGTAGTACAAATCTAATGATATGCATGTACTAGCAATAAACCGCTTAACCGGCCGCCCCTTCACCATTGGTATTGATGGTAATGAGAAGTTCGCCTTTAAGGGATAAAACTTGTAACAATTAATTAAAATTTCACGGCTCTAAATTGTAACGATAATTATAGTCGCGATGAGTTTATCCACTCCTTGTTATAGTACAATTGCCTGCTGCTGTACTTCATATAAACATTTTTGAAAAAAAAAAGCATTGATTTAAGTGTTCGAATAATAAAACGATTGTCTAAAGATTAAAATTATTTTTTTAACAAATTTATGAATAATCAGAATCTATTTAAAATTTAAGTTAGTCTTTAAAATAATTCATTTAAAAATATTCATTTTAAAATAAATCTAGTTTTTCAACAATTAATAATTATATTACTGATTACCCAAATTCGGTTTTCATTTATGGGGGCAGTCGTGAACAATGCAATAATACAATCATATGAAATTAAAAGAAATAATAATTATTTTCAAAACTTTAAAATTAACAGTTTGTTTTAGAATCACTTAGTATTTAAGAATATTAATTGGACCGTATTGTATCATCATTTTATTCATTATTTTCTAATTTCGGGTTAGTGAAAACGGTAAAATTTCCACAATACATCAGCTAATGTAGGAAACACACTTCCGCCGTCCACGTGGAGAAGAGAGAGGGTATATGTTGGGAAATGTATGCTATGCTGTAAGTTTTTGACCATTAGACTTATTTTTTCAAATTTTTACAGAAATTCTATTTCGCCACTTAAAATATTACTTTTAAAAATATCGTGATTTTGAATAAACTGAATTTGAAGTAAATTTTTATCATTTCACCGGATTCTAAAAGGGGATATTTAATCATCTTCCAATTTTTCTAGATATTCTGTGCGTCGCAGGCTGTATGTTTGCTACGAAAGCACATTTTGTTATGCTAGTTTGATTTCAGTAATAGAGGTGTCGTCCATCGTAAGCCATGATCTGCCTATAGTGTGGTATGAAGAAGTAATTGATGTTGTTATGAAGATATCTCTGTCATTACAAATGGCTTTTCTAAAGTACGACATAAATATTTTAATAAAAATTAATAATCTTAATTAATAATCTTTATTAATACACTTCTTCATTAATAATCTTAATTAATAATCTCAATTAATACACTTCTTCATTAATAATCTTATTAATAATCTTAATAATCTTAATCTTCCTCCGAAAGCTGTTAATATTAGATGTAATGTATGAAATAATTCACTACAAAACTAATTTAATGCTACATAATTATTACAATATTTTTAAAATATATTGTACATTACTTATTATTTTGACATAAGCTTATTATTATTTTATTTAATCCGATAAAAATGTAAGCAAATAGTGAATTAATGCAAAAGTATTTTAACTGTCGAGAACTGTATGTTTCCAGAATTAGAAAAAATATATTTCTATATATACTTTTAAAGTATCTTGTGGGATAGAGAAATCATGAAAATATTTTGGAGGCAGAGATAGAAATTTTACAGTTTCACCTTGTCAAAATGTAGCTACTCTCAGACAACCGAGTTTGCTTAAAAATTATGACAGTGACACTTTCTAACTCCTATAAACAGATAAGAAATCTACTACTAAGAAGGGAAAATAATAAACGGTGCCTTACTGAAAGTTCTTAAGATTAAAGATTTATCTGACTGTGAAACAGTGTCACATTTTCTTCCTTTTAGTAACTTTTTATTGCTTTTGGAAATGTCGTATGAAAGTATTATAAGAATATTTTATATTAATTTAAGAAGAAAGTGCAATTATTTACCAATTTGTTTTAAAATTATAGGAATTTCAAAAATATATAAATTTTTCTTAATTAAATCTTTATTAAATATCATAAACCAATATCTCCACACAGATATTTTGCTCGTATTATAATAATATTAATTAATATATTCTTCATAAATATTCTCGAATTATATTAGATTTAGATTTTTACTCATATGTTTAATGAAGAATTATAAAATATACTCAACGTAGTTCCAATTATTAAAATCTAATTATTAACGTTAGAACTAATCACTTACAATATCATTAAGTTCTAATATAACAGTAAATATTCTGAACCAATAAAAAACATCTAGAATAATTTTAGAAGTCGTGGAATTTTAAAGACATTCAGATAAACGAAAAATGGCAACAATTAAAATGCTCCAATTTCCAGGAAAAGGATTAGAAATATATAGAAAAACATCTACAAACAAGGACTGAATTTAGGTATATATATACAGGGTGTCCCAAAAACATAGACCTCGGTTTTTATTCCTTAAATATTGATCTTAGACTCTCTTGTATATAATAAATTTCAAAGTTGTGTAAAAAAAGTTACAACATTTTATGGAATCGATAAAAATTTTCAGGGTATTATATTTGAAAAAATACAAAATTTATATTTTTATACGGTCAGCGTACAAAACATTTCCAATGAGTAAAATGTGCCCCATACACTAAATACACTAATAAGGTGATGTACAAAATTTCAGCATTTAATCATAAAACGTCCCGGAGATATGTTTAAAAAAAGTTGGTGTTGGATTAATCACAAATTAAAATGTAAATGTTTACAGCAAGAGTGCAAATGGTACGAAGCAGAAATGCATTATAGGTAAATAATATCTGCCTTTTATTTTTGATGGATCTTTGGCATGGATGAAAAACATTTTGAACAGGCTCTGTAATCTTTGTGTAAAGTTATTATTTCTACACAGTGTAGATACGTTTGTACCAATAAATAGCAAAATTATTATTTATTTATGTAATCATTGTTTTCTTTCGTAATTTGTGTATAACCCCTGAAACGCGTTCAGCCTACAAGATTTTTCTCCTCTGAGAACCCATGTCGATGCATTGAAAAGTGGTTTATGCGAGCATTTTTGCCTTTTCATATCTCTAGGACTTTTTTTGATAAAGTGGTAAAATTGTGTACATCACCTTATTAGTGTATTGGGCACATTTTACTCATTGGAAATGTTTTTGTACGAGACCTAAAAATAATTTAAATTTTGCATTTCTTAAAATTTAATTCCCTTGAAAATTTTAATCGATTTCGTATAATTATGTACCTATTTTTACGCAACTTTTTAATTTATTATATATTATATGTCTAAGATCAATATTTAAGGAATAAAAGTCGAGGACAATATTTTGGGGATACCGTATATATATATATATGCGAAACTTGGCGAATAATAGTTGTCTTAGATAACTGCATGAAGCTCTAGAAAAGAAGCGTGTAGTGCTAATGATACTAAAAAAAGAGGTGAGGGACACGCAAAAGTAATTTGTATAGGAATATTTTCAAAGAGTTATGAATGTTTGACATTTTGAAACTTCTTGTATTAATCAGGTTTATCGTTTCAAACACGTAAAATTTGGCTTTAAATTGATGTGTAATTCATAAATAGAAACACATATCACATTATTGTAAAAGTGTTCCAGATATAAAATATTTGACTTTAAAAATTTTGCTAATTGTAAATTTAATAAAATGACATTTTATAAAATGATTTAATAAAATGATTTAATCGTTGTGCTGTTATTGTGATTTTTAAAAAGTGTATTAAAAATAATACGATTATTCATGAATTGTGCATCCTGACTAAAAAATTATCGTAATCAATTATGTTTTAAATGTTCTCTACGGAGTAACTTAGACCGCGGAGTATCACTTTACTGGCTATATAAAAGAGTAGATGAAAATACCATGCAATTTTTATCACTTCTTGGTCTTTTTAAATATTTTTTGTATCACTAGTATAGTCATTCTATATTTCTAGTTATTGCTTAGTTGTTACAAAATATCTGATATGGATACTGACAAAATATTTGATAGTGCACTATATAATACAAATACTTTGAATTTTTTAATGTGAAATAATGATGGACAAGATCCACGGCCCAATGTTTTTAAATTTCAATATTGTACACTGTTATATTTAGAACGTTTATGGATGATAAAGTGTAAAACTATTTTACGACTACTTCCTTTAGTAATGCTCATTTACTAAAGTTGTTTAAAAAACCTACTTTTGGGCATATTTTAAAGTAAAAGCATAATTCCTGTATTAAATTATTTTTTATTCTTGTTTTTGAGTTGATGTACTTGCTTTACGTTAAAACACCCGCATCCCAAGTTACATTCCATTCCGTCTTTTGGTTCGTGAAATATTCCCATGTTAGCTTAACTTTTGCACACTATTGTTGTACATCCATGATTTTCAAGACTGTTTTATTCTTAATCCAGTAGTCTTCTCTGTCAGATTTTACAGCGTTAAAGTCATCCAGTATGTTTAATCAAAAGCTATAAACTAACCAGTTTGGAAATTGTGTTATGTAATGTTGTTCAATGTTTCACTTTGGAGGACATTAAAGGGTTTTCCCATTTCATACTACACTGTGCGCTTGATTAAGTATAAACACTTTTTTTTCAATTCAGCTAATATTTTCATTAAAAAAATATTTTAATTTTTAGTCATTATTACTTATATTTCAACATTTGTTATTTTTTCTATTTGGATGTATCGGTCTTCTTTTTTAGTTTCCCCTTTCTTAAAACTTTTTAAAATAAATAGCCTCAAGATATAGTTTTCAGGAAAATAGCCTCTGTGTAGTAGTTTTTGATATTATATATCTGTCAATAGGATCCGCTCATCGTGTATTGGACTTTCAGTAAGAAACGGTATAGCTTCATTATCTACTGTTATTACTTTCCTTATATACATAATGTATAAGGAAAGTATTGTGACGGGGCCGAAAATTCGGAATTGAGTTTTCGACGGGAGAGCACGTTTCAAGCATCCCTGATCACGAATCAAACATTTTTGAAGTGATGTGTGTGTATGTGTGTGTGTGTGTGAAAGTATGTGTGTGTGTCAGTGAGCTTGTGGAGACGATAACTGACGAACGAATGGACCGATTCGATCCATATTTGGTACAAAAATTACAATCCGTAAACACTGGAAGCCTATTGTTTTTATGCGTAATCGAATGTTCAGAACCCCCCTAAATTTTCGAATAAAATTTTGAAAAAATCGTTAAAAAATCGAAACCACTAAGAAAGTTATGCAGATAGACATTTCTTATGTAATTTTTCATTAGAAAACGATTGACATAAATTTTAGAACGCTAACATGAACCGTTCTTGAGATATTGCACATTTTAAAAAAAAATTATTAAAAAGTCATATAAAATGAAAAAAAAAATATTTCCTATTGAGAAACATATTCACTTTTCATATGTAATACCATGCGATAAATTGGATGACATCACTCTCGTGGATCTAGCTCGTTCCATTCATGAGAAAAGATACTTTGAGTAATACTTTTGTATTTGAACGCCAATAGTCATTTATCTGCTGTAAGAACAACTTATTTATTCGTCCATAACGCTTGGCAAAATTTTTGCGACGAATTTGGCGGAATGTCGCCAACTTGGCGACTTTTTAAAATGTTGCCAAATTAACGAAAATCTCGCCAAATGTATAAAAATGACGCTAAATCAATGAAAATAACGACTAATTGTCGAAAATTCAATATCTTGGAAAGAATATTAGTATCTACTATAAGAAAAACCTATTTTTTTTTACTGTAAAAGTAGTAAATTCATTACATTATATAAGGAAAGTCATGTGTTGCCCTCATCAGATTTTTTTATTATTATTCTGCGCTGCTTACGAAATATGTATAAAAGTATAATGCTATATTTTCAAATGTAAGACACATATCGAAGCTCACCAATAATTTTGTAAGAAAATATTTTTGAGTGCACACGTTATGTCCATATATACGAAGTAGTAATGCAATCATTCCTGATCGATAAAAAGTGATTGCACCGATCGTATTGGAGTATTAAATTCTCGAGAAAACGAACTCTCTTAAACGAAATTAGTAAGAAACGACAAAAAACTACTACAAAACGCAGTTATTTGACACAATAGGGTTATTGATTTGTGCATTAATTACTCAGACCGTTGGACTCATCCAAAGGGTATAAAGCAGTTGCAACGGAAGACTGGGAATAAAATGGGGTTATTGATAAAGTTCTGTCATATTCAGGAATGCTGGAGTAAGCAAAACGTTCATGACAGAGAAATTTAACGTGCAGTCTGTTCTAAATATCCCCGTTTAGCAACAACACATATATGAAATCGAAATGTATATCACCGCGAACTTTACTGCACATTACTGATTTCACCGTGTTACATGTCATGAGCCGCCGATCCGGTGGTCGAACGGTCAGGGGCATGCGTTTCCGTCTGATCGCTGGATTGCAGGGTTGCGGGTGCGAATCCCGCCAGCGGGCAAGGATGTTCTGCCCTTCGGGGAGCCTATATAAAAGTGAAGCTGCAAATCTCCTTCCTTCGCCATGGAATTCCCTGGGGGATATTGTGGACGTGGAGCATAGGCTCTCTTTCACCACGGGGGAATTAGTAACGAACGAACATGTCCTTAGATTCGACTATTTGACAGATATTTATTGTTTTCCGTTTATGCATTTCATTCATTTATAGAGTGTCGATTTTTATTATTAACACTTTACAACAAAGTTGAAAAGTGTTTATGACTTTGTTCATTCTGTCTGTCTGTCTGTCCGTTAGCACGATAACTGCCGTAAAAATGACTTTATCAAAATGAAATTTGATCAAAGTCAAAATGTTGTTCAGACGGTCTGTGGAACCTATGGGAATATAAATGAAGAATGTCACAAAATTAACTTTGGATTGAACCCGGGTTGAAAAAATAAAATACTTTGAACCCTATGGGACCTAATTTTCCAAACATTTTTTAAGGGGACTTAAAATTCACAAATTGCTTCGAAAGTTTCAGGAAATATTCAAATTATCCCCTAAAATATACAAAAACACTTTCAGCAAAATATATTCAGTAGTGTTTTAAATAAAAATTAAGATAATAATTACACCTTTTATATGAAGCTATCACGTGACCCACTGCAAAATAAAATATGTCATCCATCTTATGTCAAAATCGAGATTTTTAAAGTTCTTTTTAATTCATATTTAGTATTGTATCCGTCCTAAAACCGCTTTAGTTTTGCTTAAATTCTGTGCATCTACATACTGAAACAACGCAATTACAATATATTTGAGTTTAAATGATCATTCAACTTTGATTATTTCTACAACGAAGCCTAGTTTTCACTCTTATGAAAAATGTACACAACAAAATATGTAGAATGAGTTGTATAAGAATTGCTGCATTTCTTTAACGCAAAATTATTTAGCTCATGGAGTTTGCAATATAGCTGATATGAATGAAATATTCATTGATTTTACAGAGAGAAGGACGATTTTTTTCGATAAAGTTTAGAGCATAGACTTTAATTACTTGTACCTCCAAGGTCTTAAGTTTTTAAATAAAATAAATTATTATAGTATTGGGATGAATGAAATGAATGGAAAAATGTTTATGAATGAAATGCTGCTTTTATAGAGAAAGCCAGGCGTGTTATATTTCAATGACGTCATTTGAATAAATTTTATTTGGTTTCGATGAAGTTTTCAAATATAATAAATTACTGTAGTGGTGTGATAATTTCAAAAATATTACCGAGGAATGTATTCCATTTTAGAGATATTTAAACCAGGCAATTTATAGTTCAATGCAATCATTTGAATGAAGTTCATTTTTTTCGATGAAATGTTAAGTTTTCAAATATAATAAATCAAAGTAGTTTTGTGATAATTGTCAAAGTATTACCAAGGAATGTATCGCATTTTAGAGATGTTTAAATAAAATTGTATTGAAGTTGGAAAGTGTTTCATAATCAATGCTTTATGTACGATTGATCTTTCTTGTTAATAATGCAACGTTCTTATTACCCAAGCTGTCCAGCTCACTCAGAGTGTATGGGGCATTACAGGGGATTGTCTGGAAAAATACAGAAATAACAATACACAAACATGAAAAGCTTTCTGGTAGGTCGGACGGTCAAGGCCTCAAGAACAACAAACATGAAAAGACAATATACATAGAAATAAAATACAGACAGAAAACAACACAAAATAAATTATACAAAGAAACAAAACCACTTTGAAAACAATTGAAATTGATATAAAAATTGAGGAAAATTCAAATAATTTAAAATCCCCATTGTAAGGAAAATTCGTTTTAACTTTTTGCATACTGGTGGGACAGCGTCAATCGCAAACAAAAAACCTCTCAAAAAGGCAGGTATTTAACATACCCTATCCCAAACAGTTCGACCACCTTTGCAGACATGGACGCCAATGTTTGCAAAGGGGGATCGAACAATTTGTGACAGGGTATGTCAAATATCTGTTTTTGAGAGGTTCTTCATTTTGGATTGCCGCTGTCCCACCCGTGAGCAAAAGGTTAAATAAAAAGCAGACATTTTTAAAACTCCATTTAAATAATAAATTACGATCAACGTAGAGACACCAAACAACTATTAAACGCTTTAAAAAACATAAAATATAACAATAGAAAAATTTACAGAAGCAGCCTAAAATGAGTTCACTAAGTAGTTGTCAATTTGATCATGATTAGTCCTGCAGCAAAGAAATAAAATAATTTCAGACAGATGTGTTGAGTTAAGGGGAAAAGTCACATAAAATTTGGAACAGTGTAAAATTGTATTGACCATATAGTTTAAAGCCAACCTTTTCAGAAATACAGTTTTTGATATTTTAAATAGAGCGAGGGTTTTTACGAATATTTGAAAACTATTAGGGTTGATATGATTCAAGAAGGTTCAGAAAGATGAAACATTTTTAACATTTTACAACATGGTTGAAAAGTGTTTATGACTTTGTTCATTCTGTCTGTCTGCCTGTCTGTCTATCTGCCCATTAGCACGATAACTGCCGTAAAATTGACTTTAACAAAATGAAATTTTAGTATGTTTTTCAGACGGTCAGTGGAACCTACGGGAATATAAATGAATAATATCGCCCAATTACTTTGGATTGAACCCAGGTTAAGAAAATGAAATACATTGAACCCTATAGGACCTAATTTTTCAAATATTTTTAAGCGAATTTAAAATTCACAAATTGCTTCGAAAAGTTCAGGAAATATTCAAATTAACCCATAAAATATATATAAAAAAATTCAGTTAAATATGTTAAGTAGTTTTTTAAATAAAAATTATTTAATATAGGGAGAAAAACAAATTTAATTAAATTCTGACTCTTACTATATCCTCCAGAAAGAAAAAAGATATATATTATATAATAAATATCTTTCCAAGAGTTGAATTATTTATATGTAAGAGTGGTTTCGCAGTTTAAAATAAATATGGTAGAAAACAATTTTTCAAATTTTTAAATACAATATATTATTATAGTATTGTAATGAATGAAATGCTGCTTTTATAGAGAGGCAATTTATATTTCGATAACGTCATTTGAATAAAGTTCATTTGTTTTCGATGAAGTTTTCAAATATAATAAATTATTGTAGTATTATGATAATTTTAAAAATATTACCGAGGAATGTATCGCATTTTAGAGATGTTTAAATCAGGCAATTTATATTTCAATGCTATCATTTGAATGAAGTTCACTTTCTTCGATGAAGTTTTCAAATATAATAAATTAATGTAGTATTGTGATAATTTTTTAAATATTACAGAGGAATGTATTGCATTTCAGAGATGTTTATATAAAATTGCATTGAAGTTGGAAAGTGTTTCATCATCAATGCTTTATGCATGATTGATCTTTTTACTTTCCTTTTATGCATAATGTATAAGGAAAGTATTGTGACGGGGTCGAAAATTCGAATTCGAGTTTTCGACGGGAGAGCACGTTTCAAGCATCCCTGATCACGAATCAAACATTTTTGAAGTGATGTCTGTGTGTGTGTGTGTGTGTCAGTGAGTCTGTGGAGGCGATAACTGACGAACAAATGGACCGATTCGAACCAAATTTGGTACAAAAATCACAAACTGTAAACACTGGAAGCCTATCGTTTTTATACTCAATCGAATGTTCAGAACCCCCCTAAATGTTCGAATGAAATTTTGAAAAAATCGTCAAAAAATCAAAACCACTAATAAAAGTTACGCAAATAGACATTTCTTATGTAATTTTCCATTAGAAAACGATTGACATAAATTTTAAAACGCTAACATGAACCGTTCCTGAGATATTGCATATTTTTCAAAAAAATTATCAAAAAGTCATATAAAATAGAAAAAATATATTTCCTATTGCGAAACATGTTCACTTTTCATATGTAATACCATACGATAAATTGGGTGACATCATTCTCGTGGATCTAGCTCGTTCCACTCATGAGAAAAGATACTTCGGGTAATACTTTTGTATTTGAACGCAAAAGTCATTTATCTGCTGTAAGAATAACTTATTTCTCCGTCCATAACGCTTGGCGAGATTTTGGCGACCAATTTGGCGGAATGTCGCCATCTTGGCGACTTTTTGAAATGTTGTCAAATTAACGAAAATCTCGTCAAATGGATTAAAATGACGCTGAATCAATGGAAATGACGACTAATTGTCGAAAATTCAATATCTTGGAAAGAATATAAGTATCTACTATAAGAAAAACCTATTTTTACTTTTCTTATATACATAATGTATAAGGAAAGTATTGTGATGCGGTCGAAAATTCGAATTCCATGTTTCGACGGGAGAGTACGTTTCAAGCATCCCTGATCACGAATCAAACATTTTGGAAATGATGTCTTGTCTGTGTGTGTGTATGTCGCCAACTTGGCGACATTTTTATTTGTTGCCAAATTAACAAATATCTCGCCAAATTGATAAAAATGACGCTAAATCAATGAAAATGACAACTCATTGAAGAAAATTCAATATCTTGGAAAGAATATAAGTATCTACTATATGAAAAATATTTTTTTAGCTGTAAAAGTAGTAAATTTATTGCATTATATAAGGAAAGTCATGTGTTGTCCACATCAGATTTTTTGTTGTATAATGACATGAAAAACATAATGATCCACATATCCGAAGTTACCACATAAACAGTGATATGTGGATTTTATTTTGAAATAATAGAGGTAATCTAAAAATGGGTCATGACCAGTAAGGAAGTTTATTAAATATCGATTAGAGATTTGAAGTTTTGTATCAAGAGAGGGTAAAAAAGATATTATTCTGGCTTTATCATTATTACGGGGGGAAATATTATATTAGTTATTAAGGTATATTTGTCAGTCATGTAGAATATAGGTTTTACAAACATTTAGAAAGATAAGAATATGCAAGAGGGATAGTGTAAGGGATACCTGCTACAACAGCATATTCGTAGTATATTCATCAGCTACCTCATTTACTAATATATTTATGTGTGCTTTAATCCAAAAAATATTTATTAAATGTTTAGATTTTAAGCCATTATATTTTATAGATTTTAAATAATTTGACTTATTATTTAGAGAGAAGGGCAAGGATAGGTAAAAGACTCAAGGGATAGGTAAAAGACTGTCTGTAAAAATAATGATTTTAGAATTGTTTTTGGAATTAATAGCCAATCGATAGACAAATTAATGGCTGTAATTTCAGTTTGGAAAACTGTGTTCTTACTATCAATTTTCAAATAGAGAGTCTCAATAAGTGCATCATGATGAAAGGTACAAATTGCAAAACCAACATTATGATCAATTGTTGATCCCTCTGTGCAAATGTTATAATTAGAAAAGGCATAATTATAATGCTATTTAAAGTTAACAATGCGTTTAGAAGAATGGGTTTCTGAAAGATGGCATTTAAAATCGAAGAATGTTGGAGAAGAAAAATCAGGACGCAAAAAATAATCAGTTCTTTGTTTTAAAAAATGATAATTTTTGTAATGATAATTAATAACAAAGTGGATAGAGGAGATACCAGTGATAGAATAAACATAAATGTTGGAAGTAGTTTTATAATTATTAAATATTTTTAAAAGAAAATCCTTCAGTAAAGACATTAATTTAATTCGCCCTTTAGTTAAGTTCCCACCCCATATTTTGAAACAGTAAGTAATAATTTTTTAAATGACAGATAAGTGATAAGAAGTATATAATGTTGCAGAACTTTGTAATTTACTTTTTTATCTATCTAGATTTGTAACGAAATTCGTTGTTCTGACTTTTTAAATTTTTCGCTAGTTGTTCTGATATCACTTTTATGAGATCAGACATCTTTCCTAGGAACCCTGCATATAAAATTAACAAAATTATATGCAATCTAAAATAAATCTAATTATAATAACTTATTTCATTCCATAAAAATCTATGACTCTTATCAGAGCTGTCTATAGATTCCCATTATTATCTTATGTTTCGGTCCGGAACACTGTCTTTAATTCTTCCAATGAATGACATTCCTTCTAATCGCAGTGTGCGATGTTGCAGCGGGTGTCACATCAACGTCCACCTCTGCTTCTGATAATGCGAAGATGAATAAAGTAAGCGAGCAATAAATTCTCACTCGCAATATAATTTTATCTATGTCATGTTACAATATGTCATTCTATTATGGAGGGGCTTATATATATATATATATATATATATATATATATATATAATAAAACTAGTGTATAAAAGTTTATTTAAGGTATTCTGATTCGTTACTAAGTGACAAATAATGTTGAATGGATGTATGTATGTTTAAGTTTTCTACAATACTTAGCAAAGTATAGGAAAAGTAGAGAGAGAGAGAGAGAGAGAATCATGTCGAAAATCGCAAGTCGAGATTGCGACGGATATACACATTTTGAGAACTCTCACATAAACACTATTTTTAGTGGTGTGTGTGTGCCTGTCTGTCTGTAAAATGTATGTATCCATTAGCTGGAAAACTAATAGAAAGCAAATTCACAAAATTTGGTAGTTAAGTCACTTTGGTGCTGCATAAATTTTGATACGATTCGGAAAGATATATGGCCCGCAAAATGTGCCAAAATTTAAAATAAAAGATTACGGCTACTCAATGTATTAATTAAACGTTTGCTTTATACGTGTGTTTTGACAACGAATAAGACTAAACCTGTAATTTTAGAACAAACCGTTCGCGAGATACTTGAGCTTTTCGTATTTTTGCCATGTTTCAAATTCAGTGCAATTTCAAATAATTATCCGTGTTATTTTGTGGCATTAATCTCAATTTAATGAATTATAAAAGAGAACAAGATAAAATGAATTTGAGTCTATAGGGGAAGTCATGCAATGACCACATTAGATTTTTTCCATATGTGAACACAAATCTGCTTCATCTGATGCAATTAAACTTTTTTTCAACTATTTATTTAAACATAATATATATTACTTATACTGACAAGTCCACTTCGAAAATACGAGCTTGCAATTTCTTCACAGTAGCTCAACGATAGATCATCGGCATGCCAGTTCGAAGATCCAGGGTTCGATCCAGGTTGGGGCAACACGGCTCTTTATAATGGCGCCCAAACAAATCAACCCTGTGGGCTAACGCAATGATGTCGGAGGTCTGAAGACCCCAGATCGTGCGACTCATATAGTGGGTTTAGAGTAGCTAGCTGCACGGCCGGGGAAGGATACCTCATGCACTCAGGAAGCATCCATGGCCTACCATCCCGCCAAACGAATATTTATTTTGTCGGATAGATGTCAGAGGTCTGAAGACCCCAGACCGTGCGACTCACATAGTGGGTTTAGAGTAGCTATCTGCACGACCGGTAAAGGATACCTCCTGCATTCAGGAGGCACCCAAGGTCTACCATCCCGCCAAACGAACTTTTATCTAAGTATAAAAATATAACAATTTATGAAAAATATTGTGATTAAACAGACAGTTTTACATTATATTTGAACTTGACAAGTACGTCCATTTTACAAAAATGGGAAAATGGTTGTTGCGAATATAAATAAAAAGATCATTGAGAAATAAAATTTAGAGTGAGGTATAATAACATAATGAAAAATAGATTAAAATGAAAGAAAATAATAAAATTTTAAAAATAAAATTTAGAAAATATTTAAAAAGAAAATATATGAAAATGAAAGTAATTAGGTGTATGAAAAAAAAACAGAAATTTAGAATAAAATTTAGAGAAGAAAAATAAGAAAAAATACAAATAAAAAGGGTCAAAAGAAAAAGAAAGATCCAAGAAAATAAGAAGATGTCGGAGGTCTGAAAGTGATCCTAGTACGACTAGTACGGATTCAGCGGGCTCTGGAAAATTGACCTCCGATTTCAAATTTAAAGCATAACGACGGAGCAGGATACTAACCTGGGTAAAAATAGTAATAGCAGGAGGCTAACCTGATGTAAAAATAGATGGAGGTAATCAGTCAGATTGTCAGTTGTCCCAATCTGGCATTAGAGGGTGGAGAATGCAGAGTCCACTTCGATAACAGCTTGCAATTTCGCCCCAATTGTTCAACGGTAGAGCGTCGGCTGGGCAGTTCGGAGATCCAGGGTTCGATTCCCGGTTATGGCATTAAGGCTCTTTGCAATAATCTTACTATTTGATGTTTTTAATAACATTTACCATTGTTATTTGTTTTCACAACACCTGTCTCTGCCTGCTTATTTAAGATGCTGGACACGAAGTGTAAGTTGTGTTTTTCCAACTTTAATTCCGGGTACCACTAAGCGCCGAGTGCGCTCTATACATGCAAGTAGATGTTGAAATGAGCATACATTATAGACAAAAATGATGTGTCTACACGTTATTTTTTAAATTTAGCTGATTCCCTATACTTTCATTAACTCCACATTAACACTCTTTATACCTTCGCTTAACGCCTTTGACATGCTGGTTCTCGCCTGCAGAAAAAAAAATAACTGCATAGAACTCATATCTCAGCAAATAAATGGATAACTGAACTCCGGCATGTTAAACGGAGATATTGTTTTGGGGTTTTATTTATAGGATTTTTAATGTGGGGGGGGGGACTTTGAAATAAATGAAAAATAGCCGATGAATTGAATTTTTCGTAACATCTAGATTAAATATTGATTGAATGAAACATCTCGAGGACTCAAAGAGAGAAGGGAGATTTAGTGCTTACTTAGCCAAGAATAAAAATTATCAAACCTTTACCTTGCAACTGAAATAAAAGGGTCGAAGAATAGGGCTTTTTATAACATGAAAGAATAGAATCAAATGGCGCTCGAGGGAGATCTGGCGTTGGCTGTAGCCGTACGATTTCCAGGTTGGAGGAAGAGTCTTCCAAGCCAATTCTTTGTAGAAACTAAATAAAGAAAAATATAGAAGAGGAGAGATGCGCCTGCGGGTGAGAGTCGTAGGGTTTTGAGCTTGATAATTGCTTAGACCCGACGGGAACGGAAGTTTAGATGAGCCTCGCTATGTCCAAAAGATTATAGATGTAAGTTGAACCAGCTACAAGTCAGCAGTTGAAACAAATATATCAACGTTTTTGAGAAGACGATGGAAAGCTTCTTCAACGTAGCTATTGTAAAAGTCATTACTATTTCGTAAGGATTCTATTATACTTATCGTCAATACTTAAAATTGAAAATATAAAACGCCCTACCTTAGATTTCCGGGGATTCAGCAGGTGGCAACAATTGGTTGATTCTTGAGCACTTTTCATCGTTGGTGTCGTATCATGAAACTCTGAAAAATGCTTCATTAAAATAAACATATCTCCATAAATAAATACATGACTCTGTCTTAATTTTTTAGATTATATAATTTTAGCATATAAAATAATGTACATATGTGAAAATCACTAATCGTCTTAAATAGTGGTTTTAGGTTCATACTGCTCGATGGGCAGGCAGTTCACTCTTTTCCATCTGACTTGCATCTCTTAAAGACTCTGAAATATATTTTTGGCCTGGCGTAATCCGACGATACCTTTCCTCATGTTCCCAAACGTTGATATCTAGTTTTGCTTCAACAGCTAACTTCTATCCCGTTCAACTCACGTCTATAACTTTTGGGACCCTTCTCCCCTTTGTGTCTAAACAATTCTCAAGCTCAAAACCCTTCCACTCTCACTTACATGCGTATCTCTCCTTTTTTCGATCATGCCGTCCAAAGTGCGCGCCCTGGGCTGACACAGATCATGCATTGCAACACATCATCATGCTTAGGAGCCAGAGAAAATCTTGTATAATGGGTACGAATTTGTATTTTTAATTAAACTCCGAACTGAGTAATGTGTGGTATGTATAGAAACAGACGTGAATGTAATTTATTATTCAAATTGTATTTTTATGAGAAAGCAACATTTTTCATCACACTGGAGAAAAATTATTTTACTATAATTTCCTATCACTGCTTCAAACTATATGTACGAAATGATATATCAATGTATTTCCCGAGTTTTATATTTAACAGTATCGGATAGAAGAAAACTATGTAATTCTGATATCTATTCACTAGTATATAATTATTGCTCGATGTTTCTCCTTCAGAAGTGATAGCTCTGACTTAAAAAAGGAAATAAGTTTAACACATTCCATCCCCTTATTGACAAGAAAGATTATGTAGGATTTTCTTAACTCCTTCAGGTCTGTATCTAAAAGGAAGGCGTTGATTGAAGAGATTTTTCTCATCTGGTCAAATAACGACGCTATGCAAGACATTACTTAAACTTTTTTTTTCTTTCATTCTCGATCAAGATAAAATTTCTCAATGAAAATAATCGTGTGTACATGGATATATTTCCGGAGTTATATGTAACTGCTTAATGTAATCCAAATTTCGATTTATATTATTTATTATTATTTATAGTGAGTGTGCATTTCGTTTATAGATACATGTTCTTCAGGTCTTTTATTTTGTAAGTTTTAAAACATGATTTAGAGATTTGTTAAATATTTGGCCACTTTAAATACGGAATTTTACTATGTGAATCATAAATTAAAATTAAAATAAAATCAGTAAGATATTTATTTTTCTACTTGTTTTCCTTGATTTTTATATATTAGTATTTAAGATAGAGTTTCCCGTGAATTACGATTCCCCGCATATAACTGTTTTGAATGGGTTCTACATACAAACACAAAACTGGGCTTCTATTGTAATAACAAAACTGCAAAATGTCATTAATATAAGTTCATTATACAGTTATTGTAATTTATTTTATCAGTAATCTTGTTAAATTATACAGAATGAAACGATTTATTTATTAATTTTTGTCCCTGGTTTTATGTCCCCAGTAATTATTTTATCACGCTTCACTAATGGTGGTTGATACTATAACTGTGCAATGTTTCAGCCTTTTATGTTCCAGGGACATGTGGAGGAACTGGTACGCCATTGAGCTTCTGTCACTCTATGTCCTTCTCTGGGAGACAAAATTGCTTGAGATAATAATTGGGGTAACGTTAGGGCAAAATCAGTCAAATCTAATCGTAGGTTTTTTTATGGCTATAGGCTCGTATTAAATTAAATAATATTTATTTTCAGAATTAATTTTGCTAAAATAAATTATCAGTGAAATGCAAATTAGAACTAAAACAATTGATATTATAACGCATTCACATTTATTTTACTTCCAAGTCAGTTTTGTCTCCATATATTCTGCACCGTGTCAATTAAGAGTTTTCTGCTTATAATGAGGAACATTTAATTTAAAAATAATCAAACGTATATACAATCTACCCGACACAGAAACTGGAACACCATGAAAAAGCGAATAGACCGTGATAATAAAGACACCCATACAGAGGTTACATATATAAATAGGTGGTGTTAATTCCAGAAGGATAATACAGCACACTATTGGTATTCAATAATTTATTGGGTTCAATATATTACAACAGTTCTGTGGTCAATTAACGAAACATCGCCCTTCAAATTGCGGGTTTCAATATGGAGCTGATCCCCGAAAATTGCATATTGCGAAATATTGAATATCTTGGGATATAAAGATAGAAACGTCGTGAAAATATGAATTTGGACTAATTTGGGGGTCTAAAACTTGTGGGTGACGTCAAAATTGGGTGTTGCCATTGAAAATTTCAAAATTTGTGCTCGTTTAGATATGAAGACGGCCCCTTATGCAAATTTTACGCACATTAATTTGTAGAGGATGTTACTCCTAATCGGATAGTATCTTTTAATTTTCTCTACGATGAGCGATGATCGATTAACAGAGGGTGGAGCGTTTTTTTCTCCTCGGCTGTACATACATACATATATATATATATATATATATATATATATATATATATATTAAACACTTTCTCTTACTGCTGTGTTAATTGAGAACAAGTGGGTTACTAACATTAAAGAGATATAGATATAATTCTCGAAAGTTTATGGTATTGTAAAGCTTTTCATTCATAAGAGTTATATTGCCTCCTGTTTGACTGACTCCATGAATAAACAGTTTAGAGAACTAAACCGATCAACTGTTTTACACACTGTTGAACTGGAAACATGATTTATATCATTGAAACACTTCAATTCTCAGGATATCTAACTATTTTAAAATATTTCTTTTAATAAAATTATTTTGTTAACTATTTTTATCTACACAGAGGCCATTATTTATTTTTTATGCATCATACATTTGATAAATACACAACTTTTAAACTCACATATTTCATATTAAAAAATGCCTCTTTTTAAAAAGGAATGCATTTCATTCAATGTTGCCGTCACACTTTCATTTCTGGAATACTACTAATATGATATTAAATGCAGTCATTTTTCCCAGTTTTACTTGCACACTACAGTTTGAATATCTGAATTAGTTTGAATAATATTTTCAGTGTAGTTTCTATTTCAGTAGCTTCAGAATCCAAAGCTACAGTCTAATATTTTCCCACGAAATAATTTTACTCATCAGTTGGAGTCAAAAGATTTTGCAGTTAATGTCAGCAATTTTTATTTTCACCAAGATCTTTTCTGCTGTAAAAAAATGTCAAGGAATTCTCGACACGGATATTGATAAAACAAAAAGAAAATATTATTCTTCTGTATCCGGTTTGGAAAGGGAAGTTAAATTATGTGACCTCTAAATTATAATTATTTTGTAAAAATTATAAAAAAATTCTATCATATCAAGAAATATTTTTATAAGTTTATAAAATTGTCATAAGTGCAATTACCGATTACTCAATCCGACTTGCAGGGAATAGCAAGTCATTGCAAAATTTTAATCTGGCACTCATTTTGAAGAATCGATATTCATTACATTACTTAAACATTGATCGGGCGAGACGCTTTTAGCGGCTAGTCTGGTCTCTTTTTGTAAAGCGCGCTTAACTTTAGCTTTTTGTAAAAAATTTAACTTCATAGTTTTCTTGCATTAGCTATCAACCGCGTACTGACAGCTATATTGACAGCTATAAATACTAATTCAGTAATATTTAATATGTATGATGAAAATATCACTTACATTTTATTACTGTTTAATAAACGGATATTGGCCTTATATCAATTCCTGCACACATTCTGTATATTATGTGTAATAGAAAATCACAACCTCTTGCCATAGGAAATCATGTTGCTCTAACGAGTGAGACGATAAATCATTTGATGAAAACTTTTTATCTGGTGCTTATTGAAAGTAATATATTGCTTTCATACTCCATGTTGGTACAAAGTATTGGATCCCTGATACATGATATATGAAATGATATAAGATATATGTAATTCCAAGTAAGCATTTGAATCATTTTAATATAAATAAATAATATTAACACATACTTTATTGCATAATACATATAAATGTATCTAACATGAATTTTGAAATTGAAAATTCAATTCTTATGCGTTTATTCAAGGAAAGGATTTCGAATTATCAATCGAATACTTTACCTCAGAATGAAATAGTATTTATAATAAACCACTTCTCCTTAAAACAATTTTTGGATTTGGAGGCGAGGATATAATATTTTGTAGTAACATTGGTCAATATAACATTAAAATATATTCATTAAAAATTCACACCGATTCTTAAGACTGGCAAAAATATTTAAGAATTTTTTTTGTTCATAAAAAAATTAATAGACTTCAGTAACGTAATATTGCTATATATCCTCCATTGAATGAATTAAATGGCTGATATACTGTAGTAGAGGAAATTGCAATTAAAATGATATTCCATGTAATATTTTAAAATGTAATTTTGTACATTTCAAGGAGTAGCTGTAATATTTTACGATTGCTCACTATAAAATTAAAACAAACCAATTTATAATCCACAGCCTGTTTTACGACTGACAAAGTTCTTTGTAATAGACTGTGAATTTCCTTGTTCTTTAAAGAAATTTACTCGACATTAGTAATCTAATATTGCGACATGCCCATGATATACTGTAGTAGAAACAATCATACCAAAAATAAAATTCAATGTACTATTTTGTGTTACAAGAACATTAAAATACATAAAAATAAAGAAAAGAATATGCACACAACAAAAGGCAAGAAATATTATGCTAGCATTTATTCTCCTCCTATATTTAACTCTTGAAAGCATTAAATGATACATTCTTTGGAAAAATGATGCAGCAAACCTCTGAAATGGTTCAGAACGAGAAAGAATGACACCAGTTATTCTTAACTAGGGAACTATTTTTCACTCAGCTTATTTTTGCGAATAATTTCGCAGTGCGAACAGTACTCTGTTGGGTCACATCCAAGACCTCTTTAATTTGAAAGCCTGAATAAATCTGTACATCTTTCTCATAAAAATGCCTTGTAATTTTGAGAAGGCGATATAATATATAAATAATATATTAATAATAATATATAAAACTTTAATAATATATAATATTTAATATTTATTGAATTATCGCCTAAATTCAGTTAAAATTATTCTACATTAAAGCCAGAATTTATGCCCCTCAAGGGAAACTAACACTCTTCAAAAAGTGTATGTTGCAACTTTTTTAATAAGTCTTATTTCGTCCGAAAATGCATAGCGTTTAGTGCTGAAAATATACGTCTTAATCAAGGATGCAATGTTTCAGACTTCTAGATCACCATGGATGTTCTGAAGGTTCTAAAATTAGAAAAAAAAAACCTCTTTATATGCCATTGGAGGGGGGGGGGTATTGAAAAGGAAATGTTGAGGAGAAATATTGAAAAAAAAATATCAATAGCGAAAAAATTAATGTGCTCTCAGTAAAACATTATATCTTGCCCTGAAACCAGTTCTACTGGCGTTACGCAAAAAACCAGTTTATAGAAAAGTTATGGTCAATTATAAAATACATCTGGAAATTGAATCAAGAGGTAAAGTTTTGGAGAATATCTAAGACAGCTGGAAGGCGTTTAACAACCAATCTCACAGCAAGGCAGTGGCCAATTTTAGATTGAAATGGGGTCATGTTTGCCTGGCCTAACACCTAAATAAGATAGGAATTCTCCCAAATAATGTGTGTCCCATTTGTAGTGCTGATGTTATGAACTCAAGTCACGCTTCTGTATTCCCGGGTTTAACTAATGATTCCCAACAGCAAGGTAATGTCTGCAGACTGATTTGGGAAGTGGAACTTATATGGACTGTTCCTGAGGTCGCCATCCCTTCCTCGATTGTATCATTGTGAGATGGCAGTTATGAAATGGATTGATTTCCAATAAAGCCATATATAACAACAACATTATTTGCTTACAATTTTTACTTTCCTTATATACATAATGTATAAGGAAAGTATTGTATAAGGAGAGCACGTTTCAAGCATCCCTGATCACGAATCAAACATTGTTGAAGTGGTGTCTGTGTGTGTGTGTGTGTGTGTGAAAGTATGTGTGTGTGTATGTGTGTGTGTGTTAGTGAGTCTGTGGAGACGATAACTGACGAACAAATGGACCGATTCGAACGAAATTGGGTACAAAAATTATAATCAGTGAATACTGGAAGCCTATTGTTTTAAAACATAATCGAATGTTCAGAACCTCCTAAATTTTCGAGTGAAATTTTGAAAAAATCATCGAAAAATCAAAACCTTTAATAAAGTTATGCAAATGTACATTTCTTATGTAATTTTTTATTAGAAAACGATTAACATAAATTTTAGAATGCGAACACGAACCGTTCTCGAGATATTGCACATTTTTCAAACAAATTATCAAAAAGACATATAAAATAAAAAAATATATTTCCTATTGAGAAACATGTTCACTTTTCATATGTAATACCCTGCGATAAATTGCGTGACATCATTCTCGTGGATCTAGCTCGTTCCATTGATGAGAGAAGATACTTCGAGTAATACTTTTGTATTTGAACGCCAATAGCCATTTATCTGCTACAAGAATAACTTATTTCTCTATCAGTAAAGCTTGGCGATATTTTGGCGACGAATTTGGCTCAATGTCGCCAACTTGGCGACTTTCTGAAATGTTGTCAAATTAACGAAAATCTCGCCAAATAGATTAAAATGAAGTTAAATCAATGAAAATCACGACTAATTGTCGAAAATTCAATATATTGGGAAGAATATAAATATCTACTATAAGAAAAACCTATTTTTTATTGTAAAAGTAGTAAATTCATTGCATTATATAAGGAAAGTCATGTGTTGCCTACATCAGATTTTTTATTATTAGAATTACTTTTACCTAATCGGTACCAACTTCACTGAGCGTGTGTGTAAATTTATATGTTTTTCTTTAGCCTATAGAACATATTTCGTGGTGTTTTAATTCAAATAAAGTAAGTTAACTTAGTAATCAATAGATATAGAAAAGAACAATATTTTAATATTTTTGAAAATTGTTTTAAATATAAATACAAAAAATAATTACAGAAATTGAAAACAAACAATATATAAGCATATCTCTGGTCAATCATAATTATTCAACATATATTTGTGAATAAAAACTCGACTAGATTTTCTTAAAAGCACATTATTTAGTTTGCATAAAAATAATTGAAATAAGAAACAGAAGTTAGAGGAATTTAACTCCATAAAAAATAATTTAACTCCATTCATTGTTCCAAACAAAAACCAATATTAATGGCCCCAGAAGAAAGAAAAAACGCCCTTTGTTTCCGATTAGCTTAAAAATAAATATTTAACAAAGTTTGATTCTGAATAATCATGTCATTTCAGTCAGATTGAAGGTAATTTGGTAGTCGACATTGATAATCTCCGCATTAACATTAAACAAATATTTACCATTCGTAAATAGCTTTTGTTAAAAATGGAGTTTATATAAATATCACTTTGGTAAAGGATAACAAAAAGGAATGACATTGTGTTAAATTACGCTTACTAAGTGAAAAATTATATATATTATTTTTTTAAAGAATTTATTTTTTAAATATGTATTGCACACCATTATAAAGTATTACTTAAATTTGAAGTAGAATGTCATGAAATCGATATAGTGATTTCACATAATTGCAATTGATCAATATTAAGAATACATGCGTGCATACTTAAAATTAAGATAATTGTTTATATTCATATATTAAATAAGTGAGAAAGTAATTTATCTTTTCAGCACTTTTTTTCATTTAAGTAGGTCGTATTGAATTTTTTTTGCAAAAATTGAAAATTGGATATTATGTTTTGAAACTTAGATAATTTATTCACAGCCACTTTTCTTAATTCAATTAAAATTTTAGTTATTTAATAACGATAAAAATTTAATTTTGTAAATTACTATTTTATGATATACGTTATGGATATTAAAATATTTTTTACCGAAGCTCTACGTGCAGTTGAGAAGTTAGATTCTTACATTCTAACTATTCTCTAAAAAGTTGAACACTAACATTTAAAAGGTCATCTCTGATTAATAGTGTGAGAATTTTATTATTTATTATCATTTTATTCTAATTCTACTTTTTCCTGACTTTATGTTTTAAATCTGTGTTCTGATCGTCCATGGAAGGAAGCATCGAAAGTTATAGTCTGCAATCTTGTGAGTATATATATTGAGTCGCAGTTTAATCGCCGCAGGTTCAGATCTGTTAGTTTAGTAATAAGTTAGGTTTGGATGTAATAAGTAATGTTAGTAATAAGTTAGGTTTTTGTAGATTAGTATGCCTCGGTTAGAATTTGCAATACTAGCGTTTTAAATAATTTGTATATAGATTTTTAATATATTGTATATATATATATATATATATATATATATATATATATATGTATATATATATATATATATATATATATATATATATATATATATATATATATATATATATATATATACACATATATATATACATATATATATACACACACATATATATATATATGTATGTGTGTTTGTGTGTGTGTGCGTGCGTGTGTCTGTATGTGTGTTTTGGAATTCCCAGTGAAACTAGCTGTAAATAAAGTTGTTTATTTGTTAAATGTCCTCATTCCTTCGTCGAACGCTAGTCATTAAATTATTGGAAGTTTAAGTTACAGTCAAGTAAATTGTAATGGTTCATACAAAAGTCATGAGCTTGGGTTGAAGTAGAATAGTACTTTATAATAGTATATGAGCAATTTAACGATAATACAATGAAGTGGTGTTAAACCAGTCGTTCGTGATCTACTACAACGTCATGGTTTTATATTGTGCTTTACTGGACTGAAATCTATACTTCTACCTTATAATTCTCATCAGAAAACGAGAGAGGTTAAACATATTTATATTTTGATTAACTTTGCATTTTAATAAAGTAGTTAAACGTTTCGATTTGATTTTAAAAGGATTCCTAGATCGGAAAATTTCCTCTCCGACTTGCGTCAGGCATTTTGAAAGATGGCATCATTTGAATAATAGTAGTGATGATATTGACATTAAGCATGGTTTGCACATATTTTTAGAGGGAACGGACAGAGTACAAAATGTTTCAATAACAATACAATCAAAAAGTTTTTCCTCAAAACAGTTTTAATACTGAATTTATTTCAGGTCCAGGGACTAAGATATCCAAACAACTCATCCTGGCTATGCTCTAAATGCTTAAAAGGAGAACAACAAGACACTATCAGAATATCGTGCTTGGGGCAATACAATGAGCATCAAGTGCCTTCACCAACTAGCAGCTAGAACCCGCATTAGCTAGTCCATTCACCGTCCCAACTCTGCCTCAAAAACTTCAAGGTGCACAGAGTTGGCGCTTCGAAAACAAAATAAGGTTAAACTGCTCAATACCGGCTGTGAGTAACCGGCAAATTGTAGCGCCCTGGTGAAAATGTTCGCAGTGCACGATAAGTACTTCAATATCCTGCATGGTGAACCACACATTTTACATCCACTAGTCATATTAGCGCCTGCTCTTGTCAATCCCTGGGAACAAACTGAATGAATGAATGATTATGGTGTTTATTAATTTTAACAGAAATTTGGATTTAGCATAATTGCAAAGGTAAATATGCCAAATATCACGGATGACTTAAAATGAAAATATAAACTTTGTAAATGTATTCATGTATATACATACATAGTATAACGTATAGAGAAAGGTCAAATATTTAAATTAGCAATTTCGACGGAAGCGCTCGTTTGAAGCCTTTCCGAACTCCAATCGAGTGTTTTTGATATAATATGTTCATGTTCGTGTGTGTGTTTGTGTGTGTGTGTGTGTGCAAGCTTACATGTGTGATTCTATGGATACGATATCTCCTGAAGGATCGTTTCAAACGTAAGCAAGTGTTAGAAATCCACCCGAATTTTCAAATGAAATTCTAGAAAAAATCATTTAAAAATCAGAACTTTCAATAATATGATATAAATAATCATTTATTACGTAATATTTTACTAGAAAACGAATAACATAAACTTTAGAAATGTAGCTTGAACCAATGATGGCATATTTCACATTTTAAAAATATATTTATCAAAAAATTACATGCAATTAAAACAGTAATGACCATCATGAATTGCAAAAAGTTTGTTAACAACATCCACGTGCATCTAGTCCCATAAACAAGAGAAGGTAAACTACTTTGTATAATAGTTTTGTATTTCGACGACTGAAAATTTGCCAACTGTAATTTTTTTATATATAAGGAAATATATTGTTGGCATCTTTCTGTAACGCTTGGCGATAAATTAGGAAAAAGTGGCGACCGATTTGACAAACTTGCCCTAATTTCGCGACTTTTTAATAGTGTCAAATAATTTAAAATACCGTTGGAATCAAAAAGGCAGACATCCCATTAAATTATTGAAAATGGCGTCAAATTGATGAAATTAAGTCTGAAAATATTAAATTGATGAATTAATTATGAAAATACTTCAATAAATAAACCACATTGCTGAATGCGGATGCTATCAATATTGATAACTGTCGAGTTGGATTTGCGCAAAATATAGGTTAATAGTGTTCCTCCACAGATATTTACATGGTGTCATCTAGAAAAGAGACAAATGTTAGTTCAACGTTAAAACATTGAGCGGCGGATCTTGTACATCATTATTTCGCTGTGGTAAAATTAAATTCATTCCAATGTGTAAGGAAAGTCATGCTTTGTCCATATCAGATTTTTAGTTGTAACGATCAACAGTGTCAAAAATCCCTTAATATTTTGTAAGAAGAAGGTAATATTTTGAAACAGAAGAAAATATCTTTAACAGAATAGAAATCTCTGAAATCAAAAGTAAAGCTCATTTACTCCAACCGATGAGCAAAAAATACTTCAGGAATAATATTAAACTTTAGACTTGAATATTGGACGACGCGGTGGTCGAGCGGTGAAGGCGAGCGTTTCCAAACAATTGTTCGATCGCCGCGTTGTGGGTTCGAGTCCCACGTAAGGCATGGATGTTGTGTTGTTGGGCACAGTGTGTTCCGCCCCCTCTGGTGCGCTTGGGGCAACGTCCTAGGACGGCTAAATGGTTCACGTTCTGGCCGATGTATAGGTGAATGATGAGAGTCAAGTGCCTGGCCATTCGATTAAAAAAATGACTTGAATATTGAAACATTAAGTAAAACTGTGAAAAGGAATAACTACATTTAACATATCGTAAAAATATGCCAGTAATGAGGGTTTAACGGCAATACCTAAATTAGATGCATACTTTAGCCTAGGAGAGATAAAATCCTTCGTCTATGAGAAAATTGTGAAGGAAAAAAAAAAAGACTTGAATATGGAAACACTAAGTAAAACTGTGAAAAGGAATGACTACATTTGACATATCGTATAAATATGCCACAGTAATGATGGTTTAACGGCAATATCTAAATTAGATGCATACTTTAGCTTAGGGGAGATAAAATTCTTCTTCTATGAGAACATTGTGAGGAAAAGTTTCTTTTTTATCAAAAGCGTTGAAGTAAACATAAAAGTTATATTTAAATTATTTGCAAATTGTGCACTGCAAAAAACTAACCCGCTGCGTTTCTTAATGGAAGACTTATAATTTGGAAAGTTAGTTGTTTTATTTCAGGAAATAAAATTCTTCGAGAATTCTTCGGAATGCTTCGAGCTAAAAAATATTTTAACAATATATTTTCTTGCGTCACAAACACAGAAGTTTTACTCTTAAAGAGCTTTTCACAAACTGCAAAGCTCCTCTTTGGTGTATCGCTTAACAATCAATTCTGCAGCATTTGGAATCATAAGAGCAGGAATTTAATACCAGGAAGCAACTAATACACTTGCACGTTCTTAGTGAATCGGAATTGACTTCAAACTATAAATATCAATCAAAATTGCTCTAGTGTGTAAAACAGAACAGTAGTGCTAAAATATTAAAATCCTTCAAGCTAGAGACTTCCAAGCTTCAAGCGACGAAATTTCTCACAATATGTTTTATTTAATAAAATCATTTCCCTTCCTACAGAGCAAATTAATATATTCAAGCTGTCCTTTATGACAGCTAAGCTATATAATAGCTATGCTATCCTTAATAATAGAAGCTATCTTTAATGATAGCTAGTCTATCTGTGGGCAGCTAAACTATCCTTTATGATATATAATCTGCCTTTTATAATAGCTAGCCTATCCTTGGGTAGCTAAACTACCCTTTATAATAGCTGAGCTATATTTTATGATAGCTAGGTTATGTTTGGCCAGCAAAATTATCCTTAATAATAGCTAATGCTATCATACATAGTATGGTAGCTAATGCATTGGCTAACCTTTATGGTACTTAATGCTTATTTTTATAGTTTTATATAACATCGTGTAATGTAAGAAACTATTATTTTATAGAAACATTTAAACCTAATCACAAACATTGCGATTACAAGATATAACAGATTTCAATACTGCACCATGTTTTACTATTGAAATACAGCAGTGCTAAAAAATGTACACATGCTTCCATGACTTTGATGGATAAACAGGATAGTAATACATATAAAAATGACATTTGAAGTATTTTATATTGATGGGTACCTCGTGGCAGATGTCATACAGTAATGCACAAACATTATTTATTTAGGAATGCCTATGTGTAAAATATTCCGAAATATTGATTCAGTTGACATTATCATCTTATTAGATATTTAATAATAAAGATAAATATGTGACATTCTTATTTTATTAAATATTTAATAATAAACATTATTCCATAATTATAAAAAAATATTGTAAAATTTTCGAGATGACATAAAGTAATGCCTATATATATTGTCCCAGAATAATGGCTAGAAGACAATTATAAATATTTTCATGTAAGGCTTAATGCACTAAATTTTGGATGAAATAATTGGGTTTGTTGCGTTATGTTACTTATTTATTTTGAAAAAACTGAATATTTTGGTGTGGTTAAAATTTTTGAGCATCACTGTAGTTTATCAGAACGACTATCCGTTTATTGCATTTGTATCTGAACTCCCTATGTTATGTGATGTTATAAATCTTTACGGTGACAAATGATGTCAAACATATTGCGAAACTGAGACGAATTTGTAAAGAATCCTAATCGAACTACTCGATGCAGCATGTGTTTCTAGTAATCTAAGAGGGATTAGAACGCTTGGAATTCAAGATTTCATGCGACCATAGGAGTTAACTGCTATTTGGAGCACCGAGTCACGTGACACGCTGAAAACCATACCCTGCGAGCTACTTTAAGTGCATTCTTTAAAAATGCGACTAAAACAACATATGGGTTTCTCGATAGCCACAATTGTATCCATTATAATCAATTTAATCACACAAATTAAACATGAAATTGTTTTTGTATTGCATTAAACTTTTGCATGGCGTCCATGGACGCCAATGCCTGCAAAGGTGGATCGAACTTTTTGGGATAGGGTATGTCAAATACCTGCCTTTTAGAGATATTCTTCGTTTGAGATTAACGCTGTACCACCCGTAAGCAAAGGGTTAAATGTTCTGTTTGGAAATGATTCATGCTTTCCTTTCGTGATTGATATGTATTAAATTGTTTCCAAGCTGCCCCAGACAGCAGTTGTGTCTGAAAGTTAACCTTTATCGGCGTATAAGTATTTCATGAACCAAACTATGGGATGGATCGCATTTTTATACGCTTCTGTGTCATAATAATGCAAAAAGAACACAACAGAAGAACACCAGCAAGTAAATATTTCATACGAGAATTGTGTATTTAAATACATGCGCTAAAACCTGGATTTCGTTTCTGTAGGAAAAGACTGAAACAGCACTGCTATAAGAGCATAACTAAGGAGTGTAGTCACTAATTTCTGCAACGCAAGATTATTATCGATTTTTATGAGGGTGTTAATGAATCTGTGTGAGCTAAATATATCACTCCAGTAGCAGACCTGTTTTTAACCCCGCAGTGTTCCTTCGTAGGGCTGACGGGATATAGTTTCCTCTTTAGTTCATACCATACATGCTCCTCTAGATTGAGAAAACTGAACTCCATCAGAAAACTGAGAGGTCATTGCATTTTAAGTAACGTATGCCACAGATTATAAAAGGCTTGGAATAGGAGTGTTAAGATTTGATTAACTGTTAGAGGCAAACATTTTTCCATTGAATTGCTTTTGAAAAAAGTTTTCCCTGAAGCATCTATTTCTCAGGATTTGCTAAAGAAAGATTAATTGGTGATTGCTATGGATTCCGGAAGAAGTAGGGGAATGACTAAGATATCGCATTTCCAGGATTTCGCCTTACTGTTCAAAAAGTTTCCTTAAAACACCTATTTCCTAGGATTGGCTATGAATAAATATTAGATGATGTCTGATATGGACGTAGAATCGAATTTCAGAAGGAGTTCGGAAGTTCACTACTGAGTTTCTAAAACGGCCGTACCGTGCTGAAAACACCGGTTCTCATTAGATCGCTGAAGTCAGGCAGCATCGGACGCGGTTAGTAATTGGGTGGGTGACCATCTGGGAACACCGCGTGCTGTTGGAACATTTCGGGCGCGGTAGCTCGGTGGTTTGCGCGCTGGATTTGCACACTGCCACAACTGCCGCCGTGTTCATGCGGAGTACGATCACGTTAAACATGTGGGTCCGTAAGTCCTTCCGAGAGGTTGGTGGTAGGGGAAGGAGGGCACGGTTCCTGTGGATGCCTCCCCCACTGGGTTCCAGTCTAAATTGGGTGGCACTTCCCTGTCGTCCAAACAGTTACCTTACACCTTTCTGGTAGTTCGAACGGTCTGGGTCTCAACAACAACTAATGATTTTCTGTTTTTGTTCTGAAGACGTCACTTCCGGGTTCTCCGAATATCAGTATGATTACACGAAATAAGTATTCAAAAGAGAATAAACATGCTTAATCGTTTCATCAAAAATGAAGTATAGCCACAATTTGTCACAATATGAAGGCCCATTTGTAAATTCCTTGTTCTTCTTAAAATTTCTATTCTTCTTAAAATTCGAAAAACTATATTTAAACGTTTTTCAGTTTCATAGGGTCATTTTGCGAGCCGTTAAATCTCTCATTAAAATACTCTGTTGTAAAAATTTCTTCCTGGCACGTACATGCAGGATATTTCTATAAATAGGTATTCCACCTTAAACACGCACCGGTTCTTAAAACGATAGCTTAAAAGTACTGGTAAGCTTGCTAGCGTAAGAAATGGAAAACACGTATTTTGAAAAGAACTATATTGGAGATTATATACATAAATTAACTTGTAAGATCAACATAAACTTTGAAAATAGTGTAGATAATAATTTGAATTAGATTGAGCAGTAAAATGCAGGGCTCCTGGGACAAGCAGCCCGATAAATTTGCAAGGAAATGTCCATGATTGTATACGTTAGGTTTATCGACAGCAAAGTGAACATGTTCGATCGAATAAAATTGATTTCAGCGCACCAATCGAAGTATTTAACAAGATAGGAAATGAACTCGGCAACAAGACGAGATAGACGGCAAAAGCTCGATACAAAGTTGTAGAGCATTGTCTGTAACAATAAAATCGTTACAAAAGGCAATTTTTTAATAATTTATTATATAATATGGTAATTGGCGAAATGCTCTCAAGAATGGTATAAGAAACAACACTTATGTAAACAAAAAGTAGAATAGTGCTTGTTTACGGGGTCTCACGAGTCTTAAGGCACCATAAACAGAGTGAATCCCCATGCATTTTTTTTTTAGTATTTTACATTTTATTTTGTACTTTTTATCATATACACCAGTAATACCTAAACATGTTATGGCTAATAAGGGAGTACTTGTAGCATATATGATATTTTTTCAATAAGGTGAATCTGATAATAATGTTTTTAAAAATTATATAATTTTCATGAATTTACTAAAAATTTACTAAAATCTTATTTTGATACATGTTCCTTATGCGCATGGTTGATACAAAACTACTGCTTCCAGAAGCGAAAACATTGCTGATTATGAATTTAACTACATTTTACATTTAATAACTATTTCAACTTAATAATGCACATGTTTTTATTTTGAGGTATAACTTCTTGAATGCATATTTTTGTATCATAATTAAAAATACTTTTGATATTGGAAGCAATAATTTAGTTGCAATCATGCGCGCAAGCATATATATAAAAATACAACTTCAGCACATTCATGGAAATATTACAAAATTGAACATTTTATTATATTAAAAATATTATTATCATATTCACTTTCTTGAAAAAAATATCATATATATGCTACAGGTATTCACTTATTAGCCATAAAATATTTGGTTATTATTGAGTTATAGGAAAAAAGGTACAACATCAAATAAGAAGTATGGTATTTCACTCTGTTTATGGTACGATAAACAGGGTATTATAAGGACTCCTGACATCCCTTACATGCTTATCGTTAGAGACAATACATATTTACATTTCAGAAAGAATATTACAGAGTACAAGCATTTCAGGTGAAATCTTCTTTAAGGCACTGATGATACAACTTTTTGATATTTATTTATTTATTTTTGTATATGCACTTTGTTCGTTCATTTAGTCGATTTAGAAGTCAATCCCTTTTAATTCGACTAATTCTACCACTTTTACTTTCCTGCAATACATGGTAATGTATAGGGAAAGTATTAGAATCATGTCGAAAATCGCAACTCGAGTTTTCGACGGATTTACACGTTTCAAGACCTCCAGAATAAAAAAAAAAACCATTTTTAGCGTGACATCTGTGTGTGTGTCTGTGTGTCTGTGTGTCTGTCTGTCTGTCTGTGCAGATTTTGTATCCACTGTAACTAAAAAACTAATGGACCGAATTTCACAAAATTTGATAGGTAAGTCACTTGTGGGCGAGTCTGATGCTGATTAGTTTTGGGTACGATTCGGGATAAAACAACCTGCCTAATTTTGCGAAATGGACCGCAAAAGCTTGTATCCACTCTAACTAAAAAACTAATGGACCGAATTTCACAAAATTCGGCAGATAAGTCATTTGTGGATCACCCTGGTGCTGGATTTTAGTATGATTCGGAGAAAAATAACCTGGCTTTTTTTGCAAAATGGTCCGCAAAAATCATAAAAATCTAAACTAAGGAACTACGTATGCTCAAATATATCCATTAAATGCTTGTTTAATACGTAATTTTTAGCGAAAAAAAGAATAAGACCAACCCCATTACATTAGGACTATCCGTTCTCGAGATATTTTAGCTTCTCGTATTTTCTCTACGGCACCTTTGAAATTATGTCCGGTTACCGAATGAGAACGAAAATTGAATTAAAAGTGAAATAAATTTAATTAAAATAAAGAGACCGTGGATATAAGTCTGCAGGGAAAGTCATGTGCTGCCCACATCAGATTTTTTTTATCTATCTTGCTGTTTTGCAGAGTTATTTGCCCTGACCTTTTCAATTGTCCGTTAAGGATGCTTCAATCACTTTTATTCGATCAGACATGATAACTGTACTATAGATAAACATAGCGTGTACTTTCACAACCCTTTCCTTACGAAGTTATTGGTGTGGTTTAAAAGTTCATAAGGATCTCTGTGTATTTCGAATATATATCTTTGTACTTCATGATTAATTTTATACGACATTTTTCTCTTTAAGGATAAAAATAACGAGTATGAAATGTCCTGCGCTGCGTCGCTATTTGACCAGGTGAAAAAAACCTCCGCACTCAATCAACGCCTTTCTTTTAGATAGAGAAGGAAGAGCGTTAACGAAATCCTACATAATCTTTCTTGTCAATAAGGGGGGGATAGAACATGTTAAGCCCGTTTCCTTTCTCTTGTACAGCGCTATCATCCGTTGAAAAGAAAACCAAATCATATTGATGCACTACCGAAAAAGATGTTAAGATTACGTAGTTTGTTTTCTGTCCGATAATGTCAAATATCAAAATCAGAAAACCTATTGATATTTCATTCTTATGCAAGCATACTACGAGCAGCTTACGACACGTTAGGTTCATCTACTCTATACGAATGGCGTAATATAACCTTATATCACTTCCTTATGGAACGCAGGAATAGGGAAATTAGGTTATGACAAATGTTTCGAAGTTGTTTTCGGCCCTCTTCCTCATGTCTGAAAAATATTTACGCATGTTAAAAAAATAGCTTTATTAGTATCATCGATTTTCTTATTTTTCAAAAGGGCCCAAATCAGGCAATAGGTAAAAAAAATTGTAAATTTTTTGCCAATTTAAATGGATAAGAACGTTTCATACAAAGTTATTGGTGTGGTTAAGAAGATCACAAGGATCCCTGTTGTTGTTGTTGAAACCCAGACCGTCCGACCTACCAGAAAGGTGTAAGGTAACTGTTTGGACGGTCGGGAACTGCCACCCAATTTAGACCGGAACCCAGGGACCGTACCCTCCTTCCCCTACCACCAACCTCTCGGAAGGACTTACGGACCCACTTGTTTAACGTGATCGTACTCCGCGTGAACACGGCGGCAGTTTTGGCAGTGGCAGGAATCGAACCCGGGCCTACCGAGACCAGGATCCCTGTGTAATTCGAAATATGCACTCATGATTATTTCTATACGATATTATTTTCTTTAAGGATGACAATAACGAGTAAGAAATGCCCTGTGCTGCGAGCTCATGACATGTTAGGTTCGGGCCAAATGTCGTAATATAACTTTATATCACTTCCTTAAGAAAAGCAAGAATAGGCAAATTAGGTGATTACAATTGTTTCGAAGGAGCTTTCAATCCTCTTCCTCAGTTCAGACGTGTCTTTCCATAACAACAGCAAGTAGTTGTTAAGGAAATACACTGTTCTAACCCAAGGAAGAAGACTAAAAAATTCCCTCAAAACAGTTCTATTTACCAAATTTAATAATAAGATAAAACTATGAATTAAAATGCTGGATATTACATTTTTATAAAATGGTTGATATTACTCATTTTAAAATATTTGATAAAACTTAATAAACTTAAAATATATTGTGACATAAAATTACATTAAAATATTTATATATTATATTAGAAATTAGCTTTAGTTATCATCGATTTTATTATTTCCTAAGAGTTCCAGAGTCCGAAAATGGGTCAAAAAATTCTAATTTTTACTTTCCTTGCAATACATGGTAATGTAAAGGGAAAGTATTGGAATCATGTTGAAAATCGAAACTCGAGTTTTCGACGGATCTACACGTTTCGAGACCTCTAGAATACGAAAAAGCTATTTTTAGCGTGACGTCTCTGTGTGTGTCTGTCTGTGTGTATTACTCATTACTGTATTACTGTATTACTCATTTTAAAATATTTGATAAAACTTAATAAACTTAAAATATATTGTGACATAAAATTACATTAAAATATTTATATATTATATTAGAAATTAGCTTTAGTTATCATCGATTTTATTATTTCCTAAGAGTTCCAGAGTCCGAAAATGGGTCAAAAAATTCTAATTTTTACTTTCCTTGCAATACATGGTAATGTAAAGGGAAAGTATTGGAATCATGTTGAAAATCGAAACTCGAGTTTTCGACGGATCTACACGTTTCGAGACCTCTAGAATACGAAAAAGCTATTTTTAGCGTGACGTCTCTGTGTGTGTCTGTCTGTCTGTGCAATGCATCTATCCACTCTAACTGAAAAACTAATGGATCGAATTTCATAAAATTTGGTAAGTAAGTCACTTGGTGTGACCCTGGTGCTGATTAGTTTTTGGCACGAGTCGTAAAAACAGAATCAGCCTTTTTTGCGAAATGGCCAGTAAAAATTTCATTTATCCGTTCTAGCTAAAATACTAATTTACCAAATTTCACAAAATGTAGTAGATAAGTTACTTGTTGGATACTCTGGGGCTGATTAGAATTTGGTACGATGCGGAAAAGAAGAACCCGACTTTTTTAACGAAATGGCCCGCAAAAAATTTATGTATCCACACTAGCTAAAATGCTATTTAACCAAATTTCATAAAATTTGGTTGATAAATTACTTGTGGGATACTCTGGTGCTGATTAGATTTTGGTACAATTCGGAAAATAACAACCTGCTTTTTTTACGAAATGGCCAACAAAAATCGCCAAAATCTAAAAAATAAAAAGACTACGTATACTCAAATGTATAAATTAAATTATTGTTTTATACGCAATTTTTGACGAGGAAAATAATATTACACACTCCTTTATACTTCTAACTAACTAACCGTTCTCAAGATATTTGAGATTTCTTGCATTTTTGTTACGCCGCTATCGGGAAAATGCCCAATTACCAAATAAAAACAAAAATTGAATTAAAAGTGCAAATTTATTGTTATTTGGTGTAATTAAACTCAATCTAACGAATTATTAAAGAAATAAAGAAAATATGAATTTAAGTCTGTAGTGAAAGTCATGTGCTGCTCACATCAAATTCTTACTTTCCCTGCAGTACATGGTAATGTATAGGGAAAGTATTGGAATCATGCCGAAAATCGCAACTCGAGTTTTCGTCGGATCTACACGTTTCGAGACCTCTAGAATACGAAAAAACCATTTTTAGCGTGACGTCTGTGTGTGTGTTTGTGTGTCTGTCTGTGTGTCTGTGTGTCTGTCTGTGTGCCTGTGTGTCTGTGTGTAAACAAAAATTGAATTAAAAGTGAAAATTTATTGTTATTTGGTGCAATTAAACTCAATCTAATGAATTATTAAAGAAATAAAGAACATATGAATTTAAGTCTGCAGGGAAAGTCATGTGCTGCCCACATCAGATTTTTTATTGTCGATTTAAATTGATCAGAGTTCTCTTTTTAACAATAAAGTACGTCAGTTGAAAAACTTCCTTTATTTCCATATGACGCCCATAGATGCATTGTTACGCTTTGTTTTTCTCAGATTTTTTTTTATTGCTAATGTTCCTTTTGCACAACAAACAAGTCCAACACGTTGAAATTTTTATGGTATATTAAAACTATGTGTGTCCATATTGTAATGTATGATAATAAAGATAAGCTGTTTACTTTTTTTTTAACAAAAGTAAAAGTTGCAAAATTTTGACTGAAGTAAGTGATCTTGGGGGAAAAGCATTCTTAATTTTTATTTTAACGAAGCAAATAAAAAGCACGCTGTTAAAACGTGTAAATAAATATTTCTTCAATTGAAAAAATTTTGTACATATAGTACATATTGTTTCTGAAAAATGGAACTAGAAGCTAACAATGTTAACATAAGAAAGCGGGGCGGTTCTGGTCTCATTAATGACAGTATGAATATTAATAAAAATACTTATTTATCACCAAATTGGCAATTTTTCAGATAACTAACTCAGTTTGAAAATTATATGTTTTAATGCAAATTAAATCACAAATTGTAAATTTAATCAGAAATCTAATACGCTTGATAAGAATTCTCTTTTAAGTATTTTTTTTCAATTTATGACTCCTTAATCACATTGAAACCTATTAGTATTAAAGAAAATGGCGTCTTCCAGTACTCGTCCTACTGCTGAACTTTCTGGGACACTATATTGTAGCTCCATGATCTGCATTAGTCTGAGAAAAGTTTAAAAATGTTGATTTCGAAATGTAACATCAGACCAAAATGCCATTTCAATACACAAACATTTAATAGTACATTCGACGTAAAATTTGAATATCCCACAAACTTTTACAACAATCTGTTACTTGTTTCATATATGTAATAACTCAAACCCATGCCAAACTTCACGATTTTGAGGCTTTAGAGCTAATTAACGAAACGGAGTTTAAAAATATCCACAAATAATTTTCAAATATCAGAAGACATTTCCTTACAAATGACTTTTACGTGTCTGACATCTCATCTTCCCCAATCATTAGCACGTAAAGTACGTGCTTTTGGAAGATAACTTACCTTATCTTTTCTTGGTATTACGATCAATAAAATAAGTTTTCACTTGATAACCGTGTTATGATAGTCTGTAAGATTCATTACGGTACTCAAGAAATTTTAGCACGTACTCATGATACATGTGAATCAAAAGATCTAATGAAGTTCGATATGTCACGTTTCTGTAAAATGAAGTTATATTGCTAAAGCTATGTTATGTGTTATGTTAAAATGCAAGGACAAAATTTTTCAAAGAATATATATATTCTAGTAAATATCCAGTAGCTAAAGTAATTGATATTTAAAATTAAAATCTCCATGAATTAAATAATCATATGTAGCTTTGATGACAAAAATATTATATTGAAAGATTGTTGGTATGTGGTGAATTAAATTTAAATCGGTTACCTTTTGTATAAATATAAACTGTGTGCATTAAAGTATTAATCTTAATTAAAGTGGTCGTGAATCGTAGCAATTGTACGTTGCTATCGTGGCCGCAAAATCCACCATTGCTTCTTTGCACGAGTTCCTTAACATAATCCTTAAATCAAAACACCATACATTAAAATCCACATTTTTAACACTTTACAACATAGTTGAAAGAGTTTATGACTTTGTTCATTCTGTCTGTCTGTCTGTCTGTCTGTCCGTTAGCACGAAAACTGCCATAAAAATGGATTTATCAAAATGAACTTTTAGTATGTCTTTCAGACGGTCTGTGGGACCTATGGGAATATAAATGAATAATATCACCCAATTAGTTTTTTATTGAACCCGGATTGAAAAAATGAAATACATTGAATCCTATGGGACCTAATGTTTCAAACATTTTTTAAGCAAATTTAAAATTCACAAATTGCTTCGAAAATTTTAGGAAATATTCAAATTATCCCATAAAATAAAAAAATCAGTAAAATATGTTAGGTAGTTTTTTAAATAAAAATTACTTAATATAGGGAGAAAAAAAATTCAATTAAATTCTGACTTTCGTTATATCCTCCAGAAAGAAAAAATTGATATATTATATAATAAATATCTTTCCAAGGGTTTAATTATTTTATATATGTGAGAAATGTTTCACATTTTAAAATAAATATGGTAGATAACAGTTTTTCAAATTTTTAAATAAAATAAATTATTATAGTATTGTGATGAATTAAACGATTGGAAAAAAATGATTATGAATGAAATGCAGATTTTATATAGAGGCGATTTATATTTGGATGACGTCATTTGAATAAAATTTTCAAATATAATAAATTATTGTAGTGTTATGATAATTTTAAAAATATTACCGAGGCATGCATCGCATTTTAGAGATGTTTAAACCAGGCAATTTATATTTCAATGCCGTCGTTTGAATGATGTTTATTTTCTTCGATGAAGTTTTAAAATATAATAAATTAACGTAGTATTGTGATAATTTTAAAAATATTACAGGGGAATGTATCGCATTTGAGAGATGTTTGTAAAATTGCATTGATAAAATTGCATTGAAGTTGGAAAGTGTTTCATAATCAATGCTTTATGCAGGATTGCTCTTTCTTGTAAACTTTTAAAATAAATTATCATTTATTCACATCTCTATTATTGTTATAAATAAAATTACATCAACTTTAGCAAGCGCTTAAGGAGGAGAAGAGCACTGTATGAGGCCAAGTCTTTTGAATCTTATTTTAATGATCAAAAATTGACCTAATATATATGAAGACTGGTACATACCTCTGTATTTCGGATCTAAATCTCATTATGAGTATCACATTTACCGATAATTTAACTGACATTTGGGGCCAGAATTCGTATTTTTCTGTAACCTTCTCACTACTCAAAATGAATTACTATTCACTCTGAATAACACTGCTTGGAAACATCATTCTCTCTCTTTGCTTCTGAACAAGTAAGTATTAACTGGTTCGTTGACTTTTCTTCTTTCAGCCACATCATTTTGCCCTAGGGTTCAGATGCACCCTCCTTTCTCTCACTGGATGCTCCGTAGAGCAATATTGCATCTTTGCATTATTTGCTTTTTCAACTTCCAATGAAGCTTAACTGAAGTCTTGATCCTAGCATATTTTGCCCCAACCACACCTGCAATTCATGCGACGTGTATTTATTGGGGTCATGACTTTTCTGGCCAAGAATGTTATAAAACGGTGACAAAAAGTATGCTCTGTGTTTCGTCGTAAACATCAAAAACTGCATATGATGCCTCCTGGCCTCACAATTCCAATGGAGGCTAGTATATGGTACTAGAAAAATATGGAATATCAGGAATTTAAGTAACATATATGAGCACAAATAACACAATTATGTGCTTATTTATATACGTTGCTCAATTTCCTTAGTCTTTTCACATACTTATTATTCCGAAATATCTTCTAGGTAAGAGAGCATTAAAGTACCTTGGCCGGCATAAGAATGTATTCAAATGTGTTTATCCGACAACTGTGCTGCCCATATAAGCATTTTAAAATTAAAATTAAAATGCTTTTACATACAATAATGATGATTCACGTGGATTTTATCCAACATACATCATTAGTGTTCCCTATTGTGCGTTTCACAACCTTTATCCTGACTGCAAGGTAGAATGGGACCGGAAAAGTTTGTGTAGGTCGATAACTGTGAGTTATTTACATCTTCCGACAGTGCAAAAGCGTGTCCCCTGTGATAAATAGAATTATCGATGGAAATCCATCCAAATCGTATGCGGATGATACGTGACTCCATATTTGAATGTAATCATTACTCTTATTGCAGAGCAAGGTATTATGCATGTCCGCAGGTATGGTGTACTTGGGCAAGGTTTCGGAAATGATAATGGAGGTGCAATAAATTACGTTTTATAAAAATAATTTGCCATGATACGGAAAAATAGCAAAGGGGTGGGACAATAGACGCTTTACTGGAGAGGTAGCGATATAGAGACGAAAATAAATATATAATAATTTTTATAAATAATTCTATAATAATTTTTATAAACAAATCTATTATAGTTTTATAAATAAATCTATAAATTTTTTATAAATAAATATGTAATAATTTTTATAAATAAATCTATAATAATGATCAAAGTTGTCTGTCCGTGTGCCTGTTGATCTGTTGTCTGTAGCGAAAAATTAAAAACGCAAAATAGTTTTTGTGGCATTTTGTAAGAATCTTTAAGGTGGTGAGCTATTAGCCGTTTAGAAGTTGGATAGGCATTGATATGGAAGTGGCATGCATGGTTGGCTAAATGTTTCCAGATACCCAGTCTCTGCCCTCTGAAAAAACTTTCGATACTCTAGAACTGTTGCCATAAATCCTAGGCAAAGCAGTAGAAGAAGAAGATCATCTGCTTCTCAAGATCGGTATTTGCCTGTCACAACGGAGTCGATTGCCTAGCAGCTGAGTTTAGAATTTGAAGCAGCCATGTGAACTTTAGTATCGGAACAAACTGAATACAGATGACATAAATAAGAAATACATTTATTCTAGAAAGCCATTGGTATGTGTTTCACTGGCCTCACAACATATTAGGGTCCGTCTGAATTTGTGCAGAGAACTTCAGAACTGGAGTCAAAAACAATGGAACTGTGTTTTCTTCCGTGATGAGTCTACATTCAGTTTAACTTCTGATTCTAAACCCACCTACATCAGAAAGGAATCAAGAACTCGAAATCTTCCCAGTTACATTCGGGAATATGACCGTTATGGCGGCACGGGGCTAATAGTGTGTGGAGACACAATGATCAATAGGCGTACTCCTCTGCGCGTGTTTGACAGATGATCAGTTTCTGGCCAAACATATTTATATGAAGTTTTAGCACCTTACGTAAAGCTTTTTAGAGGTACGTGTGGATCATACTTTATTTCTATGTATGATAGCGTACATCTAGTAATGTACAAACTTGGTTAACAATTTCTTGAAAAGAATAGCATTAAACAAATACACTGGCTGTCCCAATTACCTAATTAGAATCATATTGAGAACTAGGCAATTGGCCGTCCAGCCCTTGGAAGAGCTGTTGCACAGCGATATCTGATAAACAATTTATTACAAAATCGCAAAATACTAAAACGTTCAAAATAAAATATGATAATTAACTCTTTAAATTACATAGTTTTATTAAAATACACGAAAAAGTAAAGAATAATTTTAGCTGTCACAACATTATTGGCCATGATCGACAAAAAATAATAAGATGGGAGCCCATTGTATTTGGACAGAATTTTAAGGCACAAGAGAAGTAATAAAATGGAAATGACATATTATATTTCAAACGGTTTGTACGACAAAAAACTGACATCTATGCAGTAACTGAAGGAAGACTTCAATGAAGGAACCCATTCGTCTCAAGCCGATAAATGGGCAGGAAATTGCATGCTAATCTGTGTAGCCAGTGACATGCTTGTGTAGAAACCTCTCATTTCAACAAAGAATCCGAAAATGCATTTACAGTGATGTTTGAAATGGAATTTCTGGACATCAGGTGATTGAAAAAATGTTATATAGTCGGGCAAATCACGCTAACCCTTATTTTGTACAGATGGCATGCGGAGAGTGTTGCGAAAGCTCCATGAAGAAATGGACTCATCTTGAATTGTTCTTACATTTCAAAGTTGTGGTCGGGGTATCTTGGTGTAAAACATGTTCTGCTGATTTGGTACTGGTCCCCTTGTGTTTCCTGAATGCCGGGTGTCATTCATGGAGTACTTGTATATTCTTGCCGATCACATCCACTCTGCAATATTGCATTTTTAACCCGCAGTCTTTCATGGACAATAATACTGCCATCCACCGCGCAGGAACCGTGCAATAGATGGCTCACGGAGCATTACTCTGACTTCTACCATATAACCTGACCACCGCAAATTCCATATTTCAACCCTATCGAAACGTTTGAAGCATGCTGTAAAGACACATCCTACAGCAATCTCATCTGCCATCAACTGTACAGCAGCATACAGACCACTTGTCCAACGGCCGATATTCCCTTGACTTAAATGCACTCCTGTATCTTGTGTAATCCATATCTAACCATATACGTGCCATAATTTGGGCTAAATACGGTCAAATAAAATATTGAACCTGGATTTCTAATTCACTGTCCGATGTGTTGAAGACCCAGACCGTCCGACTCATCCAGAGGACTTGAGCATCTATTTGGACGGACGGACTGTCCGATGTGTGTCTATCTACTATGTTGTTTGGCAGAGGGTTCTTTATCTTCTATATACCCTTATTGCATATATCTTATATACATCTATGATGTTAGATTTACATGTTATGCAAGTTGAATTACATATTGCGGAATAAATTTGCATTATGTTTACAAGAAAAACGACCAAATGTATTTACGATTCAATGTAGAATTGCATTGTACACCTTATATTTGATGTTGCTGTTAAAAACAGTAAATTTATTCTAAAGTCATGCTTTGCCCATCTCAAATTTTTGGTGTCAGAAAAACAAATTATATTATCCCTAAAATGACACTATTCTCGTATTTTGTATATTTTTGTAGTATAATTTGTCACGAAAATAGAAAATGGTCTATTCTGAATGAGGATCAATATAAAAGAATTATTTACGTTTTCCGCAATGTGATTTTCTATTCCGATATCTGATTGTGATAAATGGAATCATCACACAAATAAAATACACTGCTTTTAATAGTTTGATGATAAGAAAATTATATATATATATACAAAATATCCATACATTTCAGAAATACTATCGCTGAGTCCTTTTTCTAATTCATCATACTGTTTTTAAGAGTTGGTATTTGATATATGCATAAAAATTAGTTCATTACTTGTTAGCCAGTGTATATACTCTTTGTACAAAAACTGATAGTGGATTGTTAGTTTTCTGCTGCAATATTTATTTCGTTAGATGGAAAAAATGCAAATTAGGTTATTGTAATTTTAACATCGTGTCAAATATGATGTGTTTATTTTTAAACATGATCCAATGTTTAAAACCACCACTTTTCTACAGATTAATATGTGTTGATATTATGGTGGAATAATTGCACAATTTAAACGTTTTTTCTAACTCGATTTCTTAGGAAATTAATAAGTTTATTGTTATCGATTAAAAGAAAGAATATATCAGATTTTTGAAAAATCAATCAATCAATTTAAGGGGACACGGTACCCAAATTGCTGAAATTTGCAATTTTGAAATTAGAGTTGTAACTTTTTGTATTCAGGTAGATTTTAAGTATAGTAAACAAAATGTGATATTCAAAATTTAAAAATTTAAACAATTATTTTTTTTAAAATCAAAATTTCAAGAATTTGACATGTTTCCGTTTTGATATAAATAGAAAAATAATTTTTCTAAAATTTTAATTTGAACATTTTTTAACATAAAAATATGTAAGAAATTAATTGTCTTTACAGTTTTTGTAAATATGAATCAGAAAAAAATTAATAAAAAATAATTTAAAAAAACGTGATTTTACACCACAAATATTATTTTCGAAAATCATACTAAAAAAACCCCCACATATTTCAGCAATTGCTGAAAGCAAATTAAAGAAATGTATATATATATATATATATATATATAACAATTGTTCCAAATTTCATTCCTATCCGTGCTGTAGAATTTGACTTATATCAATTTAAATTTATAAAAATGTCGAAAACCAAGTCTTTGAGAAAAATTATTCAAAATAGCTATTTATGTAAATATTCATCTGAATATTTTCTCTAGCAATCTTGAACACATAAGAAATACATTCCAAGTTCAAATTTTAACAAAATGTTAATATATGTACAAAAAATAAATTTGAAAATTTGAAAAAAAGATAAAAAGTTCATCAAAAATTTTATATACAGGGAAAAATATGAAAATTGTTGTTGGACCATAATATATTATAAATAGCTGTTGCACACACAAATTCAAAGATAATAAATTATATTAAAATGTATAAATGAATGTAAAAGCAATATTGCTGGCTAGCACATTTCAATGTCCACCAACCAAGTAACTAAAATTCTGGTTCAGTTTTATTTTTACCGAGTTCATTTTTTGCGATAAGCTTTGAACAACAAAGTTGTTCAAAGGTATTTTGTAGTGTGTTATATATCTTTGTTTAGTAAGAACATGTGACCTTCCAGGTGAGAGGAGGGCATCCTTCATTATTCGAGCTACAGAAAAAGAAATACCCTTGTTGAAATCCATTATAATTCTGGCAACTGCAATTTCAACTCTCTTTCTTGAACCATTTATTGATTTGGGACATCTTTTTCAAACCAGACTATGAAGTGACTCATTTCTGTTTTGAGTTTCACCCTTGCTACACCTTTCTAATAATGAGTCTGAAGCAAGTCTTTGAAAAATGTATCAACAAACAGGTAATTCTTATTACAATGTGAACATTTGCAGAGATCTACAATCTATTGCAATCATTTCAATTTGATTAAAATATATTCATTCGAATTATCTGAAGAAATGTCTGCTTTTGTTGACAAATCTTTTTACAATGCTTCTGTTCTTGTCACAGTGGCGATTTTTCGGGAAATATCTGTATATATAGTCATTTTGCATCGTTTTTGTTTCATCAGCTCAGCTTTTCTTGAGATTTCCGCTTTCGTCCCATATTTATTATCACAGCTCAAATTTGTGTGAACAAATCACTTAAAATTATATAATTATCACATAAAATATAGATGTATTAACAGCAAAATATATTTAACAGTACATTCAACAACAATAGCAGTTTTCGAAATAAACGTCAAATTTTCCACATCAAATATCCAATTAACATTCAAAATAAGCAATCCAAAAGAGACTATTACTTCACTTCAGTTCAAAGAAGTGTTAGTTAATATATTTCACTTCGCTTCTTCCATCCAACCAAAAGAAACATTATTTGCAACTGAGAGAAATAGATATGTAGAGGTTTCACGTTCGTTTGTTTATGTTACAGTAGTAGACGACAATGGGCGTGGATAGTGACAACTTCACTAATTCAATTTTTAGCATTGCAATATAATCGGTTCATTTTAACGTAGCAAGATGAATTTGGTGTCATTGGAAACAGAAGACTATGATTTCTTTTTTAAATAATAAAAAAAATTGAGATTTTCAGAATTTTTTGGGTACCTCTTAATTACACTCACTATGGAAACAGAAAACTATTTATAATGTATTAACGTGCTCCTGATAACTTACTAACAATAGTTTCAATAATTTTCTGGTTAGTGAGCATTTACACAGCATTTACTCAATTAACAATAGTAAAATATTTAATTGTTGTGATTTTATTTCTATTTATTTTTTACATTTTCCTTATTGAATTTAACACATCCATTTGAGTCTAAGTCTATCTTTTATTCGGTATATTTATCTCTTTAGTCAACTATTATAATGTTTAACAAAGTTTTTAATCAATTATTATAAAGTTTAACGGCGTCAGAACTTACTTGTCAGCAGATGTCTAGTAAACAGATTTCATCCTAAGAAGTTCGGGAGTTGGGCAAAGTTAAACACACTACAAATTAAATGTGTGTTCATTAACACGGTTCTTCGATCAACTTTTCATAATTTTATCTATCAATAGATAATATTGTGTGGATAGCCTCAAGAGCACGAACTGACATCCTAGAAATTTCTATCTTTCAATAAGTTATAGTATTCGACAGTAGGAAACCTTTTTCCGTGATACTAGCTTTTTTATTATCAATTACCATTGAGTTTGTCGCCATCTGTTGAACTGTATGTTTTATTTTTGATCATCTACCTAACGAACTGTTCATATAAGATTAGAATATTCGGTAAAGATTCTGCATCATTTATAAAGATGTATACTTTCATAGACATCAATTACCTATGCTCTTAATGAGATTGATATAATTGTTCTTAATGAGATTGATCTAATTGCTCTTAATGAGATTGATCTTTAATATCTGTGGTGCACATTTTAATATATAAAGTACAATGCAAAGCTCATCCTTAACTTTAAATATTTATTTAAATTATTTAAACCATGGCCGAATATCGCAAATCTTGAAACCTTAAAACACATTTCGTTGTGCCGCTTTTAAAAACCCACCATATTTATCTCTAATGCAATTTCCTGTAATAGAATATTTATTAACATAATTCTACAATTAACTGCATTTTAACTTTAAAATAAAATAATTAAGAACATTTGGTTAACTAATAAATTAACTACAACAATTAAAATATTGTTATTTTGCGGAGGAGCGTGGAAATGTGAGACCAGGTAAGCTAAAAATGCTTAAATTGCATTTATGACCTTCTACAATATTTGACTCGCACATACCTACTGGTTATCTTTAGACGTTGACACACCGTCTTTTTGGTTCTGATACTCTAACATCAGTATATATCGTACTGGCACTGACTCTAAATATTGTGTTCCTACTCGTACTGCATCTACCCATTTCAATGAAGTCTATATCAAGACATTTTTTGTGGACTATTTTTGGAATTTCTGTGGAACACACTCTTACGGAATCATCATGGCACTCTGCTGAATTTCTCCTCTGCGGAATCTCCCGTTCTCTGTGTTCTCTCAATTTGTCGTAGAAGTCGTGCATATCCTTTTTTTAGTGCCTTTCGGTTGCCGCCCCCTTTTTCTGAGGTCTGTAACGCCCATTCCGCTACCATTGGCTGACGTTAGGGCAACGCGATCAAACATCATCCATATTGGTCAACGTTTTTAGCCAATCTCGTGGCTACACTTTCCTCTTAGGTTTATGGCCTAATTGACCTCTCGAGTCAAAGTGTTGTAAAAACTGGCGTCCTTACGTTTGCTGCCATTATGCAACATTAGAGCCTTAATAAGTAAAGAACATAAAACTTTACTACGCTAAATGCTGTTTCAAATCTGGTCTCAAAATAGCCTTTAACTTGAAGCTACATAACCGTATGAGACCAAAATTGAGACACAGGTATATCATTACTTATGTAAATATCAGGCTCATAGATAAATAAATAACCATAATTCGTAACAATTCTATGTATTCTGGGATGCACCAGTCTAGTTATATCCATAAGCCGAATTTAGAACTTTATCACAGTACTTTTTCCTTCCTTTATATACACTATTCATTGTTTTGACAGTATAATCATCTTATTTATTAGTATCCGATATCAGAAAGTGTATTCAAAGAACAAATTGGATTTAAAAAGAATAGTTATATTAAATTGCAATAACAGTAACTTTAAAATTAACACATTTATTATACACTTGTGTGTATATTGTTACTGATTTTTATTCCACATAAAATAATCTAAACCCGCACAATGGAAGTAATATGAAATGTTTTACACAACTTCAATATGCAACATGTTAAAATGAAATCCGTTAACGTATCGTTTTCTCAAACTTTATTTCTTAAGTTTCAAAGTATATGCTGATCATTTTACATCGTTCGATAACTTTTAGTAACATATTTTATATCATATTCAATGCGTGATATAGTTCTCTTATTTGATGTATAATTATAAAAAGTAGCCTTGAGAGTTATATTTAATTTATTAATCTAAAAATAACAAAAAGTATTCATATAAAGCATAAAATATGTGACTACGGCGTGTTCATGCAGAGTATGGGAACGTTAAATATGTGGGTTCGAAAGTCCTAACGAGAAGGTGGTGGTAGGAGAAGGAGGGTACGGTCCCCGTGAATATCACTCCAACTGAGTTTCGGTCGAAATTGGGTGGTACTGTCCCAACAGTCCAAGTAGATATATTATAACTTCGCGTAGGTCGAACGGTCTGGATAAGAAAAAGAAATTTTCGTGACAACAAATGCAAGGGTCCCATACCCGACTACTAACTATTCCCTTCCCTCTACCTTTAAAATGAGTCCAATCCGCAAAAAATACGGACCGCTTTCCGGAAAAGAAATCCTGATGTAATGCGAAATTAGTTTAGACACCAATTATGTTTATTGCATGTATTTACTAATAGATGGCGTGAACGGCCTAAATATTTAAGGTCTGGGCATCAAATACAAATGATAAGCTAATTCTGAAGTGAAGATTTTGCTGACTTAAAAAAATTATATATAATGATGGCTTCATGAAATTATTTTTTGATTTAGAACAGTCAATAACAACTTATCAATAATTTGATATCACAATATAAAATTATGAGACGTTTTAAACACACAAAAAGTATATATCTTTTGAACATTTAAAAAGTCACTAAATTCCATCTATTATTTTTATGGATACCGTCCTAGGTTTGTTTGAAAGAGATTTTTTTTAGTTTTCCTATAGTGTCTAGAGGAAAACTCTGCGATAATATTTTTCGTTAAAGAATCGAATTTGGTGAATATCGCCCCAAATCATTGTAAATCGCGATAAAACATAAAACAACTAAAATAAAAATCGAAATTTAAAAATATGACACCGATGTGTTCCTATTCGGTTCCTGAAGCATGATCGCTATTTCATGGTCATATGACGTTTAAATTTCTTGCCGCAGACTGCACAGACACACACATAAAGAGACATATTTCTTTATTAAATAAGATTCTAACATTTTTGTTATAGTACTACCAAAATAATAAAGTTTCGATAATCTCGCTTTAGTAATTAATTTTATATATGCAATTGAACAAAATTATGTGCATTTATCTCGTCGTAATGCGAATTTCGAATTTATTCAGAAAATCGAACGTTTTTGTTCCTCAGCGGCATATGAGCTGAATAAGTTTGAAATATTTTATTTTCCAGTATATTTCGGCGAATGATCCCATCTGATTTCAAAATGTTTAATATATCTCGTTTAGAAACTATATTTATGCGTTCCCTGGATTATTCGAACGTTGCTTAACTTAGAAAGTTTCAGAAATGTAAACATTTTCTAACTGAAACAACATATTTTAACTTTTGTTTATAATCGGCTTATCATTTTCTCCCAGGTTTGGCCCTATCGTGTTTCGAAGTTGTTTTGTAGTTTCATTCTATTTTCAGAATTTGAAAATTGTGTTTCAAGTGTGTCGTAAGCTTAGACATTTCACCCTCGCTTTAGGCGTTCTTAATGGCTAAAGGAAACTAAACAGAACCGATACACTTAATAAAAAATCCTAAATATAAAAAACCGTATCAGTTTTAAGCATGGCTCTACCTGTCTCTCTCACACCACAATCCATTTTTAAGTAACTTGTTTTTTTTGTTTTTTTTTCATTTTGCAATCTTAAAAATCTGCATCGTTCAAATCTATATCATTCCAATAATCACAATTATATCATGTCACTCTTCATTTTAAAGGGCTTGAATTTTTTTTTCGCATGATACCAAGTTTGGCAATGTTTCCTCCGTGGGGGCAATTAACATCCCCTGAGGGGTCTGTCACGAACACAATACATATACACGTATTATTTTAAATACGAAATAAATATATTAAGTGACAATCGAAGTGTATGGAATAATAGTGCATTAATTTAATCTTTATATGACAATAAATCCATGTTGGACACAACTCCAGATACATCATTCGGGACTATAAATAATAAAATCTGATGTGGGCAACACATGACTTTCCTTATATAATGCCATGGATTTACTATTTTTACAATAAAAAAATATGTTTTTCTTATAGTGGCTATTTATATTCTTTCCAAGAAATTGAATTTTCGTCAATTAGTCGTCATTTTCACAGATTTAGTGTCATTTTTATCCATTTGGCGAACTTTCCGTTAATTTGGCAACATTTCAAAAAGTCGCCAAGTTGGCGACATTCCGCCAAATTTGGCGCCAAAATCTCGCCAGCGTTATGGATGGAGAAATAAGTTATTCTTATAGCAGATAAATAACTATTGACGTTCAAATGCAAAAGTATTACTCAAAGTATCTGTTCTCATGAATGGAACAAGCTAGATCCACGAGAATGATGTCACCCAATTTATCGCATAATATTACATATGAAAAGTGAACATGTTTCTGGACAGTTAATATATTTCTTATAATTTATGGGATTTTTTAATAAATTTATTTTAAAAATGTGAAATATCTCGAGAACGGTTCATGAGTCGTTCTAAAGTTTATGTCAATCGTTTTATAAGGAAAAATTACATTAGAAAAATCTATTTGCGTAACTTTATTAAAGGATTTGATTTTTTATGATTTTTTAAAATTTCACTTGACAATTTAGGGGGGGGGGGGTTGAACATTCGATTATGTTTAAAAAAAATAATAGGCTTCCAGTATGCACGGATTGTGATTTTTTGTAACAAATTTCGTTCGAATCGATCCATTTGTTCGTCAGTTATCGTCTCCACAGACTCACTGACTATACACACACACACACAGACAGACATCACCTCAAAAATGCTTGAAACGTGCTCTCCCGTCGAAAACTCGAATTCGAATCCGTCACAATACTTCCCTTATACATTATGTATATAAGGAAAGTGACAAGGGTAAAATGTTCTTAATATTGCAATCATTTTCTATAACCATCTAACTACAGATAAATTGTCACTATTACTTAATTTACACAGAATCCTCTAGGTATTGCAAATTGTGTTTTACTTGCTATGAGCATAATCTGTTGAAAATATTTTGTGAACAATTTGATAATTATACAATCTGTACATACACAGTCTGTGTATTATTTAAAACAAATATCTTTAATTAACAATTATTAAAATCAACTACTTTTATAATCTAGATGGGGCATTTAATTATTTTATTATTAAAAGCCACGCATTAAAATGCGGTGATAAATTATTATTAGTGTGGGGCCTTGTAAAGTGATCGTAAATTTAAAAAAATCTGATGTGGGCAACACATGACTTTCCTTATATAATGTAATGAATTTACTACTTTTACAGTAAAAAAAATCTGATGTGGGCAACACATGACTTTCCTTATATAATGTAATGAATTTACTACTTTTACAGTAAAAAAATAGGTTTTTCTTATAGTAGATACTAATATTTCTTCCAAGATATTGAATTTTCGACAAATAGTCGTAATTTTCATTTATTTAGCGTCATTTTTATCCATTTGGCGAGATTTTTGTTAATTTGGCAACATTTCAAAAATTCGTCAAGTTGGCGACATTTCGCCAAATTTGTCGCCAAAATTTCGCCAAGCATTATGGACGAAGAAATAAGTTGTTCTTACAACAGAAAAATGACTATTGGCGTTCAAATACAAAAGTATTACTCAAAGTATCTTTTTTCATGAATGGAACGAGCTAGATCTAAGAGAATGATGTCACCCAATTTATGGCATGGTATTACATATGAAAAGTGAACATGTTTCTCAATAGGAAATATTTTTTTTCATTTTATATGACTTTTCAATAATTTTTTTTGAAAAATGTGCAATATCTCGAGAACGGTTCATGTTAGTGTTCTAAAATTTATATCAATCGTTTTCTAATGAAAAATTACACAACAAATGTCTAGTGGGCCAACGGCCGTACCGTGCTGAAAACACCGGTTCTCGTTAGATCACCGAAGTCAAGCAGCATCGGGCGCGGTTAGTACATAGTGGGTGACCACCTCGGAACACCGCGTGCTGTTGGCCATCTCGGGTGCGGTATCCCCGTGGTTTGCGCGCTAGATTTGCACGCTACCACAAATGCCGCCGTGTTCATGCGGAGTACGATCACGTTAAACATGTGGGTCCGTAAGTCCTTCCGAGAGGTTGGTGGTAGGGGAAGGAGGGTACGGTCCCTGTGGATGCCTCCCCCACTGGGTTCCGGTCTAAATTGGGTGGCACTTCCCGGCCGTCCATACAGTTACCTTACACCTTTCTGGTAGGTCGGACGGTCTGGGTCTCAACAACAACAACAACAACAAATGTCTATTTGCGTAACTTTACTAGTGGTTTTGATTTTTTGACGATTTTTTCAAAATTTTGTTCGAAAAATTAGGGGAGTTCTGAACATTCGATTGCATTTAAAAACAATAGGCTTCCAGTGTTTACAGATTGTGATTTTTGTACCAAATTTGGTTCGAATCGATCCATTCCTTCGTCAGTTATCGTCTCCCCAGGCTCACTGACACACACACACACACACACACACACACACACACACACACACACACAGACATCACTTCAAAAATGTTTGATTCGTGATCAGGGATGCTTGAAACGTGCTCTCCCGTCAAAAACTCGATTTCAAATTTTCGACGCCGTCACAATACTTTCCTTATACATTATGTATATAAGGAAAGTAAAAATAGGTTTTTCTTATAGTAGATACTAATATTATTTCCAAGATATTGAATTTTCGACAATTAGTCGTCATTTTTATCCATTTGGCGAGATTTTCGTTAATTTGGCAACATTTCAAAAAGTCGCCAAGTTGGCGACATTCTGCCAAATTCGTCGCCAAAATCTCGCCAAGCGTTATGGATGAAGAAATAAGTTATTCTTACAGCAGATATACGACTATTGGCGTTCAAATTCAAAAGTATTACTTAAAGTATCTTTTTTCATGAATGGAACGAGTTAGATCCACGAGAATGATGTCACCCAATTTATCGCATGGTATTACATATGAAAAGTGAACATGTTTCTCAATAGGAAATATTTTTATTTTATGACTTTTTGATAATTTTTTTGAAAAATTGTACAATATCTCGAGAACGGTTTATGTTAGCGTTCTAAAATTTATGTCAATCGTTTTCTAATGAAAAATTACATAAGAAATGTCTATTTGCGTAACTTTATTAGTGGTTTTGATTTTTTGACGATTTTTTCAATATTTCATTCGAAAATTTAGGAGGGTTCTGGACATTCGATTGCGTATAAAAACAATAGGCTTCCAGTGTTTATGGATTGTGATTTTTGTTCCAAATTTTATTTGAATCGGTCCATTCGTTCGTCAGTTATCGTCTCCACAGACTCACTGACACACACACACACACACACATACTTTCACACACACACACACAGACATCACTCCAAAAATGTTTGATTCCTGGTCAGGGATGCTTGAAACGTGCTCTACCGTCGAAAACCCGAATTCGAATTTTCGACCCAGTCACAATACTTTCCTTATTATGTATATAAGGAAAGTAATAGTAATTGCCATTGCGATAACCCGTCGTTATTGCGTGATGTCCGGTGTTATCTGAAAAAAATCTGATGTGGGCAACACATGACTTTCCTTATATAATGCAATGAATTTACTACTTTTACAGTTTAAAAAAAATGTTATTCTTATTGTAGATACTTACATTCTTTCCAAGATATTGAAATTTCTTCAATTTGTCGTCATTTCCATTAATTTGGCGTCATTTTTATCCATTTGGAGAGCTTTTTGTTAATTTGGCAACATTCCGCCAATTTCGTCGCCAAAATCTCGCCAAGCGTTATGCACAAAGAAATAAGTTATTCTTACAGCAGATAAATGACTACTGGCGTTCAAATATTGCTCAAAGTATCTTTTTCCATGAATGGAACGAGTTTTCGTTCATTTAGAAACATTGAAAAAAGTCGCAAAGTTGGCGACATTCCAACAAATCCGTCGCCAAAATCTCGCCAAGCGTTATGGATGAAGAAGTAAGTTATTCTTACAGCAGATAAATGATTATTGGCGTTCAAATACAAAAGTATTACTCAAAGTATCTTTTTTCATGAAAGGAACGAGCTAGATCCACGAGAATGATGTCACCAAATTTATCGCATGGTATTACATGTGAAAAGTGAACATGTTTCTTAATAGAAAATATTTTTCTTTATTTTATATGACTTTTTGATAATTGTTTTGAAAAATGCGCAATATCTCGAGAACGGTTCATTTTAGCGTTTTAAAAGTTACGTCAATCGTTTTCTAATGAAAAATTACATAAGAAATGTCTATTTGCGTAACTTTATTAGTGGTTTTGATTTTTTGACGATTTTTTCAAAATTTCACTCGAAAATAAAGGGGGGGTTCTGAACATTCCAATGCATATAAAAACAATAGGCTACCAGTGTTCATGAATTGCGATTTTTGTGCCAAATTTCGTTCGAATCGGTCCATTCGTTCGTCAGTTATCGTCTCCACAGGCTCAATGACACACACATACTTTCACATACACACACACACAGACATCACTTCAAAAATGTTTGATTCGTGATCAGGGATGCTTGAAACGTGCTCTCCCGTCGAAAACTCGAATTCGAATTTTCGACCGCGTCACAATACTTTCCTCATACATTATATATATAAGGAAAGTAACAGATTTTTCTTATAGTAAATACTTATATTTTTTCCAAGGTAATGAATTTTTGACAATTAGTCGTCATTTTCATTGATTTAGCGTCATTTTTATCCTTTTGGCGAGATTTTCGTTAATTTGGCAACATTTCAAAAAGTCGACAAGTTGGCGACATTCCGCAAAATTTGTCGCCAAAATCTCGCCAAGCGTTATGGACGAAGAAATAAGTTGTCCTTACAGCAGATAAATGACTATTGGCGTTCAAATACAAAAGTATTACTCAAAGTATATATTTTCATGAATAGAACGAGCTAGATCCACGAGAATGATGTCACCCAATTTATAACATGGTATTACATATAAAAAGTGAACATGTTTCTCAATAGGAAATTTTTTTTTTTCATTTTATATGACTTTTTAATAATTTTTTTGAAAAATGTGCAATATCTCGAGAACGGTTCATGTTAGCGTTCTAATATTTATGTCAATCGTTTTCTAATGAAAAATTACATAAGAAATGTCTATTTGCGTAACTTTATTAGTGGTTTTGATTTTTTGACGATTTTTTCAAAATATTATTCGAAAATTTAGGTGAGTTCTGAACATTCGATTACGTATAAAAACAATAGGCTTCCAGTGTTTACGGATTGTGATTTTTGTACCAAATTTGGTTCGAAACGGTCCATTCGTTCGTTAATTATCGTCTCCACAGACTCACTGACACACACACACACACACACACATACTTTCATACACACACACACACACACACACAGACATCTCTTCAAAAATGTTTGATTCGTGATCAGATATGCTTGAAACGTGCTCTCCCGTCGAAAATTCGATTTCGAATTTTCGACCCCGTCACAATATTTTCCTTATACATTATGTATATAAGGAAAGTAATAAACTGATTAGCACAATTATATACATTTATTAAAATGAAGAGTCACGAATTTACTGAAACTAACACGTTATTAAAAAATATTATTTATGTTAACTACACGCATTATTAAATTTACCAACATTACTCGATATCTACAATTTATCAATTACTAATAATTGGAGAATGTTCTGACATATGACATACGTGATACAATGTAACTTGTGTTACATACGTATAGTCACATTTAAGACAGTTCCTCAGATAAGATAAACAATATGGTTATCTATATATCTTTTGTGCACATCATTGTGTACAGACTTCTTGTACAGATACACTGAAATTTTAAAACATTGCACTGCACTGACTTCAAACTCTAATTTCAAACTGGCATTTTTAGGCAGGACTTACGATTGCTGAGTAATCGTAAGTCCTGCTTAGTAATCGTAAATCCAATGCTTTAGCACTTGTTCAAACTCTAAAAGGAACTGCCAATTGAACTTCTCAAACTGAACTTACTCTCTTTCGTCTGTTGCACGTGGTAATCTGTGAGCTACCCCTTGGCTCCAATTCGTTCTCCTTCATGCCAACTAATATTTAGCTGCGTGTACTTAGTTGCGGGTTAGCTTATGGCAAAAGTCATTCATTGACAACTTCAGATTCTCCATGTGTATTGAAAGTGAAAGATGTTTTAGTGTGTGGTGAAAGTTATATGTTGGCTACATCAGATATTTCATGTCTGCTGAAAAAGAGAGAAAGCAGTTTCATTTGATCCATGGTGTTTTTAAAAACAGCATCAGTGACGTGTAAACAACGATTGAAATTTTCTTTCGATAACTCCTCTAACGTATCGATTTTCTTTGTAATGTGTTCAAAAATGATTTCGTTATCAGCTATATTTTAGATTTATTTGGATAGGAGGTATTCGGATTAATAAATATTGCCCATTTAAGAAGTAACTGAATAGATAACTAAGTTAGTGACGCATTTATGTTGTTATCTCAAATCAACTCGGCAAGGAACGGCAGAGAACCTTACTAGGCAAGGAACGTGATAAAACCCTACTAGCCAAGCAACGTGATAAAACCCTACTAGCCAAGGAACGTGAGACAACCCTACTAGCCAAGGAACGTGAGAAAACCCTACTAGCCAAGGAACGTGAGAAAACCCTACTAGCCATGGAACGTGAAAAAACCTACTAGCCAAGGAACGTGAGAAAACCCCTACTGAGACAATAACGTGAGGAAAGCCTATTAGGCAAGGAACATGAAAGAACCTAACTAGCCAAGGAACGTGAGAAAAACCCTACTAAGAAAGAAACTTGTGAAAACCCTACTAGGCAAGGGTCATGAGAAGACTCTACTAAGAAAGGACAGTGAGAAAACTCTACTAGGCAGGAAATGTCAGAAAGCCGTAAGATCTAGTTATTTGGGAATGGTATTCTGAAACAAAATACACTATCCCGAATAATAGTTATTATATTAATAGCTATAGAATGAAATATAATTTCTTTAAAAATTGAGAATTTTTAAATAAAACAAACATGTAAAAATTCTAATGATATAGTCCATTACATTCATGAAAATCAATAGCGTGAGCTTCGAGCTGTGCTAGCAGGTTAGAAATAAGTAAAATAAAAATGCATAATGTTTTAAAGTACTTATTTTTATTATTTGTATGTAACTTAAATGTATGAAAAATGCAGGAATTAAAACGCATGTAACTTAAATATATGAGATATGTATGCAACTTAAATGTATGAAAAATGTCTGCACCTTAATTGTATGAAAAATGTATGCACCTGAAATGTATGACAAATATATGCAACTTAGATGTATGAAAAATGTATGTATTAAAATGTATGCAACTTACATAATATATGCAACTTAAATGTATGAAAAATGTATGCAATTTAAATTCATGAAAGGCAACGATATACAAAATGTAGATTTTCTAGGTGCATCACGTATCGAATAATTTAAAAAACTAGCGTGCATGCTGAATTATATTTTACTAATGTTCTTCAATATAAAGTTGGGTCGTCAGCCGGGCAACAAATCAAAAATAGGTAAGGTTGGCTTGATCTTCATCATTTGGGACGTCACGGTCAAGAGAAGACTTTGAGAAGAGTTTCCAACCCGAGGTTTTTACATTATTACAATTAAAACATTGTTAATTTTGAAGTGCCGATATTCAAGTGTAAACATCTTGTGCAGATACATTGAAATGTGCTGTGCACATCTTCTCCAGTGACGCCCAAAGAGATTTAGTAACTTCGGTGGAATAGAATGACTCAGTTTGCAAGTTCGATCACTCCAGAGAATCCGAACACAAAATGCGTGCGTTTTCCTTTCCACTGACATCATATGAGCAAAGCGAAGTGAAAAAATAAAATAGGCATGCCCGGTATAAGCGCCTGCATATCAATGTGACTCGTATTAACTTTGATCGCAACATGGCGATTGGCTGTTGATAGTGTGTATTTTGATATGGTTGAATTGGTGAATTTAGAATCTTTGTGATTGAAGAAATGGGATATTTTCATTAATAAGTGTGTCCGATTCCTTCCGGGAGTATTTTGGGCTTCTAATTATTACTATTTATTGAGATATCTGTGATTTTAAAGTCGATGAATAATGTTACCGTTCGATCGACTTCTGAGTACTGCCCAGTCTTCTCGGCCGATTTGAATGTGTCGGCATTTTTATTTACATTTTTTACAGTGCACTTTTTTGATGATCGGAACGATTTGTCGGATGAAGATGGATTCTATATGTTTAACAAAGGTACCGTATAAAGTTATCTGCTATTTTATTCAATTAGATCTTATAATATTTGAATTTAAAATTTCTAAAGTTCAAGATTAAAGATTGTTAATCCATTGGTCTTTGATAAACCAGCTAGTTTTCCATGCATCTGAATTGCTAATTGGGTGTTTCAAGTTATATTTAGGCTTTAAACTAGTATATAATTGTATGCTGAATACTTTTAAATAGTAATTCATTGAATTACTAATTTTTTATCTTTGCCTTCGAGAACTAATGAAATTTATCCATATGTTATTCCCTTGTATTACAGTCTTAATACAACATAATATAGTATATTCATTGATTATGAAAGTATATTTATATTCTAGAATATTTTAAATATGGTTTTAACTTCTTTACTTTGGCCTTGAGCGAGTCCATGTTGATAAATAGTGCACCTTGTGTTAATCTATTTCTCGTGATTTCCAGTATGAATTGCCTTTAAACTTCTTTTGGGGGATTCTTTAATCTCGAAATTGCTTTTCTGTGTATAAGAGGATTCCTAATTTCGTTTGCGTGTTTAACTTTCTGTACTTGTGCATTATATACCTAGTGGCTAGACACTGTATTGTGTTTAAATAAACCACTTTATCCGCACTGAGTAGCTCTGGATGAAAGGGAATTGTTACTTTGGGGTATATTGACCTTCCTTTTGCTGTATTATGCGATTTTTTAATTTAAATATTGCTACTTAAGAACTGTTGTGGTGAGAACGGATACGTTGTACTTTGATTTTTCAATACATTTATGGACTTTTCTGGTTAGTTTTGAACAAAGTAATCAACTGAATACATATTCTTGGTTTTCCTTCACTCCCTTTTGATGTGTTAATTGACTGGGTAATGGACGTTTTTTCACAATTATTGATTCAGGAATTTTCTGTACTTCGCAGATTGCAATCCGCAAAAGTGGTCAAGTACGTCGTCCTGCTTCCTTGAATGTGACTTGGTATAACTTTGGTAATTTTTCGGGTGTGGATCCCCGTTGGTTATATTGGTGTTTACCTTTTATGGATACTTTCAGTTCGACTTCTACTTGGGAATTTAGAATTGATTTACTAATTTTGCTAGTATTGCAGATTTCATTGGTTAAAGTTGTACGATTTGGTTTAGGTCTGAATTTAGTATAGATTATACTCCTCATTTGGATTTGTTGATTGAGTTAAAGGATGGAAGAACTGGTACATAGCTTTCCGCTTTGGGATAGACCAGTGTTCTTCAACCTGTGTTCCCCGGAACCCTAGGGTTCCGCTCAAACTCTTTAGGGGTACCGCGAGTCGACACTACAATTCGTTGTTTTTGTTTTGTTTTTCTTTGTTTGCAATTTCATATGACATATATATGTATAATACAAATACTTTATACGAAATATTTATCTTCATGTTTGAATTAATGCAAATTTATATCTTATATAAAGTTTTTATAACAAAGGCAGATGCGCACCTTGTTCATAACATGTAATACGTAATATGAGACATCCCCCCTAAAATCAAATCTGGGTGTGCTCCTGAACGAAGGGTTCCTTAGAAAAAATATCTCAAAAAAAGGGTTCCGCGAGATGACAAAGGTTGAAGAACACTGGGATAGACGATACAGCTTATTAAACAGGCTAGGGGCTATTGGTTAACATAGATGGGTTCTCTGTCACTCAAAATAAAACTAAGTTACTACTTCGTTGCAATCGTACATGATTGCAACAATTTTAAACTCCTTTACAAAATAACATTAAACTGTCGGAGGCTATTAAGAGGGTTGAACTAGCTGTGGGGAAGTGTAAAGCTGATAAGAGAGCTGAACTAGCTGTGGGGGAGTGTGAGGCTGATAAGAGAGCTTAGGAATTGCTACATTTGCAGGAGCTTGATGGAAAGAGGCTCAGGAAACGACTAAGATGAAACTCGATGATTATAGGTCCCTATTGGAGGAATCCAGACTGTATTTTTCTATCATCGGTACTTTTTAGGCCATTGGCTACTTTTTAGCCAATTCGTGATGAGACCTTTGGCGGTTTGAATTATTCTATTTTAGGATTATCTTACCGAAGTTTCCCTATTCTTCTATCCCTAAGAGTTTGCACCGCGATTATTTCTTCAGGGATCGTACCCTACGATGAGGGTCCAGTGGTCAACAGCCAATCGGCTGGGATCGGTTATCTTCCTGTGGCTGCCCAAGGGGTTATGTTATTAAGCCATGGCTGACTTTACTTTCATGCCTGCGGGAACTACACGGATGCTGCTTTTCTATTCTGAGGGCGGAATTGGGTTTTCATGTGAATAAGATTTTTGATATTAAAAATAACGGAATCGTGATATCATGTGATATGATGTGTACATTGTGATTTGCCTACCCATAACACTGCCCTTAAGGAACTGAAGAATGGACTGCAATTTACATTTCAGATTAATGCTAAAATTAATGAACACTGGATCATAGAGGCGGATCCAAATATTTTTTCGAAATTATTTGCAATTGGAATTTTTGTTTTACAATTGCTTTAGGCTCTGGTGCAGATAATTCCCCAATGCATTTCAGTGTATGGTGTATGGCAGGTTGGACATACTACTTGACGATGTCATTCTGGGGGACAAATTAAGACGAGGTTGTGAACATTCGACTCGGGGATGTCAAGTTCCTGGCCTCTGGCGGAAAAGAGTGTAAAGTACATTTGGGCATTTCCGCCAAAGAATATTAGCCTGTCAAGCCTTTTAAAGTTGTACTAATTGTCGGAGTTTAAACGGGCTAACTGGTGGCTTTGTCCCGATCGCTCACTCGTGTCGCATAGTTTTTAAATAAATTTATGAAAAATGCTACATAAAAATAAAATAAGTATTAATTATTCTGAAATATGTTAATCGTTCATGCAATAATATGAGACAAATTTGTTAACATCGTTGTTGTGAATCTAGTTTGTTTCATTCCCGATAGAATATACTTATGTAATAATTTTGTATTCTTACGACCAATAATTCGTCAATCGTCATTTATATATAAGAATGAGTTTATCTTCGTTTGTGTGTAATATGTATCCAAACGTTTAGCGAAGTTGATGACCAATTTTGTGACATATCATATACTTGACAATATATATTTGCTATATGTTGCCAAGATTTACAAAAATATAGTCAAAATTACAAAATTAACTCTAAATTAATGGAAATGCTGTCAAAGTGTTGAATTAGTTCCATAACAGCATTTTTTTCCACAGTGACGTAATATTTGCGTCACACTGTGACTTTGGGACGTCACAAGACGTCGCAGTATGTCTCGGCAATGTCATATTGACGTCACAACGAAGTCATTTTGGTCATTTCCATGGTCGTTTGCGACGTCACATATTAACTTGTTTGTGACGTCACATTGAAATTGCCATTGTAATGTCGTCACATTGTTACGTGTTAATTAAATTGCGGAAACGTCACAGAATATAGTCACAATGAAGTGACAAAGTTACTAATATTTAACGTCGCATAGAAGTCACAAATATGATGTCACATTGTGAACCAGATGTCACGTGACTACAACGTCATTGTCACACATGTGACGATCTTTGCTGTGAGGGTTATTTTTAAAATATTTTGTATATGGACTATTACTTATTGTAGATTCTATTAATATTGATAATTGTCAGTTTAGACTTGTTCGAAATATAAGTTAATTGATCACTTCTAAAGAGCTTTATATTGTTGTCATCCGGAAAAACGAAACATGTTTCAACGTTGAAACTCAACTTTGAAAACATTATGACGTGGATATTTAATATATTTTGTTCACCGTGAAAGAAATAAATTAATTTTATAATATAGGGACCGTCATGTGCTGCCCGCATTATATTTTTTGTACTGTCATGATTTGAAGTCTTGATTTTAAAGTAATTTAGTAAACAGTTAAAAACTTAATTCTCACTATCTAAACAATATACTATCGGCATAATGTAAATTCATGAAAATTTTCTTCGAGAAAGTATATAATAAAAAAGCATCTCTACCTGAAAAATGAACGTAGTTTTCAATTGCGCTTCATTTAACATTTTAAGTGTTGAAAGTTGCGTTAAACTTTTTCACTTTCCATTTATGCGAACGTTCGAAGTCCCCATTGAGCGTCATTTGTCTGACTAAAGTAGACAGTTTCGCATATAAATGGTTCGCAGACAGAAGCTCCACTCAGTTAAAACTTTCTGGTTCGTTTGAAAAGCTTGCTTATATTTTGCAAACGTAAACAACTTTTGCACAGTAAACAGGACTCTTTACTTCTCAACGTTTGTTTTCATTTATTTTGTTCTTAAACTTTATGAAGCGTATTATCTTTGAAATAAAAGGTTCTTTTGGAACAAATGTATTTTTGTATAAAATGATAAATGTATTCATTATTAAGCAGTTATTTAAGGGGTCACTCTACTCTTAAAAGGAGAAAATGCTGACAAGATTAAGATTTAAGTTTTTTTTAATAAAATCTAATGAAGTTATCACAATGAAATTTTAGGGTTAAGAAAAGTAATATTCTTTTTTAAAATAAAAAAAATAATTGAAAATTGAGAATTATTATATTAAAATAATTATAATGTACACATGCTTTCTGTATATAAAATGATAATATGTCGTAGCATGTATGATATTTTAAATGTTTATGGAATCAGCCGTAAAATTTGTTTTTTGCTTCGCAAAAAGCGTGCTTGGTACCCAGGAAACTTCGGAAAGTTCGTTCTAGTTAAATATATAGGGTGTACATAAAATAATATCTGAGTTTTAAAGCTGTTTAATATATTACTTTCCTTATATATATATAATTTATAAGGCAAGTATTGTGAAGGGGTCGAAAATTCGAATTCGAGTTTTCGACGGGAGAGCACGTTTCAAGCATCCCTGATCACGAATCGAAAAGAACATTTTTGAAGTGATGTGTGTGTGTGTGTTTGTGTCAGTGAGTCTGTGGAGACGATATCTCATGAACGAATGGAACTATTCGAAAACAATTTGGTACAAAAATCATAATTCGTGAAAATTGGAAGCCTATTGTTTTTAAACACAATCGAATGTTCAAACCCCCCTAAGTTTTCGAGTGAAATTTTGAAAAAATCATCAAAAAATCAAAACCTTTAATACAGCTACGCAAATAGACATTTCTTATGTTATTTTCCTTAGAAAACGATTGCCATAAACTTTAGAACGCGAATAAGAAAATTAGAATAAGAAAAATGTTCACTTTTCATATGTAATATCATGCGATAAATTTGGTGACATCATTCTCATGGATCTAACCCGCTCCATTCACGAGAAAAGGTACTTTGAGTAATAATTTTGCATTTGAATGCCAATAGTCATTTATCTGCTGTAAGAATAACTTATGCCACCGTCCGTAATGCGCTTGGCGTGATCTTGGCGATGAATTTAGAGGCATGTCGCCAACTTGGATAGAAGAAAATTGACTGAAAAAGATTGATTGAAAAAGACTGATTGAAGAAAATTCAATATCTTGGAAAAACTATAAATATCTACTATGAAAATAATATTTTTTTAACTGTAAAATTAGCAAATTCATTGCATTATATAAGGAAAGTCATGTGATGCCCACGTTGTAGTATTGTGACGAATGAAATGAATGATATGCTGCTTTTATAGACAGAGCCAGGCGTGTTATATTTCGATGACGCCATTTGAATAAATGTCATTTGTTTTCGATGAAGTTTTCAAATATAATAAATAGGTATTATGATAATGTTAAAAATATTACCGAGGAATGCATCGCATTTTAGAGATGCTTAAACCAGGCTATTTATATTTCAATGTCGTCATTTGAATGAATTTCATTTTTTTAGATAGAATTTTAAGTTTTCAAATATAATAAATTAATGTAGTATTGTGATGATTTTAAAAATATTACCAAGGAATGAATCGCATTTTAGAGATGTTTAAATAAAATTGTATTGAAGTTGGAAAGTGTTTTATAATCAATGCTTTGTGCATGATTGATCTTTCTTGTTTTTTATGTATTAGCTCTCATGTATTTCTACGCTAGATGCTTGCTTTAAAATTTACTGCTTACGTGTTATTTTAACAGAATCTTCAGAAAATAAAAATATCGTAGCATTGCTCTGAAAAGTCTTTATTTACAATGTTCAATTAAAAAGTTCAAACAAAACATATGCTCCGAGAAATAACTTTATGTAGCTTATGCACTTAACATTTATATGCCTTTCTATATTTGATTTTTACTTTTAGTCAAAAATATATAAGGTAGGTTTACTTATTGCATTTCATGATTTTCAATAATGTATTTTTTCAAAATATATTTATACGTCATGTGATCAAACCTATTCTTTAGATGAATGACTTTCTAATATTAACTTTCTCACAATGTAGTATAGAGAATGTATTGCTTTCACGAAAATTTGCGATTTCAAGAATTTGACGTCAATATATGTTTTAGGATCTCATGACCACGTTTTGACTATTTTTGGAGTGATGTCCGTGTGTCTTTTTGTCATTTTTCGTCTCTTTGTGGTCTATTTCTTGTGTACACCATAATTGCTACAAATAGTAATGGATTTTCACAGAAATAGTTTATTTAGTTTTGTTATCAAAAAATCTAGAATCAGAATTTTTTTTTTTAATTCTAGGGAAAACTTCGAAATGCATTCGTAATTCTATATTTTAACATGACGGAATAGTACAACATTTGACAAAATAATGCATTGAAGGGGTTATTCATGGATCAATGATCACAAAACTTAATAGTGTCAATTATTGCCGTGAAAAATAGATTCGATACAATTTTTATGGCCAGGACGTCATTAGCCACTCCGGTCGAGGAAAGTTACTACCACAGGTGGGTACATGGTCAAAATGTACATCAATCTAAAGGTTCTTTCAGTGCCTTTAAAATTAAATGTAACATGTTATAATTGCTATCTTTTGGATCTGATCAAATATTTCCAATTTATTCTTATAAAATTTGAAAACATAAATATAAGCTACTTCAAAATGGATTCTGGTATGAGAAGGTCCAGTGGGGCCACATCCCAGTTATTAACACTTTCCAACATAGTTTACATGTGTTTATGACTGTTATGATTATTGTTCATTCTGTCCAACTGCCCATTCGCACGATAACTGCCGTAAAAATGACTTTATCAAAATGAAATTTTAGTATGTTTTGAACCGGTGTGTGGGACATATGGGAATGTAAATGAATAATATCACCCAATTAGTTTTTAATTAAACCCTGGTTTAAAGAGTTAGATGCATTGAACCCTATAGAATCTATTTTTTCAAGCAGTTAAGCGAAGTTAAAATTCATAAATTATTTCGAAAATTTTAAATTATCCCATAAAATATATAAGAAAAATTTCAGCAAAATATGTTTTTTAAATAAAAATTAAAATATTAATAACACCCATATTATATGAAGAGATCACGTGACCCACTTTAAAATAAAATGTAGCATCCATTTTTTTCCCAGTTTAAAAATCATGATTTTTAAAGTTATTTTAAATTTATATTTAGTTTTGCATTCCTTCTATAAACGCTTTATTGTTGAGTGTTTTATGCGGATTTATATTCCGTGCCAAAGCATTTACAAAATTTGACTGAACATTTGTTACTACATGTTTTGCAAAACAACTTCATTAACTACAGAACAGAGAACATCTTCTACGTGTGAAATATTTTGTGTACATGTCGTTAAAATTAATTAATTTTGAAAGCTTATTTCGATTCATAAAATTGTTCAAGTATCGATCTCAATTTTCGAGCGCAGAATTTCTTTATAACATTATGTCAGTCTGAAAAATATATTAAATTGAGATACACATTTGGAGAAATTACATCTCAGAGACAGTTTAAATTTAATATAAAATAAAATTGCCACAGTTAGTTCGCCGGCAGGAATAAAAAATCGTAATTACATGTATAATTAAGGGAGATATTCCCCTTTGTATATGGTTTCATTTATCTAATTACTCGGCGAAGTGCATTATAATATTCTATTCTTAGACGTAAAAAACGATTGAGCAATTCTAAAGGTGAAATAATTTCATCTTTTGCCATCTCATTGTGTTCGAAAAAGATCCCATTAAATACAATTTAGAGTAAATGAGACTTCAAAATTTTAATGAAGATCTGTTTATTTTTTCATTTTTATTTTAAATTGAATTGTATTCATTTCCATTAAGATGGAATGCATTTTAAAGCTTGCTTTGGTAGAAAAATGATATTTGTGAGTAAGACAAAAGGATGTATTCTAGTTATAATATATTCTATGAGACACAACAGTTTAGAAATAATTTTCATATGGAACCTCAAATAGTTCAGAACTTCTATACATAATGCATTCTTTTTCGGACTTGTGGTGTTTCTTTCTGGGTCGTCTTATTGGAATATTTTCTGTTGTGTTTTGTCGCACTCGAATTTTATGTCTCACTCCACATTTCAAATTGGCTAGAATATTTTTCATTTTGCCTGTCCGGTAGAGTTTTTTTCTTGCTTATCCTCTACACTTATCAGTAAGTAGGACTGGATATAACTGCTATCCTGCACAGCACTCATCACTTTGTGAGGGCGACGGAATGAACACACAGGTATCTTTGATAAAAACGATAAGCTTAATTCTTAAACTGTATAAATCATAAAATAAACTATATTAACGAAATTTACAAATACTAAATCAGAATCTACATGGTCCACCCGTTCTACCATCGTTTTCATCCACACACGTACTTCAAGTGCCAACTAGTCATATATCTGGCCATCTCGAACCATTCCATTTCTCGTGTTTCGTACTTCACCTTTTTATAACCTAGTTTCCAGCTCCACCCGTAAATCAGCGCGGATATTATTTAAATTTAGGCTCTGCTTTCCCCGGGGAAGCCACTGTTTGAAAATTAAGAAGTTGAGAATAGAAATTGTTAATCCTTACAAATTGAACTCGTATATTTTGCTTAAGTTAATTCAGATCTGTGCCAACCTCTTAAACTGCCTAAACCCAAATACGTACCAAAATGCTTCTATAGGAATTTAGGGTAAATAAAACTATTGTAAAATAACAAATTTTTGAATCCCCCATGGTAATCACTGAAGTAACGTCAGAAATGCTGATGAATTCAAAGAATAGTACTAAGACGATAGTTCTAAGAGATAAAAGACGTTTCAAAGTTGTCGCTCAGACGATTATTTCGTTCGTTTTGTGCTTATTCCGTTTTTTTTTTCTTGAGGGGGGGGGGGGTTTGTTGATATTTATCGTTAATGGATTGAATCCAACGCGTCCTTGAAACAGTTATATGCTGCATTATTATGTTGCGTGTGCTTAAATACGTTTCTCAAATTTTCTTTTTCTTTTGTACAAACTGTTTTAACTTATTTTTAACTACATGCTTATTGAGTACTTATTGACACAATACATAACTATATAATAGAAAGTAAATATACGATAAATTTTAGTGAATATATGGGAGTATTCATCATGGCATTTTCAAGTATTAGGAAACTGGCCATAATACGAACTCAAGTAACATATCATCAAAATGCCACAGAAGAAGCTTATTTACACCTTAATTTCTCTAATTTAATATCTTAATTTCTTTAAAAAAGATGTTTAAAACAACAAGTAGCGTAAATAAATCTAACAAAAATCTTTATAATGTTATCTTAATAATAAATAATTTTCCTATGTTTGATATATGAATACCATTTGATAAATGAACACCTAGAAATGAATATGTTTTAAATGTGATAAGCAACGTACCACTTCTGATTCTATAGCTTTTATATTTGGAAAGAGATTAAATTACTCATTTAACTACTTTCTGATGATACATAAAACCATCTTTGAAGCACGTTATAATATCATATTCATGAATTTGTAAAACGCTTAAGTATTTCCACATGTAAAGTGATTTTATCTGTAAGCTTCCCATTGTGGACTTTTTCGGACTTACACGAAGATTTTGAATGAAACGCCATGTTGTATAGTATATTCGCAGCTTCAGCAAATCATCAATTTCTTCAAAATAGTTATATGTAAGATTCGGATTTCTGTGCATTGAAAATCAATGACGTAAGTCATATAATAAGCATTTAAAACACTTAAAATATACGTCGGGCAAAAACACTATTTACACCCCAAGAGAAGTGACAGCTAACAATATTACTCGCTAGTTTCCATCACCTTATCTGACAACTGAGACATGTTCTAAAAAATAGATTAGAAAGGAAGTTGAATAAAAAGTTAAAGATTATATTTTATGAATATTTTAGAAATATGAATTATAATTAAAAATATGCCAACAAACCAGTGGGACTAAATTGGTGTTATTTTATGTTAGATATTCATTCAGATAAGGATTGAAAATACAAATAATAAATTGTTCAAAATACTTTATTACTTTCCTCATACACATAATGTATAAGGAAAGTATTGTGACGGGGTTGAAAATTCAAGTATCCAATTCAAGTGTGTGTGTGTCTTGGAAAGAATATAAGTATCTACTATAAGAATACCATTTTTACTTTCCTTATACATACATAATGTATATGGAAAGTATTATGACGGGGTCGAAAATTCGAATTCAAGTTTTCGACGGGAGAGCAAATTTCAAGCATCCCTCATCACGAATCAAACATTTTCATTTTTGAAGTGATGTCTGTGTGTGTGTGTGTGTGTGTGAAAGTATGTATGTGTGTGTGTGTGTGAGAGAGAGTCTATGGAGACTATAACTAACGAACGAATGGACCGATTCGAACGAAATTTGGTACAAAAATCATAATCCATAAGCACTGGAATCCTATTGTTTTTATACGTAATCGAATGTTCAGAAACCCCCTAAATTTTCGAAAGAAGTATTGAAAATATCGTCAAAAAATTAAAACCGCTAATAAAATTACGCAAATAGACATTTCTTATGTAATTTTTCATTAGAAACTGATTTACTAAATTTTAGAACGCTAACATGAACCGTTCTTGCGATATCGCACATTTTTCAAAAAAAAATTATCAAAATTTATATAAAATAAAAAAATATATATTTCCTATTGAGAAACATGTTCACTTTTCATATGTAATACTATGCGATAAATTGGGTGACATCATTCTCGTGGATCTAGCTCGTTCCAGTCATGAAAAAAGATACTTTGAGAATACTTTTGTATTTGAACGCCAATAGTCATTTATCTGCTGTAAGAATAACTTATTTCACCGCCCATAACGCTTGGCGAGATTTTGGCGACGAATTTGGCGGTATGTCGCCAACTTGGTGACATTTTAAATTGTTGCCAAATTAACAAAAATCTCGCCAAATTGATCAAAATGATGCTAAATCAATTAAAATGTCGACTAATTGAAGAAGATTCAATATCTTAGAAAAAATATAAGTATCTACTATAAGAATAACATTTTGTTTAACTGTAAACATAGTAAATTCATTGCATTATATGAGGAAAGTCACGTGTTGCCCACATCAGATTTTTTAAATACATGTTGGTTTCATCAGGTACACAATTATATCACAGCCTGGATTTGGTCCGACACTGGACAGCCCTGCAGTGCTGACTTAAAATAACAATATTTTAAAGTATTCACATAATAGCGGTATTTATGTCAATTGCTTTAAATTAACATTGACGAATTTTTAAACAACACTGCAATTAAGTTAAATGTCAAATCTGACAACCTGTCAAAAAGTCGAAATTCCAAAAACCTGTCTGGCAAAACGTCGAAATTTCAGAGTAAATTCGAAGAGCAAAATAAAATATACATCAAATCAAATCTTTTATTTCAAAATGTACTTTTAAAATATTTTCGGTAGATATCAACAATAAACAAAAATATTTTACTTCACATTTTCTTAATATCGTATTTTTTAGAAACATAGAAAAATGTTTATTCATTTCGGGCTGCCGTTGAAAAGTATTCACCAACAGATTACTCAGCTGTTTGTCAGTCCTATTTCTAATGGCTCTGGCCTTTAGGGAGCAGCTCTCTAAATGCTCTCTCTGGAGCAGCTCTCTGGATGTCTTACTAGACTACATAATATGGGGGGTAAGTACAATCATTAATTATTAAAAATGTACCTGTAATATATTTTCGGTATATATAGACGATGAGCAAAAAAAATATTTTCTTTTAAAGTGAAGCATGAAAAGGCAGAATTAGCTAATACGACATCCACACCGAAAATGTATCCTAATTTCGGTATTTTTTCTTTATTTAATCGTCTGCCGAAATGTTGATTTACAACGAGACCATCTGGCTCAATAATTCACCCTCCCCCCTTTCATATTTTTTGCAAATAACACTATTGCAATGCCCATTGAAAACTCGCAAGACATTTTATCTTAATAAGTTCATTATATCACTTACTCCTTCCCATCTAACTAGTTATTTAACAGTATGTTGTAAAGTATAACATGCTTCTGATGCCAAAGCAGCTACTTTTACCGAAAACAAATTCCAACACTTAATAATGTTTTCATTATCGGATTTCCGGATAATATCAGAATTATATTCTACCAAACAAAAAAATAAAAATAGGAGGCAACCTACAATACCATCTAAAGGGAGATAAAGACAGAATTTATTTATGCTGTGAAAGTCATTTTTCACTGAACTGAGTTTAACGAATAATTGCCCAACGTTAAAGAATCTATTTGGAAGCCTTCCAAAATATCTTATAATCCACATTGTATGGGATTTTCGGAATCTTTATAAAATTTCAAAAATAATAAAAAGTACTGTATAAAAAGCTTCACCTTCACCAAAATAGAGTATTTAAATGGATTGAAATTATATATACAGTGTGATTAAAAAAAGGTTGGGTCAAACTTTAGGAGGTGGAAATACACAGCAAACCAAGCATTTTTCGTCATAGTTTAAGGTTCAGAAATTAAACGGGAGACGCCAGTGGGACGTCCCACTGGCGTCTCCAGTTTAACTGTAGACGCCAGTGGGCGCTTAGTGGTGAAATCGAAGAAGTGGAGCGAAAACACAAGAATGTTATAAAATGACACTTAATAAAGAATAATTAGAGTAATGCTCAAAAGAGCGGCCGCCAACCTGAATGCACGTCTCACAGCGGCGGTGAAGGAATTGGTGAACTTCCTCGAACAGACCAGACATGTGGAGAACTTCAGCGGCAGCGGTCGAAATTCTAACAACGAGTTCCTCTTCAGATTCAAGGGATGTGCGATGGGCGAGACTCTTGAGATATCCCTATAAAACGAAGTCCAGACACGACGGATCGGTTGCATGCAAGCGTTCGGTCCAAGCATGTAAATGTTCGGTCCAGTGCAAGCGTTCGAATGTTTTACGATTGGGCAACTGCCTATGGAGAAACATTTCCCGTACACTCATTGTGCCTCTCTGCCGTTCTCATTTGCAGCTCCGTAGATGAGATTCATTTCGGATTATTTCCTATTTGTAAATTCCTCCATCGTCCCAAAAGTTGGAGCTGCGAATAACTGCTGCAAACTGATAAGGCTGCACATTCGATGTTACGAAAATTTGCATAAATTTGTTCTCTAGATGAAATTTGCATATGTGGTTTTCTTCTTCAACCAGAAAATAACAGCCAGAATGACGTTCTTAAGTTTGCGGAACTGCCACTACCCAACGAGTAAGCGTTTTATAACGCCTTTACGTTTCATTTACGTTACATTTACGTTCCATTGTTACGAAAATAAGCAATATTGTTATATAACTATAAACAGTTCGATCCCCCTTTGCAGGCATTGGAGTCCATGGACACCAATGTTTTCAAAGGGGGATATAACTATTTGTAATAGGGTATGTCAAATATCTATCGTTTTGCGAGGTTCTTCGTTTCTGATTGGGGCTGTCCCACCCGTAGGCAAAACTAAAAGAGCAGTAAAAAATACAGTTTCATTTACAGTTCCTAGAGATGGGAGAACAATAAACAACATTCCTGTCCATCAAAAAATATTATTTTTTAATGTAAAAAGGTGATAAACATCGTTGTTTTCCTATGTTGGCAAAAAGCGTTCTACATAAGTTCAAAATGATAACGGGGTGAGCGATGCGTTGTTATGTCCCTGCCGTGAAGCTCAAAGAATGGAGACACAGATTTGGTTGGAAATAAGTGTTGTTTTTTTCGAACTGTGGATACCGGATCAGACGATATGGTGACACAACTTTGTAAAATAATTCATGAAATTAACAGCATACACGGAAAGAAATTCGGCAACCTTCAGTGACTGTAGCATGATATTTCCCCCAATTGCCACAGTTACTTGTGCCTAAATTTTGTAAAGTGTAATATAATATTCCGGAAAGTTTTTTATTTTATGCGGTATACAAATAATTATGAGGAAAATACCAAATTTGGCGAAATTAATATTTAACTCGTAGATAATAATTAGGTAGCATGGACCCGTAGTCGTAATAGTGCGTACAAAGTCATGCGTCCAACATATAACTCACCGGTTGCGCAGTCAACTTGTAAATAAAAGTAATATTGCCACAGTTGCCCCCGAATGCCACAGTTACTTGTGCCTAAATTTTGTAAAGTGTAATATAATATTCCGGAAAGTTTTTTATTTTATGTGGTATACAAATAATTATGAGGAAAATACCAAATTTGGCGAAATTAATATTTAACTCGTAGATAATAATTAGGTAGCATGGACCCGTAGTCGTAATAGTGCGTACAAAGTCATGCGTCCAACATATAACCCACCGGTTGCGCAGCCAACTTGTAAATAAATGTAATATTGCCACAGTTGCCCCCGAATGCCACAGTTACTTGTGCCTAAATTTTGTAAAGTGTAATATAATATTCCGGAAAGTTTTTTATTTTATGTGGTATACAAATAATTATGAGGAAAATACCAAATTTGGCGAAATTAATATTTAACTCGTAGATAATAATTAGGTAGCATGGACCCGTAGTCGTAATAGTGCGTACAAAGTCATGCGTCCAACATATAACCCACCGGTTGCGCAGTCAACTTGTAAATAAATGTAATATTGCCACAGTTGCCCCCGAATGCCACAGTTACTTGTGCCTAAATTTTGTAAAGTGTAATATAATATTCCGGAAAGTTTTTTATTTTATGTGGTATACAAATAATTATGAGGAAAATACCAAATTTGGCGAAATTAATATTTAACTCGTAGATAATAATTAGGTAGCATGGACCCGTAGTCGTAATAGTGCGTACAAAGTCATGCGTCCAACATATAACCCACCGGTTGCGCAGTCAACTTGTAAATAAATGTAATATTGCCACAGTTGCCCCCGAATGCCACAGTTACTTGTGCCTAAATTTTGTAAAGTGTAATATAATATTCCGGAAAGTTTTTTATTTTATGTGGTATACAAATAATTATGAGGAAAATACCAAATTTGGCGAAATTAATATTTAACTCGTAGATAATAATTAGGTAGCATGGACCCGTAGTCGTAATAGTGCGTACAAAGTCATGCGTCCAACATATAACCCACCGGTTGCGCAGTCAACTTGTAAATAAATGTAATATTGCCACAGTTGCCCCCGAATGCCACAGTTACTTGTGCCTAAATTTTGTAAAGTGTAATATAATATTCCGGAAAGTTTTTTATTTTATGTGGTATACAAATAATTATGAGGAAAATACCAAATTTGGCGAAATTAATATTTAACTCGTAGATAATAATTAGGTAGCATGGACCCGTAGTCGTAATAGTGCGTACAAAGTCATGCGTCCAACATATAACCCACCGGTTGCGCAGTCAACTTGTAAATAAATGTAATTTCGAAAGTATAAGCATTAATTATCGATTACGTATTAAACACATCTTTGTATTTCCCCACATAATTACTCATGTCAACAAACATATACCTTTCACTAATATTTTTCAATTAATAATTTTACATTTTGTTTTTCATTTTCATTTTTACTTGTAGGCGAATGTGATGACGAAGTAATTTATAAAAAACTTACTTTTGACTTAACTCGAATTCATAATGAGAAAAAAGGGAGTGCCTGTTATAGATGTCATTTTTGTTATAGAATTTGTTGCAACATCACCTTGGTTATGGTCATCATTGAAGGCTGCCTTCGCTTTGGTTTTTGAGTATTGTCTTTTCCGTTCCTCAGCCAAATTTCTTAACCACTTTGTTTACCACTTTTTATTGAGGTAGTTTATTCTAATACTGCTATTTCTAGTAGTGCTAGTGCGACGACTCGTCTCCAACTCATTTCTAGTATGAATACTTGACTTCCCCTTCTTTTTCTCCCCTGGGGACCATTGGCTGGTGCGCTAGAGTGAGACAGTTGTTATTGGCTACAGATACGCTGGGATCAACATCTGAGGACCACAGAACCACATGACCGTATAATGTGTATGGGGCTTATTTATAGAGTTTATATATTACCCCCACATAAATTTATTTGCACTTCATTTCAACCACTGGCGACCATCTGACTGCGTTTATTGTTGATCCCTCAAAGTTTATTTCCATTACCTGGTTCTTGATCTTTAAGGTCATAAATGTGTTAAAGCCTGCAGTCATTCGCAATGCGCACTTTCCTCAACCTCCCCTACGGTGTGGCGAGGAATGTCAATGAACTATTTCCTCGCCATACAGTATTTCATTTGTTTCAAAATTTATTATATTACGATGGAAATGCATACATAATTCAATTTAGAACAAAATTAAAAAAAAAACTCTAGTGCGAAATTTCGAAGTACATTTTACTCAACATTTTATTTAAAATAATCTTTGTGGAACAGAATGAAATGCCTAAATATGAAATAATTTTACCTTTAGAAATGTTTAGCTTTTTTTTTACATCTAAGAATAGAATATCATAATGCACTTCGTTGAGCAATTAGATAGACGGAGCCACATACAATAGAGGATACTTTCTTAATTACACGAGTAATTAAGATTTTTCTTCTTCTTGCGAAACCACCTGTGGCAATTTCATTTTATATTAAAATGAAACTGTCTTTGAGATGCCATTCTTTAGAATGTGTATCTTAATTGTGTATTGCTATTAGAAATATTTGATATGTTAATCACATATTTTATCCAGAAATTGCGATCGATTATAGATTTACTTCATGATTATAAATAAATGTTTTAAGGCAATCAGTTTTATAATATACGTACAAAAATTGTCACAAGTAAAATCTGATCGTATTGACATTGTCTTTTAGTAATTTGGTCTAAATCGATTAATCTATTAAATGTTGAAATACTTTGATTATATTATAATGTCTGAATACATAAATTATAATGTCTGAAAATCTTCATTTGAAATTATAATTTAATATCGTGATTAAAAGTTAATAAAGAGGCCAATAATAATGAGAGAGCATTTTGTTTCCTGAGCTGTACGTATCAAGAATAATAAGATAACTTATTTAAATTATTTATCGGGCTATAAAAATCGAAATATTTTGTTGGAGACCGATATTTTATCATTTAGCCATGTCAAAATGTCTGTTGCGTAAACCAACTTCTACCATACGATCGGGATTGCTTAAAATGTATTACATGACACTTTCAAACTCACATCAACTGATAAGAAATCTACAAGTTTCAAGAGACAATAACAAACGTTGGCTTTCTGGGATTTTTTAAGGTTAAACTTTTATCTGACTGTGAAATGATTTAATATTTTCTTTCGGCTAGTAACTGTAACGGTTATGCAGATATGGTACAAAAATATTCTAAAAACTTATTTCGTGTCAATTTAAAAAGGGTCGTGCACCTACACTTTTTATTTTACGTGTTATGTCTAATATTATGGCTGCATCATATTTTAATCAACAATTATTAACTGTATTTAAGAATAATATAAAAAATACAATAGTTTTTAATTTAAAGTCCGTTTTGAAAGCCAAACTTTTTTCTGTACTTAGCGTAGCTCAATGCAACACCGGTGCATACCAGTGTCATCCTCTATCGTTGTCCTCTAAATACCCGGGCAAACAATAGAAAATGAAAGAATAAAATTATTTTGAGGTGCATTTCAATCTCGAACGTTGTGACATCACTGAAAAGAAAGTATTTAATGTACAAGTTTGACCAATTTATTAATATCAAACTGTTAAATCATTCAATTTTGAGATAATCTCATCATTTTTTTCACAGATTATATATGGGTAATTGAATATGATTTTTATAAGAGTAAAATAAAGATAAGTCTGAAAAAGTTTTAGCCACCATAAATAAATACCCCGCGAGACGGTAGTAATTTTCGATCAATCATTTTCCTGGGAGTCATCTGGAATGAATGTTAAAAAGGGAATGAAATGGGGAATCAAAATATATTTAGTCGGTTCACTGCAAATAATTGATAATGTGTCATCGCTTTGCAATTCTACAATATATTTTTAAACAATTCATAATATATAGGAAACGCATAAGACTAATAGTGACGTTGTATGTCGCAAATATGAAAGTTATACAAAAACTTCAAAACGTTAACATTTTCAAATATTAATAAGATTTTGCAAATAAATAAAAATATAACTAACATATTTTATTATGTTTTATATCAATTATATGCAAATTCCCAAATTTGCATTTTTTAAAAACATATTGCAACTCCTTACACCTAAATTTCGATTTTAAAACCATGATGTTTAGATACATGCATTCATATAACATTGAATATGTTTTAGAAGTACCTCTCTATCTATGTTTTAGAAGCACTCAATCCTCAAAAGTATTCGTACACATTACCAATGGTTCCCGGCCGTCCATCTTGTTACTCTAAGTCCTCTGGACGAGTCGGACGGTCTGGGTCTTCAACATTACCAATGGTTCAGAAGTGTCCTTTTTCAGATATATGACAATCATGCCTTGGATTTGTTCTATTCGTAGGTATGACTTAATCATCTTGCCCTGCATTTTCAATAATTTTTTATAATCTACATTGTACTAGTTATACGTAACTATAATCTGTCTGCTCCACTCGTGCACAGATATTATACTTTCTTGACAAACTTCATGGTGTACAACAAACTTCTTGACAAACTTCATGGTGCCAAACTTCATAAGTGGTTTGTATGGAATGCCATGGAAATATAGAATAATCCTGTTCAGCGTCTATATTTGAGCCACCCAGATCATATTTGGGACAAATCAGAGATCCGATTTTGATCTTGGCCAAACATACATTTTTCCAAATTACTTGTAGCAGTTGCACTAGAGACGGATTTTCCAGTTCACGATTGAATTGCGAATACCAATTTGTCTTAAAAGTGTTATTTTCGGTTCATGAGAAGAGAAGGAGCAGATAAGTCTACAGTTTCCCTCATATTTTCTACACTACAGCTGTAACACTCTACGGAGTTTCGCATAGAGTACAGTGGGGCTAGATTTTTAGCCTACTAACTGGGCATTACTACCTTGCTGCTCATCTGTACTGTATTGGTATTTTTACAGAGGCTGCCTGCTCGTTATATGATGGTGATGATTAAATGAACAAATAAAACCTGAACCATGGTGCTACTGAGTCGTCCAGATACTGGGAGACGAGAGGATTATTGGGGCGATAACATTCGGTTATTTTTTGTATTTAGTTCATACACCCCCTCCATTGGAAATAAAAAATAGTGGGATAGGCAGAACGAAGAGCTCATTCCATAAATGTGATACAGTATGGAAAGCAAAAATTCTTAATTTTTGTGTGAATCTATCTAGCTGCATGTTAACTTCGTTACTGGTATAACAAATAAATCTTTGCTGGTTTTTGGAACCCCGACACACTAACGACCCATCTATTCGAAGAGACACAGTATTCCTCCAACGATGGTATTCCAAATGCCAGTAATCACTTTGGTATTGCAAACACGAGATCTCTTCACAATAGAATAGTCGAAAACTCCAATGACAACAATTTCTTCGTGCCGAAATTTTTATGATTCTCCGTGGCAAAAAACAATTCCTTGATGCCACGAAACTAGCTTGAAATTTTTTTAAGACAGAGGGGAGAATAAAATAGTCAAATAAATTTTCACATAACTCACCTACAATTAACCATTTTCTCGAGTTCGAAGTGACTTCCAATGACTTTCTCGGTCACCAATTATGTTACGAAAATAGCGACATATAACGACGCATTGTTGATATTGTTTGTACACGCTGAATTGAAATACAATTTTATGTATGAGGTTATTTTTATTACTTCAGATTAAAAAAAGTTGATTTCTATCTTGAGCAATATAACTCAAATTTTAAACATAATCAAGTTCATACTGCAGGTATATCAGTTCATTGTAGACTGTTATCTTGCTTACCGAATTGAAAAGCAACACAAAAGTTCACGGATGCAGATATCTGCAATGGGAGCACGATTCTCCAAATCTAACAAAACTACTAAAAATAATTGCATATGTAGATTTATTATTTTATTCGAATATAAATATATTCCATAAGTATTTTTTATTATACAGATAATACACTCCATAAAATTTAAGAACTACCCAAGTAAGCATAAAAGTTGAAAACTAAAGAGTTCTGTTTACCGTCAGAAAGTTGTTTACATTTGCAAAATATAAGCAAGCTTTCCAAACGAACCAAAAGCGTTTAACTGAATGGATTTTCTGGCTATGGAACATTTATATGCGAAACTGTCTGCTTTAGTCAGACAAATGGCGCTCTGTGGGGAATTCAAACGTTCACTTAAGTGGAAACTGAGAAAGTTTAACGCTACTTTCAACACTTGCATTGTTAAATGAGAGCAATTGAATTCATTTTTCAGGTAGATATGTTTTTTTTTATAACTTTATGCTTTTTTGAATGAAATGTTCATGTCTTTGCATGATACTTATATTAAAATGTTTGGATGATGTAAATTAGGTTATTTTAACTATATTTAAAATTACATTAAATTATGATAATTATGATTACAGATGACTTGAAAGAAACGTATATAATTGGATTATGTTCTTCTGAAAATCAAATATCCTCTGTTAGTAAAGTATTTCGATCACCCCCTTTTTTAACTGAAAATGTTGGATTTTGCGATTATTACAATTTAAGATTTATCCTCATATGCCTAACTTCATGAAACAGGGATGAAAATAAATTATACATTTTTATAACGTGGAAATGGCTCATTCGAGTTACATAATTATAACGTTTTAAACCGAATTGAGAGTGCATTTATGCATGAGAAAATTTGCGATTTTATAACACGTAAAAAATTGAACATTAAAAACATGGACAAAATCACACACATTTTAAATTAATACCGGCTCAATGGTCAACATCATCTACTATTTGGCTAGTTTCGTACTGTAATTAAGAAACTCCGAGAGAATTTTATTGATAACCAACAACCTCCATACGACATCATAGTACGATATACGTCCCTACCAAGTACAATCTTACTCTTGATGAACAGGTTTTAGCTTAGACATGTTTGCATTTTTTCGAATTTTTATATCTGACTTGCAAATTCATTCGGCGTTTACCGGTATTTAGAACAGTGATTGATTAAATTTATTTATTCAATTTTCCAAATGGCGTAGTCGAGCATACACGCAGCAGCGACTCGCCTGTTAAGCCGTCAGTATATACCTAAAATAGAAACCTAAACATGTCTTAACCGGCTGCGCAGTTGCAAAATGCCTTTTTGGCCTGTTATTGACCCGAGTACATATACAACGTCATATACACTCATGTCCAAAAGTTAAGCATAATTCGAAAAATGCGAAAAATTTGGAGTTAATATAGATACAACGGTTCACAATCAGTTAGGGAGAATTGTGGAATGAAGGTAAATAATTGTTCATATGCGAAACAGTTCAGTTGACATGCGCAAAGCACCGGCGCACGTCGGAACGAGTATAAAACGACCTCGAGCGGCATGGCCAGTTGAGGCAGAATTTCGCACTTGCTGTGGTACAGGGCGTTGTTAACAATGAAGAAGGACGAAATATATTACAAAAATGCCAACCGGACGTGTTTTTGAAAGGAAGGACGAATTATTGGAGTGCTGGAATCCGATCAATCCCAAACTGAGGCGTCTTGAATTCTGAATGTGCCTCAATGTGTGAGTTCCAGACTGTGGCAGAAGTTCCAAACCACTGGAGATGTTACCCGACGACTACCAGATCGTTCAAGGACAACAACTGTTCGGCAAGTCGGATGTTTGATGATAACTGCGCAACGTCAGAGGAACCGTTCTGACAGATAACTGGGTTCAACCCTGACAGTCTTCACAAAAGTCGCTGCTTCTAGACAAACTGTTTACAGGAGACTCAGACACGTTGGTCTCTATGCCAGACGACCAGCAGTTTGTATCCCCCTAACGTCAGCATAGAAACGCGTTCGTTTAGAGTGGAGTTTGGAACATCGGCAGTGGAGTGGACAACAGTGGGGCAATTTCATGTTCAGTGACGAGTTCAGGTTTAGACTGCAAACTGATTCTCGTCATACTACGATCTGGTGAGAACGTGGAACGCGTTTTAACCCGGGAAACATTACGAAAAGACATCGTTTTACGTTTGGGGAAGTCGTGGTCTGGGCAGGCATCATGTTGGACGGCCGCACAGACCTCCAAATCTTTGACACGGGGTCGGTTACCGGTCAGAGATACAGAGACGAAGTCCTTGAGCCTACCGTTCGATTGTTTCGCGGTGCTGTTGGTCCTGATTTCATATTCATGGATGATAATGCGCCTCCTCACCGTGTGACCTTAGTCGACGACTTCTTTCAATCTCAAGATATCCGGCACATGCAGTAGTCTGCCAACACTTCTGATCTGAATCCAATAGAGCATGTGCGAGATATGCTCGGGAGACATCTTGCAGCCCTCCGCTACCCACCAAGCTCAGTTACGGGATTTGAAAACTGCTCTCCGTCAGGCTTGAAACTCTTTGAGCACACAACTCATCCAAACCCTCATCGAAAGTATGGGACATCGTTGTGCAGCATGCGTGGCTACCCGAGGTTACTACACAACGTATTAAATTGCAGCATCACATTGTTTTAATCATTCTGTTTCACTGAGGTTGACACTCGCATTGTGACCCCTTTTCTGTCAACCCTTTTCTTTGGATAATCAAAGTCGTCATTATCTTTGTTTTTCATTGTTTTCTTCTTCTATAACCTTAGTACACCCGCATACCGCGTATACTTCCATTACGATGTAGATTTCCAGAAATTTTCATATAAATAGCAACTATGCTTAACGTTTGAACATGAGTGTACACTAAACGCAACACACTTAAGTAAATCGCTTAAGTATACACTTATGTAAAACGTTTCAAGCAAGTTTTGATAGTCATAAATAAGCTCATTTAATACGTCATAAAAGCTCATTTAATACATCATAAATAAGCTCAATTAATACGTCATAAATAAGCTCATTTAATACGTCATAAATACGCGTGTCGACTACTGCGCGGAAGTAATACGCCATAAGTAATACGCCTTCACTTTCAATACGTCTTAAATAAGCGCTTGGAGCTTATTTTAAAAGACGAGTTGTGAAACATTTTTAAATCGACAGTACATTTACTAAATTAAAATACTTGCAAAATTACTTTTGATTAAGATTTTTTAAGATTTCTTTTTTGTTTTTAAGCACTGTCAGTCAATTTTATATCACAATTTTATTATCGGAGACGTCTTTAAAGCAGGAAAAGTGTATATTCTTTAAAAATTCACGAAAATCTATCTGTTTATAGGACAAATTGCGCTTAAAATCTATTCGAAAGAGAATTATTTCAGCTTTACGATGATTTTAAAATGCAAACTCTGTAGTCATATTTCCGATCGCCAAGAAACCGATGTATTCGAAAATCACTCAAATTGGCGCTTCAAAATGCAATAACTAAAATGATTTTAAATTAAAAAAAACAAATCCCGATCATGCTTTTCCTCCGGGAGTCAAGGTAAACGTGTACAAAAATTTCTGCTCGTACGATGATTATATTTCCCGTTACACTCAACACAAACAAACGCACATACAAATAGTTACACGGACTCGAATACATATTCTTTTATTATTAAATAAGATGCAGGAAAATAGTTCCCCCTTCATGACAACCAGGAAGGAAAATTTAATAACCCTTTGTGAGACATTTAAATCTTTTTAAATTCAAGTCAAACTTCCTAAGTACCAATACGCTAAAAGTGGCTGGGTGACTTTAACTACATATATTTATATACGCTGTTGGTACACTCTAGTAGTTATATTAGCTTTGAAAGAAACAAAATAGCTTCTAGCTGGAAAAACATGGTGCATTTTTGTTTTTATTTGAATAACACTTTCCAATTTAGGGTTAATGTGAATTGTTCTATTTTTGTCAATATGTCGCAGCGAAAATAAATATAGCTTAGAATAAAGTTTAAAACTTTGAAGAATATTTAAAACATGACATTTTCTCGTTGTATACCTACGTAGTAGAGAATTTGAGATGTTTGTTTCTAAAATAATCTGGCTGTTTACTTCAAACTAAAATGCAAACCTTCTGAAAAAAAATTCCTTATGCTTTTTGTTAGAGAGATGTATAACATTTATTATACAGAACCTGTAGACAAACACCACATGTGTCGCTGTGGTGTCTTCCATAGTTCTACTGATGCTTCCAGCTATTGGGAGTAAGAGTACTATTAGGGAGATAACCTTCGGGTATCTTTTGAACTAAAATCGTTTTCCTCATTGTTTGCTTTTTTGTCTATTTTTGTGCTTGCTCTTACTTTTTATGTTAGTATTATTGTAGTTTTGTATTTTATTCATGTGCTCCAGCCATTGGAAATAAAAAATAATAAAATTTATTATATAAAAAATATTTAACCACAAATGTCTATGAATCAAAATATAGAAAACTTCTGCTTGTGAGAATAACACATTTGACACTTCCTTAAAAAAATCAGACATACGCAAAAAAGTAACAATGGTTTCAAGGGTATTTTTATCCTTCTTCATCAGGTCAAAACAGTGACTTAACAAGCGCTAAACAAGAACTGTCGAGCAAGAGCAAAAACATATCTTGTTTGGCGTTTGTTAAGTAAAGGTACCGTTTTTTCATAATGAATAGCGGAAAAAAATCCCTCGTAGCAATTGTTGTCTCACAATTTGCATATTTCTGCTTTCTTTAAAGAAGTATCAATTGTGTTATGTTAATGAATGTTAAACATATTTTATCTGGGTCCGGAACATAAAATCTCAATATTACACAATTAAATACTGGATGACCATATTGAAAATGTTGCGTATAAGACTAACATAATTTTTAGTTACAAACTATAGTTATTGGACTATATCTATAGAATATACATAAGGTTGTTATTATCTGAAATAATTGGCTATTTTAAATGATCACGATGTTTAAATTCATTTTAACTAAGAGAAATCGCCATTGGTTTTAAAATAAAAAATAAAGTAACATTGAAGATCTTATATTTTACTTTCATGCAATTGATTTTCATAATTTTTGATGGCAAAAATGTTGTCATAATACGTTTAATTCTGAAATATATTTCTCAGGATCTGATAAAGATCAGATGATAACTGACATATATTCAGCATCAAATTTTGGGGGAATTGATGAGTTCACTAAGGATTTTCACTTGTGGTTCAGAAATTTTATTGTCTCCTCTATTTCATTTGTCTCTCAAGATTGGCTATATTTAAAGCATAGATGACAACTAGTATGTATTTAAGATCATACTCTGGAGCACGCAGGGTTTAGTAATGATGTACACTTTCAGTTCTTTCCACACTTACGGTTGAAAAGATCTTGTAACTTATGTTTCTCAATATTAGTTATAACTGTAGCTTACATGATGAATAATATGAATGTATTCGAAATTTTATATTCTCTTAACATGGCACCGTAGTACAAAATTTGACATAATAATACATAAAAAGGGTTATGTATGGCTCAATGATCACAAAACTCAATAATTTCAATCATTGTAGTGACACATAGGCGCCATACACTTTTTGTGTTCGTGACATTATCAGTCCTTCACAGGGAGGTCGATAGGGGGGTAGCCACACGAGGAGGTGCATTGTCAACCTTGGTATCAATAGAAGTATTTTTTCAAACCTGTTAACATGAAGAGTAACAAGCTATAATTGTGATCATTTGGATATGTGTATAGATTTTTCAATATTTTTCTTGTAAAATTAAAAAAAAAATATCACAGGCTACTAAAAAATGGATTCTACTATGAGAAAGTCGAGTTGAGCCATGCTTCAGCTAATTTTAAACTGTTTTATACAGATAAGATGTTAATATTTGATTTTGAAAAAATAAAACTTATTTTCTTCTGATATCCATATTTTACAAAGAGTAAATATTTATTTAATACTGCTAAACAAATATTTATTTTGCCTTGTATTTTAAAATAAACATGTTTCCAGGCTGTTTTGCGATCGAACTTATTGTACACAAATCCTTTCCAACTATACGCCAAATACCTTACAGCTACAGTCTGCGTAAACAGTATTTTATAACAGGATGAGTAAGATACTATTTCCTGCAAATGAAGTTAATTAAGGTGGTAGTTTATTCAAAATAAATCTGGATTTGCATTTATAATGGGAATATTCAAATATCGTGTATAAGAGAAAATAATTTAATTTTACGCAAAACAAAGCAATTATTACTTTCCTGATATACATATAATGTATAAGGAAAGTATTGTGACGGGGTCGAAAATTCGAATTCGAGTTTTTGACGGGAAAGCACATTTCAAGCACCCCTGATCACGAATCGAATATTTGTGATGTGATGCTTGTGTGTGTGTGTGTTTGTTTGTGTTTGTGTGTGTGTCAGTGAGATTGTGGAGACGATATCTCACGAACAAATGAAGCGATTCGAATACAATTTGGTACAAACATTACAATCCGAGAATACTGGAAGCCTAATGTTTTTAAACACAATCACATGTTCAAACCCCCCTAAATTTTCGAGTGAAATTTTGAAAAACTCATCAAAAAACCAAAACCTTTAATAAAGTTACGCAAATAGACATTTCTTATGTAATTTTTCTTTAGAAAACGATTGTCATAAACTTTAGAACGCTTGCATGAACAATTCTCGGGATATTGTACATTTTTCAAATAAATTTATAAAAAATACCATAAATTAAAAGAATATACTAACTGTTGAGAAACATGTTCACTTTTCATATATAATATCATGAGATAAATTTGGTGACATCATTCTGGTGGATCTAGCTCGTTACATTCGCGAGAAAATATACTTTCAGTAATACTTTTGTATTTGAACGGCAATCTGCTATAAGAATAACTTATAGCCGATGTGGTGGCCGAGCGGTCAAAGAGGCAGGCGTTTCCTCGTGATGGCTCGGCTGCCAGATTGCGAGTTCGAATCCCGCCTGCGGGCATGGATGTTGTATTGTCTTATTTGGGGCAGAAGTCAGACTTCTGCCTTCGGGTGCCCCGGGTCATTTAGACTAAACAGAAGCAGTGCACACATTCTTCCTTAAATGTAATGTTAGGGATACGACAACAACAATAACTTATATCCCCGTCCATAACGCTTGACGAGACTTTTACGACGAGTTTGGCGGAATGTTGCCAACTTGGCGATTTTTTTAAATGTTGCCAAATTAACGAAAATCTCGCCAAATGCATAAAAATGGCGTTAAATCAATGAGAATGACGACTAATTGACGAAATGTCAATATCTTGGAAAGTATCCACTAGAAGAATAACCTATTTTTTTTTACTGCAAAAGTAGTTTTTCTTAAATTCATTGCATTACGTAAGGAATGTCATGTGCTGTCCATATCAGATTTTTTTTAAATGTGTTTGGCATACTAAATGTCATATTTTGATTTAAAAAGAAGTCTGTGTAAGATCATTATGAAATTCTTCAATTGATTTTCAAATTTAATAGTATTTAGTGTATAGTGATTAAAGGATACCGACATATGATATGCAAACTTTAAAACTCATATGTATTTATATTTCAATTTTCCCTACATAGTATAATATGTTGGGGGAAGTGTTGTGACAAGGTCGAAAATTAGATTTTTTTCACGGAAGAGTTTTGCAAGTTATGTCTATGCGTGTGTGGAAACTCGATATCTCACGAAAGTATGCAGCGCTTCGGAAAAAAATTGATAAGATTATGACAATTAGTAAATATTGAAACCCTATTGATTTTAAAAGCAATCAAATCTTCAGAAGACCCCCGAGTTTTCGAATGAATTTTTGAAAGAAACATTAAAAAATCAGGACATTCAATATTGTTATATACATAATTATTTTATGTGTATTTTTTGTTTTAAAAAATGAATGATACTAAGTTTATAACACCTATTTTAAAAGTGTTCAAGGTGTTGCAATGTGTTACTGTATCTTTTTATAATGTAAACCTAACATGTACATGTTTTTGAAAAATAATTTGAGAACAGGAGCAGCTAGAAAGTCCAAATTTGGTTTATCGATGTATTTTTTGGTATATTTTCATTCTTTAGATTTTAAACCCTATCGGGTCAGTCCGTTCTGGGCCCGCCATAAGAATGTGCTTTTTTTAGGGGGGAAGGGGGATACCTAGTGAACCAGAGGAGATATAATATCCAAATGTGTTATATAATTGGATTTTGTTGCATTTTTTTTAATTCTTTGGATTTTGAACTTTTTCGGACTAGCCCTTCCTGGGAACTCTATAGGAAGGTACTCGTTTTTTTTTCTTACAAATTTACTTGAGAACGGGATCAGATAGTAATTCCAGATTTGGTATGTCATATTTTGTGATATATTTTAATTTTTAGGATTTTAAACAATATCGGACTAATCCGTTCTGGGACTGCCTTAGAAATATCCTCGTTTTCGAATATTTTCTCGAGGACAGGAACAGATAATAAATCCAAATGTGTTATGTTTCTGTTTTTTCTGGTATATTTTAATTCTTTAAATTTTGAACCTTATCCGGCTGACTCGTACCTGACACGCAATAGGAATTTACTTGAGGAATAACTAAATAATAAAAGCAAATAGAAAGTAAAAATTTAATATGTCTCTGTGGTACATTTTTATCCTTTGGAATTTGAACTTTATAGGGCTAACCTGACCTAAGTCTACCATAAGAATGTACTAGTTTTTGAGGAATAACTACCATAAGAATGTACTAGTTTTTGAGGAATAACTACCATAAGAATGTACTAGTTTTTGAGGAATAACTACCATAAGAATGTACTAGTTTTTGAGGAATAACTACCATAAGAATGTACTAGTTTTTGAGGAATAACTACCATAAGAATGTACTAGTTTTTGAGGAATAACTACCATAAGAATGTACTAGTTTTTGAGGAATAACTCTAGAACAGGAACAACTATTAAGTCCAAATTTTTTATATCGATGATTTTTGGCATGTTCTGATTCTTTGGATTATGAACATTATAAAGGTAGCCCGTCCCAGCCCAGCCATAGGAATGTGCTCATTTTGGGAATAATTCGAAAACCAGAGTAGTCTTATTTTACTTGTTATGTTTCTTTTTTAATTACTCGCGTTCAGTTTTTTCTTTTATTACTCGTGTGTAACTTAAATGTATGAAATATGTATGTATTAAAATGTATGTAATTTAAATGTAATTAAGATAATGACATACCAAGAACTTTAACTGGTTATAATTACTAAAAAAGAACGAGCATATTTCTATGGCAGATTCAGATCGAGCTGAGCCAGCAATGCTCAAAATTCAAAAAACTAAAGTATACCAAGGGGGACAGCGATATGTCAAGTATGGTTATTCTAGATGTATGGATCCCGGGTTATTTCCGAAAAACGCCTGCATTACGGGCTAGCTCGACGAAGTTTAAGATCAAAAGAATTAACATATGCCACAATAGACAACGCCATACCAAATTTGTATGTCAACCTTCTGACAGGCTATCTCAATTGAGCAATTATATAGATCTTGGGTATGTAACTCCCACTGTTTCTTCTATTTGCACTCATTCCTCTTTTGGTCCTCAGGCTTCCAGATCCTCTTGCACTGGCGAGATGAAGCCAGTGTATCCTTGAAACAGCCTATATCTGTGGAGGAAATTCCCAGCCACGATTTCCTACATAGATACAGCAATGTCACGGGAACATACAAACTAAGACTCATAGTGATTGGGAAAGGAAAAAAACCTAGATCCTTTAAAGGTACAAGAGCTGAAAACCTTCCAGTTCATTACTTTAACCAAAAAAAAGGCTGGATGATTCAAGAAATATTTCAGGAATGGTTCGAAAAAAAATTCATTCCCCAAGTGAGAGAGCATCTCAAGTCTAAAAACCTACCCGAAAAAGCCATATTGTTGCTTGACAACGCCTCCGCTCACCCTGGAGAAAGTGTTCTGAAATCAGAAGATGGGAATTTTATCGTCAAGTTTTTGCCACCTAACGTCACGGCACTTATCCAGCCCATGGACCAGGGAGTTATTGCTTCTATGAAGAAAAGGTATCGAACCAACTTATTGAAAAAGCGAATTGAAGAGGGGGGCGATCTCCAGGGCTTATGGAAGGACTACACGATTCTTGACAGCATTTATGACATCAACACTGCTTGGCATACGGTCAAGATAACGAATTTAGTAAAGTCTTGGAGAAAAATTTTGCCAAATGTGGAAAACACGTTAGAGTCTCCACAGGAAGAAGAGGAAGTTATTGCATCTGATTTGGCAAATTTATCAAATCTGTTCCTGGAGGAAGTAACGTGGATGAAGATAACATAGTTGAGTGGTTCAATTGTGACGCAAACGATCCAGGCTTCGAACATTTTACCGATGAAGAAATCATAGCCGGAGAAAAAGATGGGGTTTCGGCTGAGAACGATGAAGAAGATGAGGGAGAATGGATGCAGAAGAAAATGAGCCATGATGAAGCTCTAACTCACATTGATGGAATCATTAAATACGTAGAGGAGCAGGACGATTCATCACTATGCGACAAGATACTGTTAAAAAAACTTCAATCGCAAATAAAGAAGAGGAGCATCAAAACGTAAAAACAAAAGCAATTAACCGACTTTTTTGTAAAAACTTAAGGATACCGTTTATGAAGTCACAACTCTATGTGTGAGTATGTGCTACTATATTATAATTCTTAAAAATGGTTTAAATGCATTTGTGTGTGGATTTTTGTCCTTTTCCAGTTATTTTGCGGATTATCCGCGAAATTCGCTTATCCGTGGTTATCGCGCCACCCTATTTCGCGGATAAACGGAAATTTATTGTATCGTCACGGCTATATTCATCGAGCTACGGAGACTATTATCTTCTTCTATAATTTAAGTAGATGCAGCTTTTGAAGACAAATAAATAAATCAAATGTAGGGACTACATGACTTTCCTTAAAGACTCATTTTTTTATCTTTGTTTCATAAACCATTGAGTTTAATTACATAAAATAACACGGACGCTTTTGTAACAATTACTTATCAATTTTATTACTTATCAAATTTCGTTTGACGATTGCACGTATTTTCAAATGTAACGTCAAATCGCTATAACGGTTCCAGCTAAGAGTGATGAAATTCATCTTATTATTTTTGTTGTCAAAAATTACGTATACAAGCTATAATTTAGTATGCATTTGGTAATATTTAGTCTTTTATTTTGTATTATTGAATTTTGCGGGCCATGTTACAAAAAAAATGTTTATAATTTTCTTAATCTTACCAAATTATAATCACCACCAGGATAATCCACACGTAACACACTAGTTTTTGCAAGATTTCGTTGAATAGTTTTTGAGCTATAGTGGATGTATACATAGCACACACACACACTGACAGACCGACACAGAGACGCTAAAAATACTTTTTTCATGTTCTACAGGTCTCTACAGTATAGATCCATCGAAAACCTTGAGTTTCGAGATGATTTTAATACACTCCTATACATTATTCCTCCTATACGATTCTACACTCCTATACATGATTACACTCGTACACACGATTCTTATACTTCCTATACGTTATCATGTATTGTAAGGAAAGTAAAATGTACTATTGTTTTATATGGACTTATGTCCATCCGTAAATTCTGCTTTCTAAGACAATATATCAGCTTATCTTTTCACTTACTAATAGTAAAAGATCCACAAAAACATTAAAGACTGTTCCTGACTATGAGCAAAGGATTGGACATTTGTTTTATACTCAAAGCTTGGGTGTTACATTTTATAGCTGTAGAGATTTTAAAGCTTAAAGTGTTCTTTGTACAAGATTCTGTCTTTCAGAAAGATAAAGTTTTCCGTCGATAGTAAATATTACAAAATCGTTTGCCTTGATTATTGTAACATATTTTTACTTATCTGAACAAATAAAAGCTTCAGTAATGGAGAAAATACGTGTTAGGTGAGTAACTATTTTTATTGCGCATTAAAACTATTATATGTCTTAATCATTAACCATACGTCCAATACTGAATTCAAATGTTACTACAATGTAACTATTTTAAAATTAAAAGTGTAACTATTATAAAATTAGTCATAGATTAACAAGACTGTGGTGAATTTGAATGAATTAATAAGGGATACCAGAAAAACCTCATTTATAACAATATTTGTAAATAACACTAATGCCCCATCATTCGTTCATACATGAACAAATATTTTTTCAATTAGTTTGATTTTACAAAAATATATCTGTATTGATATTTCTATGATATGACTGAAAACAATACATTGAAACTTCGAAAATATTTCATATTTTGAAAAATATTGTCTTCGATTTGTATCAGAGGATCATATTTTTCAAAGCCATGAGGCAAATTTTATGGCTTCAGGGACTTTAGAGGTCAAACTTGGCATTAAAGGTCAACTTTGGTCTGAAGGATATACAAATATTCTTAGACAAGTATATGTTACTTATTTGTCCCGTTACTTATAATTGGATATAAATTCAATTGGTAATGATCCTAACTGTCATTATTATGTGATGTTATTGGCACATTACGTAAGATTTTCAGTAAAATTTAATAATTTTCGTTTATTTCCCTAAAGTGTTTAAATAAACTAAATTTTCAAAATAAAAATTACGTTAATGTGCAGTTTACAATAAGTTTGATGTAGATATAAGTACAGTGTACACAGATGAATCAGATGATTGTGCAACGTTGGAGCTACAGGGTGATTCCAAACTCTCTATTCAAACTTTAATGGGAGATAGGCACACAAAACATACATTTTCCCTTCGATGATTATATGTCTGAAGACCTTGCATACCTTTTGGAGCTAAAGGGCGCTCTTGGGTATCACAGTAATTGACTAAATTTTGCTCTCTTGAATCCAGTGTGAAACTAACCCTAGTGCAACTACCAGGGATTCAGTGGAATCTGGCATATTGAACGGCAATTTCAAAATCGGAAAGAAGGGGGTATTGTAGGAAGCTACAGTAAAGAAGAAATGTAGCAGATGAAGGCTAACCTGATGTTAAAATAGCAGGAGGTGGTCAGTCAGATTGCCAGGTGCACGTCAATTTGATATTAGAGAGAGCAGAATGCAGAGTTCACGTCAGCCATAGGATCTTGTAATTCAGTCTCAACTCAACGGTAGAGCGTCGACTTGCTAGTACGAAGATCGGTAGTTCGATTCCTGTTTGGAAAAGCAAGTTTTTACAGCTGATTTACTGCCGCTCCCGGTATTTATTTGGTCTGAATACAGAAATAAGTAGGTTTTAAAAAAATAAATTATAAGTTAGTTCCTTCCCACTTGTAATTTTTAAAATATCTTTGATATGTATACGGTACTGTCACTTTTATGAATTCCTCTAAGAAGACTGGTTTTCGGAATGTTTCTTCAGTTCATATCTACATAATATATAAAACTTGGGTCAAATATTTGGACCAAATCGCTTTAGTGGTTTGAGGGAAGCCAAGTATTCTATGCAAGCCCACTTACAGACAAAAGCCAGTTTTAATATCTAGTCCGCCCCCCCCCCCACACACACCAATGTATTTACGGTAAAAACACGGCTTGTAATTAAATCAAACTTACCATACTTTTGTTAAGCTACATCGGTTAAAGACAAAATTTTGCTTAATATATTGCTGAAATCATATCTATCAAGAAAATTGTTGTAAATCACAATATCTATCACCAGGTTTTCTTCTAACATTTTACGCATTACCTGGAATTTTAAAATCATGTTGACTCCGATCGGGAAATAGAAAGTATTTTTATCAAATTAAAAATAATTCAAGAACATCATCATCATTTAATTTAACAAAGGATTCTCATTTGCCCCAATTGGTGGATCCTGTCAGTGGCGTTCTTTTTAATCATTTTCATAAATAATCAGTCTCAATTTCAGTCTTCCAAAGTCATATATTTCTACTGATTTTGCCTTGCATTCTACTTTTGTTAGGATGTCGCCAATATATTTATTATATGTCCTGCCATATCACTTCACAATACTTGGATTCGTTGAAACGTTGTAAATTTTAAAGTTGCATCTTCTTTGTCACTGATCTTCTACAGTACGCAGCAGCATATAAGACAGCAAACAAAAATTCTGTTAAAGAGTATATAAAATAAAAATTAATTTACAACAGGGGATTTCCAAAGGAAATAATATACAATTTGTAATTTATTTCATCAATAAAATAATTGATTTAAGTCAAACTCCCTAATAAACATATTTGATTTAAAAATTCCAAACTATACATAAAAACCAAACATAATTGTTTTAATTTTTTATGTTAATTTACATGTTTAAGTTTGTGAATTCAATGTTATTTTGCGAAATCGAAGAATAAACAAACACACAGATACATTGATATATATATATTATTTATTACAATATCATTTGGAGCAGATATTCTTTGGTTTACAATACAAATTTAGTTACTTTATTTTATTATTTATTCTGTTTGACATATAATTTTCAAACATTTGTAATTAACTCTCTCTCAGGAATGTTAAAAAACAACGGGTAAGACACAAACGACACAAGTGAACTAACTACATTAATTTACTATTAATCGATTTCCATTTTTGTGAAGACAAATAAATAAAAATTATTCCTATTTGCCCGACCGAATGTTCATCTCTAACGTCCGTTTATAAAGAAACTGCATCAAAACTCATTTTTCCCTGAAACAGATCGATTGGAACATAAAATCGTCCCAAGTCATGAACGATGTGATAGACCATTTGTTTTAGAATCTAAACGGGGGTATTAAATTTAAGAGCTGCAGGAGTTTCAGAGCTGAATATATCCTCGTTCTTCCAAGAAGTGTGAGAAGCTTTTCTTTGATGGTAGGTGTTTCGCTAACGTCCCCATTATTTCATTATCTTTAGTTATCTAAATTGGTGAGGATACTTATTGCAAGAGATCAAAAACAGTCTTCAAACACAATATTGTACATTGAAATAACTTTTAGTTCCATTTCTTTAAATGCCAGCAAAGAAAAAATATAATAGAATAAGTAATAAAGTGTTCAACTTATAACAGTTAAAAAATAGAACAAATTGAGAATAATGCAATAGATTTACATTAATGAATTAGAGAGTCAGTTATGTTTGATTGAGAAGTGCTTTAAGTATGCATTGTCAAATTTCAAAATTATCTTAAATATATAAAACTTCATGTTGAGACACATCTGTTTTTTGTGTGAGGGAGGGGGTATATAGTCATCCTGTGTATTATAGTATATCTGTTTCAAATTGGCTACGAAGTTGTTTATTCTGATTTCTGATTGGCTCCCTCAGGGGGACTGCTAATCTCCTTGTTTCTTCATATGGACTATTTCATCTTTTTAACATTATGTTTTTGTTTATCTTTCACTGACGAGGAAACTTATTGTCGAAACAGCTATATTTTATTATTCTACATTTAATTTCGTTATTTGTGTTTTTCCTTTTCCTTTTCAAAGTGTTTTGACTTTTAAATAAACAAAACATCGTTTTTTCTATAACACCCTCTAAGAATGTATGTTGTTGTTGTTGAAAACCAGACCGTCCGACTCTAAAAATGTATGTATAATTTTTCAGCAGATATTAAACATCTTGTTCAGATGCAAAGTTAATGTGGTCTAGAGAGTTCCAGCCAATCAGAATCTGTATCGTTGTATATATTTCACAATTTTTTTAAAGGCTTAGATATACAAGGTGGTCATAAAAAACTTCCCCTATATATAAACACCATAACGGCCTATCCGCTCAACCAATCGAAAGGAAATTGCAGATATTGTTATTTGAAGGTATGCGCTTGAGATTGTGAGGATTTCAAACAATAGAGCTCTCACGGTTACGGTTACAGTAAAAAATTTCGAAATTTTTGAATGGCAACACCCACATTTTTCCTACGCAAATTGATCACTGCACTGAAAAACCATAAATGGCGTTGGAACGATACACGTATGACTACAATTGGGGGCGTAAAACATTTGCAAAGAAGGGCATTGTAAAGACAAATGATAACACAGAGAGGAGGTGCATTGATGCACTTTACATAATTCACAGGGATAGACAGTAGAAGCACCAATCACAGAACACCATGTGCAAAGCATTGCTTGTGAAAAACCTTTAATAAGCAGTGTGGGAAGATTGTTTCTTCAATTAGGTGTCCTAGCGTGCCAACAGGATGACACTTACAGAGAAACAACGAGGTGAATTGATAAAGCTGTTTTATCTGAAAGGGGAAAATGCTGCCGAAGCAGTGCGAGTTTATCGGCGAAATCATAAGGTAAGACGAGACCGATGTTCCGTACGAACTGTACGTGATCTGGTAAAAAAAAATAAGGAACCTGGATGCACATGTGATAGACCGCGATCCGGACGACCATCTGTTCTTGTTGCAGTTGTTGCGGAAGTGCATAATACGATTACTGCAGGTCCATTGCGTACTGCAGGAAGTGTTGCCCGCAATTTTGATGCACCGAAAACCGCTCTGCGCTCTGTTCTGAGGATGTTTCTTTATAGATTACAGCGCGTCCAGATGTTGCAACCTGGAGACGAGCAACATCTTGTCGACTTTGCGAATTTTTCCCTCATCAGATATGATGAAGATAGCAGGTTGCCGCTGCGGATATTATGGACGGCTGAGGCATATTCCTCCTTAACTGGCAACATAAACTCCAAGAGCTACATTCACTGAGCTGACGAAAATCCTCACGATGTGACACCAGTGCCTTTACACGAAACTAAAGTGACTGTGTAGTGCGGCATCGCAAGCACATTCGTTTTCGGTCCGTACTTCTTCAAAGAGGTCCCTTCCAATGGTATGCAAACGTACTCCATCACAGGTCCTCTGTATAAAAACATGTTGCAGAATTACGTAGTTTCAGAATTGCAGCAGCGAAATGTCGTTAATGACAGTGTATGGATGCAAGACAGTTCTCCTCCACACGTCACTATATGTGTTCGACAAGTGCTGCAACAGAACTTTGGTGATAAAGTCATCATCCGTAACTTTGCAGTTTCGTGGCCACCGCGATCCCCCGACCTCACTCCGATGGATTTCTGGTTCTGGAGTTATCTGAAATCTAATGTGTACACATCAAATCCACGAGATTTGTCAGAATTGAAAGATGCCATAAAACATGAAGTTATACAGATTCTCCTGCGATGTTACGTTCGACATTGTTGTCAACAATTTCCCGCATTCAATGTGTTATCGTCTGCAAAGGTGAGCACGTTGAAAACTTGTAATTCCAATAAAAGTTTTTCCCCTTTCCTCTCTTGTGTTGTCATTGGTCCTTTACAATGCTCTTCTTTGCAAATGCTTCACGCCGCCAATTTTCGTCATACGTGTATCGTTCCAACACCATTTATGGTTTTTCAATGCGCTGATCAATTTGCGTAGGAAAAAAGTGGGTGTTGCCATTCGAAAATTTCGAAATTTTTTCGCTGTAATCGTTACCGTGAGAGCTCTATTGTTTGAAATCATCACAATCTCGAGCGCATGCCTTCAAATAATTATATCTGAAATTTCCTTTCGATTGGTCGAGCGGATAGATCGCTAGAGGTTCATATATCGGGGAAGTTTTTTTATGGCCACCCTGTATTTACAAATATTTGTCAAACTGTAAATTTCTGCTAATCTATATTTTTGTATCGTGCAAAATAAGTATAAAATAAGACAAAAACTGCAAATTTTGCTGTATTAGAAAACATAAATATGAAAATATTATACAACGGAATCAGTTTGAAAATCGTTGGAAAGAACGTCTTGATCGTTTCTTCGGTTAAAATCTGTAGTTTTATCGACTGCGCATGCCCAACTAACTGGTTTAAACCGCGCCTACTGAAGGAATAGTCTCCAATTTTAATGTTTTTAGCGTTTTCATGAGAGGTCAAAATAAATTTTAGTTTTGTGGGGAAGGGTTTAGAGTTTTCGATTTCTTGCTGGGTGATATCAAGTTTGTTGTTTCGGTGTACACGGATTGAATGCAATGTTCACTGTTATTTATATGAATAAAATGAATTTATTTCATGATTATATTAGACTTACAAATTCAATTTATCCCAGCATTTCTCCGGCCATCGCCGGGTATATTTTCTAGTTACTGCATAAAATTGCCCCTTTCAAAGACTCTATCACCGTCATATTTTTTCATTCAATAAAAAGTAACATTTTTATGGAATTCATTTACAGCTATTTATATGCTCAAAACTTCTGGCATTTTGAAATGACTATGGAGAAAAACAACTTCCCAGAATGCTAGAAAAATTCCACCGATTGTAATATCACGGTTCGTTTAAAATGGTGAAATTACCTTTATCTTTGAAATGAAATCATCGATGTGGATAAAAATAAGTCATATTTATTTACAGGATTCGTAAACACACATTTTATTTCTGTGAAAAGGATACTTCTTGTTTAGATTGAATGATACTGCTCATTTTCGACAGGAGTGAAACGGGTGTCAGGTTCTTTTTCAGAAATATTAGATAAATATAAGTATAACTAAGATGTCAGAATTGGAGTTACCGATAGTACATTTTTTATTGTCAATGGAATTTATATGTTTTAGCAATGGAAATGATATGTCCTATTTAACCAATGGATGAGATCATAATCCATAATAATGCCCACCCCGTCAAAGTATGTTGACGTAAGATATTCAGTAGTATTTTCGAAAATATTTTTATTACGTAGCAATTTCTTGTATTTTTAAAATAAACTGTACAACAAAAAATCGACGCACTCCGCAAAGTAATCCGATAGTAATGAAACTTGACATGCTATCTCCTTTCCATCGAATATGCACATGATCAAAAATTCGCAGGCAATGAATGTATACTCGGAACTACAACGGATTGAAACTGAGCACCATGGTGGTGTATATAAGGAGCGAACCTCGCTTTCAGGAACAAAATCTGCAATGGATTTCGATTGCCTTTACGTACATTGATTGCAATAATACCTCACCGGCGAATTCGCGGTCACTATGAACATATGGAAAAGTTTGAAAGAGGGCGTGCGGTCGAGCTGCATGAGGCTGGATGGGCACACCGGGGATTCGCTCGACATTTGGTAGGATCAATGCAGAAATTAGACGATGTTGGCAGGAATGAGTCTGGAATGGTAGTTTTCAGCGGGACGCGGGCGGCTTGGAGCGACGTCTGAACCGAAAGTTAGAATGATTGTCAGAGCAGCTGTGACAGCACGATATTCGTCATTATCAACCATCCAACGCGTGACAAACACAGAAGTGACCACCGGGACCATTAATAGAAGACTACAGGTTCTGAATCTACACTCGCGGCGGCCTATTACGTCGCCTACCACTGACCAGTATGCAATGTCAACAGCGATTGCAATGGTGCCGGACCCAATCACCGTGGAATTGTTCAATTGGGAACGAATTGTCTTCAGTGATGAGCCTCGTTCCGAAACTGAGTCGCGACAAGCAGCGCAGACGTGTCTGGAGACAGCCCGGACATCGCCAGGATCCTGCTCTTACTGATACACAGTCCAACAACAGGGAGTTATGGTCTGGGGTGCTATTTCGTTTGATAATCAGACCCCTTTAATAGTCCTCCGTGGCACCATCACAGCACAGCGGTACGGTGCCGACATTATACGACCCGTTGTATTGCCATTATTTTCGTGACACCCCGATCTAACCTTTCAGCAAAATAATGCCACGCCACACACGACACGCCTCTCAATTGATTGTCTGCCTCCTTACGAAACACTTGCTTGCGACACAACTGAGTCCCGACGACCAGCGCAGACGTGTCTGGAGAAAGCCTGGACATCGTCAGGATTTTGCTTTCACGGTCACACGCCACACGGTCCAACAGCAGGGAGTTATGGTCTGGGGTGTCATTTCGTTTGATAGCCGAACCCCTTTGATAGTCCTCCGTGGCACCTTCACAGCACAGCGGTACGTTGCCGACATTCTACGACCCGTTGTATTGACATTCTTTTCGCGACACCCCGGGCGAACTTTTGAGCAAGATACTGCCAGGCCACATACGGCACGTCTCTTTATTGATTTTCTGCGTGCTTAAAATATACTTTCTTGGCCAGCCGAAACCCCAGATCTCTCGCCTATTGAGTACATTTGGTCTGAGATGGGGCGTCGCCTGCGACCATCGACAAATGCAGACGAATTAGCTCGTCAATTGGAGGTCATTTGGAACGACATCCCTCATAACACCATCCGGCAACTTTATGCATTAATGCCACGTCGGGTAACAGCTTGTATCAAGTCCAGAGGTAAACCAACGCCATATTGACGTGCTCACTTTGTGCAGATTTTTCAGTGCAATAAGCCATCCAATTGTTTTGAAATTCTAATCATTCTTTTTCTGTACATCCATATTACACGTACCAAATTTTGCCTTATTTGGATAATTCTTTCTTGTTGCGTCGGTGTTTTTGTCTTAGAGTGTAATTAACAGAATTAGAAATGTATTACATATTTTTATATTTTCACATCCAATATACAAAGTGCAAAATTTCCATACAATCTCTTAACTCAGAACCATGCGATGGATTTTGATGATTTTTTTTTCAAGAAGTGATGATGAGTCCAGTGAATACTCGTATTCTGATGTAAATTTTATTACACTGCAGCAATATGTGGAAAAAAAAATAATTTAAAACCAGTTTCATTCTGTGCGTATAGGATGACTGCTTATAATTAAAAATATGCCCAAAGCATGTATACTGTTTCACTAAATTATGACGTTTTAATTTCATACTGCTAGAATATGAAAAATTGCAATTTCCACAATACGCCCCCAAACTGCATATATCGTATAATATTCAATTCAGTTTAAAGAAAATTATTTCAAGCAATGATACCGATTTAAAAAATACTTAATAAAAGCTATAACCTCATTTTTTGTCTATAATGACGGCTTATAACTGTAAAAATGGCTCGAACGACTTACTTACTTTAGATCTTTTCCGTATTTCACAACGAGCTGCTTTCATTGCAGTACTTTCCCGGGTAACGCCGGGTATTTATGCTAATTAAATGGTTTTATACGGCAAAGACTTCAGTACAAATTTTTACTAATAGAAAAGTAATTATCTCAATATGTCTGAAGTGTGGTGACTTAAAATAATCAAAGTAATTTAATAATTAGCTTAGAGGGCGTGATCGTTAATTTAAAATATAATAAGTACATTGCCGTTATGATAACCCACCAATTATTCATGTGTGGTCCAGTGTTTTTCCAAAAATAAAATTGAATTATAGACATACATTGAACTCTGTAACATAAACAAAGAAGAAACCTTTTATTGGTTCCAACTTAATTTATATAATAATTATTATTCAATTTGAAAATACACTTATTCTTTAATTTCACTTAAATATTTAACATCGTGTTCATTTTGATTTTATATTAATTAACACATTCTCTGCTGGCGTCGAAAGTGTCATCTGAAGTTACATTTTAGCGTGACTTTGAGAGTCGAATTTGATATCCGTTTCCTGGTAACCGATATATATATATATATATATATATATATATATATATATATATATATATATATATATATATATATATATATATATATATATATATATATATATATATATATATATATATATATATATATATATATATATATATATATATATATATATATATATATATATATATATATATATATATATATATATATATATATATATATATATATATATATATATATATATATATATATATATATATATATATATATATATATATATATATATATATATATATATATATATATATATATATATATATATATATATATTATATATATATATATATATATATATATATATTATATATATATATATTATATATATATATATATATATATATATATATATATATATATATATATATATATATATATATATATATATATATATATATATAATATATATATATATATATATATATATATATATATATATATATATATATTATATATATATATATATATATTATATATATATATATATATATATTATATATATATATATATATATATATATATATAATATATATATATATATATATATATATATATATATATATATATATATATATATATATATATATATATAT